>OZ024770.1:1111389-1601541 GCA_964017025.1 Stenichneumon culpator | reverse complement strand
AAATAAATAAAAGTTTAACAAATACCCAGCGACCTACCTTTTTGTTCGTATGAAAACGCTTTGTCAACCTTTTTGAATACTTATTAATTTTTTCAGAATTTTGTGTAATTATTTTAAATTGCGTTTTCTATTAAATACAAATTCTGAAAAAAAATGCATACATATTCAGAAAAATTAACAAATCGATTTCATTTCAAAAACGTTAGGTTGCCGGTTGATTTGTCAAGGAATTTTTTTTCATTAATTTGTTAATAACATTATGGAATTATTATTATGCAAAATGAATATTTTCGGCACCTTCCATATGCTTGATTTTTTCCGATTTTTATCCCATCGAGAAGTGTGCGCAATTCCTCTCTCTATTCTTTCCGAACTCACGTGGGGTCAAACTGTCCGCAAGCACTACCTTAACCGCGGTGTAGGTTCGGATAATACGGAAAAATCGGATAAAACGGATGAAGCAGCAATGCCCACGCGCGGTGTATGCAAGTTATCCATGTTATCAGATATCTCACTTATCCGACGTACGCTCTCCCCACATTACCTCGGATAAACGGGGTTCTACTGTACTCTGACATTACAATCCCAATCTTATTTTTTTTTTTCCCGAAAACATAGCTTCCTCTATTGGAAAGCAATACGATTGTTGTGATTTGTTAAAATGCCACTGGGCCGATCGTGAAAAGAAGGCACGTAGGAAGGGAAGAGGTTCTTCACCTGGGCAGAGGGTGGTCCGTATCCGTGCGGCGTTGGATGCGGTGGCCCGTGAGGCTGACCATGAGGAGGCCCGTGTGGCGGACCGTGCGGGGGTCCGTGAGGTGGACCATGAGGAGGTCCTGGCGGACCTGGAGGGCCTCCGGGATGCTGGCCGGGATGTTGATGTGGCGGGCCTTGCGGGAAGAAGGCCGGATTCACGTGCGGCGCTGGGCCTCCCGGTGGTCCCTGCGGTGGGCCTTGAGGTGGACCACCGTGTCCAGGCGGCGGGCCTCCAGGACCTGGTGACAAACCTTAGGCTCGAATTGATACAACAATCTCCCACAGCCTAAGCTTTAACCCCTTTCGATCCGCTAGTATGAACCTTTTTTGGGCAGCCCTTCAACTCGATAAGTAACATTTGTATTTTAACATTAAGGTTGGCCTAAAGATCAATATCCTCGAAATATCTTGAATACATTTTTTTTCCGAAACGGTGTAAGAAAATGCAAACCATTTGTGGGGCCCACTGCGTATTTGATTAAGGCAGTGCACCCCGCAATTAGTTTTTTATTTGATATTATCGTTTCCGAGAAAAATGGACTCAACATTTTTACTCGGTTTTAATCTTAACCTCCCCTTAAAGAGGTTCGAGCGCTTCACACTACATAGTCAAATGACTCCATTTTCAAAGTAAACGGCAAATCACTACTAATCACTATAATCAGCAGGATGCGTAAAAGTTTGTATAAACGACTTTCAAAATGTAGCACTTATTCGACTAGTGTGAAACGCTCCAACCTCCCTAAGGATGTATAACGTATACATTCCCAGCCAAAAGTGAGATGTAAGAATTTCGGACACGTCCCAAATGGATAAAAATCCAAAAAAGTCAACGATATAAGCGGTGCTAAGAACATTGATTTTGCATAATAATAATACCCAACATCTATTAACAAATTGGTAAAAATAAATAAATTGATCAACGAATAATCGGTAAAACGTTTTTTCCTCGTGATGTCCCGAGCGCTCGATGATTTTGTGAAATATTCATATCGAAGCCGATTCACGATTGAATCTTTCGGACCCGATGGGTTCAGAGTAAATTTTTCTGAAAATCGATTCTCACCACCCATGGAACCCGGAGGAGGTCCTCTCTGCGGTGGGCCTTGACCGGGTCCTTGTGGCCCTTGCATATGTTGATGTTGCGGGAAGGGTGGTCCCTGAGGGCCATGATGCATTCCTTGCGAAAACAGAAAGAGAACCAATTTTTATCTATGAAAAAAAATGAGAACAAAAGAATTTAAAGTGTTAATTCGTGAGAGAAACCGAACCTGGAGGCCTATTCCAATCAGGACGCGGCGGAGCTCCTCTCGGATCCCCGGGCGGTCCTCCCGGATGGCCCGGTGGGCCGCGCGGCGGACCCTGGCCCGGAGGTCCAGGCGGTCCGCCGTGGAATTGCTGCTGTATCATGGAAAACCATCGTTAAGATTACCTTTCTACGTATAAAAAAGTGTGTTTTTTTTTTTTTTTATCGCCAGCCATGGACAGAAAAGCCTTTCCAATTACTGTTCAAACATCGTATTTGCACTGGTGTTTTATAAAAATCGAATACAAAATGATCAACACACTTAGTTTTCCCAATACGAATGATTCAAAAAGTAATCAGCGAATTGGATTCCGTCTATTTCTGTTGTTAGATAAGTTGTTGGGATTTTACCATGCGGTCACGTACCATGCCGGGTGGCCTGTGCTGGCCCGGGCCAGGCCCAGGCGGTCCCTGCTGCGGTGGTCCGCCGGGTCCGTTCGGCCCCCTCGGAGGACCCGGAGGACCGTTCGGCCGTGGGCCGTTCCAGTGTCCCTGCTGATATCCCGGTGGCGGAGGTCCTTGGTTGGGGTGACCGGACAGTCCATGATGCGGCACTGGTCCACCGGGTCCCATCGGCGGTCCGTGCATCCGCGGCGGTCCTTGCTGACCCGGACCGCCCGGCCCGGGCGGTCCCATTCCCGGTGGCGGCATTCTCTGCGGCCTCGGACCCTGAGGAGGACCCATCATCATTCTAGGACCGTGATTTTGTTGTGAATGTTGCATATGCTGATTAACATTGATGTGAAGACCACGATCGTGAGACGACGGCGGCTGATGCTGATGCGGGTTGTGCGGACGCTGATTCTGCGACTGCTGCGGCGCCGGGGCTGGACGCGTCTTGCACTGCGACTCGAACTGGAGAAAGAAAAAAAATATGTGAAAAATATATAGCGAAAGGAATCGGAGCAACGATTGCGGTAATATTTTAAGGGGACGAAGGAGAAGACAATTCAATTGCTTTAGATTGTGTATGGCAGGGCTACAAGAAAATGTAAACAGTTTTCTTTATGGTGAGGATGTGTGACAGCACTATTGAGTAGGAAAATAGATTTTAAAGTTTTGATGGTATTTATAACAATTTTGTTATTGTCGGGTGTACTAAACAAGCTCTTTTCACTTATTACGACAATCGCGTAAAAGGACCGACAATAGCTCTAGTAACTATGGGACAAAAGTTGTTCTCAATACACTATACCTATAAAAAAGCGTACCTGATTCAATGCTCTTTAACAGGAAAATTGACAATAGCATTTTGCCCTGAAAGTTCCTTCTTGGGGAGTCTCTCAATGCACTAGTAAAATTTATTCTAGTAATGTTGAAAGCCTTTCTGTCTTTTTCGGCAAGTTATCATCACAATTTTTTTATCGCGGAAGTAAAATTTTTGAATTTATCGCAAAGCTGACTTAAAAATTGCAAAAGGCGATTGGCAAATATGTTTGTATAATTCTACTATTTTTAGCTCATTGCGCCACGATAATGAAAGCAAAAATATTCCTTAATCAAAGCTAATTGTCGATAATACAATCGACTTGATAAATTTTCGTCAGAAAGAGGTTTGGGTCTCGTAGCTTGGCTTAGCGATCCACAATGGAAGAAGCATACCTGATTCAATGCTTGTTTGGTAGGAAAAGTGACGACAGGATTTTGCCCGTGAAGTTCCTTCTTGGGGAGTCTCTCCATGCACATCCTCATGCTCTGCTCCGAGCCTAGAGAAACAACGCAGAATCCCTTGGACTGCCCGTTGGCACGATTCTCAAAGAACTTCACTTCAACGAAATCGGACACCCCAATGCTCTGCACTGCATCGTTGATGTCTTGGTCGCTAGTCCACTGCGATAAAAATAAAAATCCTCAAAATTCAATTACAGTCAATGCTTTTAATAATAACATATATGTATATTTTCTTAATTCAGAAAATGTTTAATATGAAAAAAAATCTTTAACCTCTCACGTACGAGAGGCTCGCACGCAGCATGAATATGCAGGGCGGAGGTTCCGTGACCTTGTAGGTATTCTATTTGAAATATAAATTGGAAATAACAAGAGCGCACTAAACATTGACGAGAAAAATATTATTATTCGACAAATACACGTTACATCCTGCGTTCCATTCCTGTGAAGTCAGCGCACAAAGGAACTTTTGAGTATCTCGTGCGAGAAAAATAATGTAAATAATAATAAATAGTTATCGGGCAAAGTGGACAGTCCAACGTTGACAGTTAAACTTAGGGAGCTTGCGTCTGAGCGTCCAAGGAGAACACAAACTATGTTCCGAACCCTGACAATCCGAAGTTTGCTAACAGAGAGATCAGCGCACTACCGGTTAACTAGTGTTGCGGACGGCTCAACTTGGCTCATCTTTTGGCCGGCCCAGAAACGGTATATAACGATAGCCTTGGCGCGAAAGCACTGAAGTTTGAATGAAAAGACTAAAATTCCGCTCATCCTATCAACAAAATCAAAATAGAAATAAAGAAAAAGAAATATATAAAAATTTACAGAAACATAATATCGTGAACATTCCTCTTTGTACACTATTTTTTTTTTTTTTGCTTTTTTTTAGATACAGCAGTTCTTATATACCGAGCAATGCAACTACTTGCCGACTGACCATGAAGATATCCGTGCAACATCAAATCTCATCTTCGACAAGTCTCCATCGACGTGCGACTGTGCGAAGAAAACAAAAAAAAAATAGTTTGCTCGTAGAATTTTGTTTTCTAAGTGAACTTCCCTGCACGAAGTTTGTGCGATGCAAAACGCAGCCGTTACGACTTGACCAAATGTATTCTTATGCGGATATCAACAACGTCATCTTGTCGAGCGACAAACCCAGCCTAGTCGTCCGAACTCGACGTCCTCGCTCCGTAACGATCCCGTGAAGGTTTAAACATTTTTTTTCGTATTCAACATTTTATTACATAAAAAATAAAAACTCTCTATTATTAATTTTATTATTATCATTATTTAAAAAAAAAGCCTACCCAAGTGAGATTGCCGATGTAGAGCTGATGGCGCCTGCCGATCTGATTGGGTTGAATGTTGTTGCCCAGCTGGTGATAAGGCGCATTGCCGTTGGTCTCCTCGTTGGGGGAGGTCGAGTCTGCATCTCCGCCACCGGAGTTGCCTCTGGAGCCGCTGTCGTTGCCTCCGGACGGGGCGGCGATCACGTCGTCGTAAAGATCGACGCCGTCGCCGGCGAATTCGTCCTAAACGGGGCACGACGGAACTCGCAATAAATTCAAATCCAAATAC
Organism: Stenichneumon culpator; assembly: GCA_964017025.1. NCBI lineage: Eukaryota > Metazoa > Arthropoda > Insecta > Hymenoptera > Ichneumonidae > Stenichneumon > Stenichneumon culpator. The sequence continues at coordinate 1,596,224 of OZ024770.1, read as the reverse complement.
AGAAACGGTCTTAACTCTAACGCTATAAAAATCTAACGCGAACGCTCGGTCTAAAAAAACCTCCGTGCGAAAGCGGCCAAGAACCAAGTCCCTAAAATCCTAATTTCCAATCTCCACGAATATATTATTAATTACCATAAGTTCGAGCTTTGCGATTTTAACGTACGATTACTTCTTCTTCCACCGAGCGAGCTCTGAGCTACTAGAAATAAATTCCAAAAGCCAGCACCATTTTGATTCTACGAGCGCGCATCGTAAACGAACTCCGATTGACACCCGAGGAAGCGGAGTCGTCGACGCCGGAGCGTCGTGTCGCGTTTCGTCTTCGCCCGAAAAAAAAAACGAGGCCCGACGATCCGACGAGCTTTCGCGCCTTTTATTATTTTCTCTCGCCGATCGGGACAGCGCGCAAACCGGCTGTTACGCCGAGAGGAACGAACGAGCTCTCTCGCCGTGCCGCCCGCGCGCGACCGATCGTTATCGACTCCGCACACCACCATGACGCCGAAAAGTTTCGATTCGCGTAGCAACGTTTTCCATCAGTCGAAAGCTCGCCGCCGAACCTTCGTCGTAATCCTTGCGAATAAACGACGAACGCCCGGCTCGATTTTACCTTTAGATTTTCATTTATTTTTATCTTTGGTTAATAATTGTTCGAATTACCTGCGCAAAATCTTGCTCGAGATCATCGGCGTACAAATCAATGTCACCGTCCGCCATTTTACGAACACCGACGCTCACTGCTCACACTCGACGGGAGCGCCAAGCTCGCTCGCTCGCACACGCTCGAGATTCGGAGAGAGGGAGAGACGGATCTAAACCGACCTGGGAGAATTTTCCCGACAACCTCGGAAATGCTCCGCTGCGCTGAGCCGACTGAACGGCCGGGATCGCGGACTATTATTTCTCCCGTTCTCCAAACTCCCCCCCACTCCTCGACGCCATCGACACGACACACGAGACACTCCGACGCGTTTGCCGCTTTACGGTTGTCCTTTCGAAACTACCTTTGTGAACTTTTCGGGGATCCGATCTTTGTAACATTGCAGTTAAAGTGAATTTCAATGTGATTACGAAGTTTCAGGATTGATTGCTGAATAATTTGTAGAAAAAAATAATAGTAAAAATAGGGTTTTATGCACGGGCTTTTATGAAAACCTAACCAAACTAAGAGTTCAGAACAAAAATTAAAGTGTATAATTTCCATTTTTGGGCAAATGAAAGGTGGATTTCTTAGAGCTTAACAATTCAATGTAAAAGTAAAAAAAAGATCATTACCGAACGTTTCGATAGTAATTATAACTTAAATGAAGTAATTATTCACAAAAGAGCGCGTTTACTCGTTGAACTCGAGTCAAATCAACCTTTATAATTTGCTATTTCCAATATAATTGATTTTATATTCTATTACTAAACATCAAAGACTCCTTTTTTATTTGCACTGTGATTTATCGAATACGAAGGAAAAAAATAACTCGACGATTTACGGAGTTTTCGAGATAGTCCTTCAGTTGACTGGCTTGCAAGGATTACCTTAATATGATTGAATTTGATTCAATGTGGACGCGCGAAAGGGTTTGATGTCTCTTCGTACAATTTTTTTTTGTAACGAGAATACGTTTCAAAGCTTCGTATGAGACTGCGAATGGGACACACGAACATCACCCACGCACATCTCTTTGAGTCTAGTCCGAAAGCCCGGTGCGGAAAGTGCAAAATTGCCCTTACAGTTGAGCACATAATTATAGACGGCCCGTCAAACCAAAGCTTCACAGAAGCAATTCAACTTTCGCGCTCACTCATTGGATGTTTAAACTGCAAAAAAAACCCCAGCCAAAGAGCTGGTTAGCCCTTTAGCTGGTTTTTTTTTGCAGTTTAAACATCCAATGAATGAGCGCGGAAGTTGAATTCTACTACTTTTAGTAGAATCATGCAAATCCATAAATGTACTCAAAAAATTATAATGTAACGGTTCAACGAACTCTGCTGTAAATTGCTATATCTGATAAGTCGCTAATGACCATAGTCGAAGTGACTTTATAAATAAATTTTTTTAAATGCTTTGTAATTCTTAAGGTTACTGTAGTATGGAAATAAATTATATTCTATTCTGAAGGTTATCTTTCAGTTAATCACAGAGTAGAAGCAAGATTCATTATTTAAATTCACTTAATCTCAATTCTATTCTATATCTATATTATTCAACTGTATCAATTATGTCGATTCAAAATCCTTCAAGTATGCCAATTGAATTATTCCATTATATATTATTTTGCAAATGTTCAATTATTTCTACGTTGTTGCATTTAATTTTCTTTTTTTTTTTTAGAGATATATGGTTTTTCATTTTCTCTCATTTTTTCTGATTCACAGAGCATCGGTCTAATTGTAAATGTAAATGTAAGTATGGAGCAATGAGCGTTGCCAGAGATCACGAAAGTGCAGAACTCTGTAGTCGGATCCGATCAATGTGATTGACCATCGTTGGATAATCATTTTATCATCACTTTCTACAGATAAGACTTGCAATCCGTTGCGCAGCGATGACGGCGAAGCCGGATAGGAATAAGGATTAAAAAAAATTGAATCAAAGCCATCGGTTCTTCCATTAAGTTTTCAACTTTATTTTTTAATACTAATAACTAAGCCATTAGTTGCAGTTAAAATCCTCGTTGATTTTACATTGAAGACAAAAATACGATCTAATATTTACAAATGAGGTGTGTAACGTAAGCCATTTATAATAAATTCAGCGAAAAATTAGACATTGGTATTCGTTATAAGGGGACACCAAATCGGACCCGAATCTTTTTAGTCCTTATGAAAATTCAAACTGTCGCACTCGAGTTGGACAACGCTGGTTGAAATCTTACAATCGGTTTATCGGTTCGTGTATACAATGCCATAATATCGGTGTATGTATGAAATCTATCCTGCAAAAAAATATGCTTTCATTTTTTTTTCCTCGCCACCGTCCATCAATCATCCTCATTGTGTCCAAGTATAACGAATCAAATTCCGAATTTCACGCAACAATGTGAAAATCATAACGAACTTATACGTTTATAGTTTTTTTTTCTTTTTTTAAATTTACCAGTTAATTGTTCTCTTGGAAAGAGTTCTAGAACACTTACTAGTCAGTTGAAATATTAATTGTTCTATTTACAGATGAATATTGCCTATGATCTAATAGCGATGAAACACAATATGTGGCTATCTAAACAGCGTAGATTTTTTTGTTTATTAATTAAAAAAAAACAGACAAACAAACAATTGTGATGTTCGCATATATTGTTTCGAAATAAAAATGGATAGGTCATGTCGGCTGTGAATAAGTTGTTTATCGCTCGTAAAAATAATATATATATATATTTATGTATATATATATAACTTAGAATATAATTCAATAATACTTATGCACAATTACCTAAAGAAATATTCGCTCAATTGGATCTATTATTTATTAGCAATATAGCCCCCTTTCTTTTCGTTAATTATTCTTCACCATGGACAAGTTTTTTCGGTTCTCCTTTTTCTCTCTTTTTTTCATTAGTTATGCCTCGAGTATTAAGTTATGTATAATTTCATGATACATATATTATTATGTTGCTACACATACGCGTTTATTATGTTACCTAGATTTAGACTCAACGTGATAAGAAAATAAACTCGTTGTAGGATAAATAGTAAAGGAAATTGCACGACAGGGGAATGGAATAATTATATGTGCTGATCAGCCCACGAGGAAATAAGCAAACGTTATCAAATTGGAATTAATCACCGAACAATTCTCTAGATGACTGTCGCTTATTTATTATTTTATATATATTTTTTAAAAAGTAAACGAAAAGAAAAACTCAGGAACGATCCGCGTTTGGCTGCTGTAGGAAGCTCTCGTTTTCGTTTCGGATATACATACTAATTTCAAAATGAGGGTTTTTTTTTATATATTGAACTGTCCAGGTGATATATTCCGTGCGAATACTTGGACCGTTGTTAGTTTGCTAGAACAAAATTCCTCGTCAATCATTTGCATGGCCCAACATTTAAAAAAATGATTACTATTATTGTTTTTTTGAAAACAAATTTTTCATCGGTTCATCTTTTAAAAAATCCCAAGTATTCGCTCGTATTCGCAAACTGTACCAACGAATCGAATTACTCTTTTAATATCCAATTCACGCCATATTCCTACGGGACGGTCAGTCGCAAACTTCATTTAATTACAATTGCCATCGGCTCATCGACGTCGCGTCGATAGTCGCTTATAAAATCATATCTAATTCGCGAATGAAATATTAAAAATAAATTTTACAAGAATAATTATGATAAATTCGTAACATCTACGTCGATATCGATTTATTGGCGGATCTTTTTTTTTTTTAACGTTTGTTGCGATAATCTATAGTTGCAAAAATTCTGATTCGAACAGCGTGTGTGAGGCTGAGAGACAGATAGAGCGCAAGAGCCAATGTTTACAATAAGATCGACGACGATTTCTTGCCTCTCCTCGATTGTAATATTACGTGGCGAAAATTTGCGTATTCTTTAACGTGCCTCGGGACACCATCTAAAAATGAATTCGTTGTAGATTTATTCAACAACATATTGCGTGTACTTTTTTTCTTTTCTTCTCTCTTTTAATTACGAAAATCACTTTAATCCGCGTCGTCGGAACGATCCAGCTCGTAGGCCGGATCGTTTAGACTTCGAGGAAATTTTAAGGATATATCGCCACAGCGCGTTATTCGACTTGAAAAAGTTATTCATTTATTTGTTATTTTTTTAAAATTTATTTCTTTTTTTCGCTTAAGATTTATCGATCGATTGAGAAAAATATTATCTCCGTACTCTAGTCAGAGATTTCGGTAACTTTATTATCGGACCGTCAAAGCGACAACTATACTCTTGTCTCTGATCATCATTGAGAAATTACTTGATTTATCGTCGTGGAAACGCAATTAATTTTTAAAAATAAAAAAAAGACTGAACATTTTTTTTATTTTATCATTTAAAATAGTTTCCGTACAGCGAGACTACTCTTGGCTACTTCGCAGCTACAGTCACTTAGAGATCATCGCACTAGTGAATTATTCGAGCGCAACAATTTCTTGCACGACCATTTATCATTTTATTTTTTATTTTTATTTTATTTTATTTTATTTTATTTTATTTTCTTCTATCGATAACATCAAATTTCTTAACGTCAAAATAAAAAGCGCGATAAATTCGATTGGATGTGCGACCTGCGCGCGAAGATGGCCTTTTTCTCGAACGGAGCATTTTTTTTAAATTGAAAACTGAATTACAGGATTATCACATTGCAAATCGCCGAAACCGATGGCTAATTGTGAGCGAGAATCGATTGAACTGTAGCGATCGTCATTTATTGATAAATAATCGAGAGAAAAAAATGAGAAATAAAAATCGGCCATCGCCGCGCACAAACCAGAGTGAAACTGCAAAGAGGGGCTGATTTGTGAGATAAACAATTCCATTCTCAGACAAAGTTGACTTCGTTCTTACACTCGTACACGATTAAATGCTTAGGTCTGTTTATACAAGCAATTTCGTATTATTTTTGCCTATGTCACGAGCTATCGATGCGGACGTTGTTGAAAATCGCGTCGAAGAATTAACGATCAATCGGTTTCCTCTGCGGCGGCGAGTCTGGGTCTTTGGACACGGCGAAAAAAAAAATCAAGGTTCTCGAATTAAAACAACACCAACAACAATCGATCTGAATTAATAATTTTTTTTTACTCTCGAATAACTTAGTCACGATCCTTGTGATTTTCCTTTCGCCGTTACCGACTCGCACTCCCTCGCAGCTTGGCAAATTTTCAATGTACAATTTTCTCTCGAACGAAAACGTCGCGTTATTTCGACACAATTTTCAGCAGCTTACAATATTCGCATCGATCGACGAGATGGACGCAGCCGGTTTATTTATTAATTTTTTTTCTGTAGTGTAGCAAAACAATTATGTAACACGGGCAAAACTTTTGAAAAATCGTACGATATATGAATGAGGAACACTGTGCAAGCCGGCCGTCATAAACCCACATAGGCGATAGAAAAAAAAATTACAACATCCGTGCATTGAGTCGATCTCGTTCGGGACGTTCGCCGATCTTTTATCCACAAAAAATCATTCGGTTTTATTAATTTTTTTTTTCCTCGGCGTCAAAACTGACTCGGTCGAAGAGCCACAGCTTTTCGACGCGGTCTTCTCGAATAATGGAAACAATACTACGTAACAATGAGGATATCGCGTGTGCTAGAACTCCCAATGACTCGAAATAAAAAAAGAAACAATCGTAGTCTCCGTCACGCAGAATAATATATATATATATATATGTTTATACATATAATTCATTGAATGTATAACAGGTGCTGATATGTTTTGAAGACCGCGAGTTATCCTCTGACAAAAAAAAAAAAAAAAGATCGAACTATTACATGTACCGATAGGTTTATGAGGCGGGCACGTACGAATATTCACAAAAAAGAAAAAACCAGGTATGGTTGAGAACAATAATTTTCGTTTTACATTTGTTTCTCTTTTCTCTCGTAAGAAATAAAATAAATATAACATTACAATTGTCAATTTTTTTTGTTTGTTTCTTTAAAATTCACTACACAAGGACAATATATATATATACACATTGTTATGCATTGGTAAGAGATATAGTACAGTACAGTTAGTGGTATAGTAAGAGTATGTATAGAATAGGCTAAGAAACGTATAATAACGGCCCGGTGTGTGTTGCTGTTAATGTTGTTGTTGTTACTTCTTTTTTTTTACCTAACTATAATAATCGTTCTATGAAATGGGTTTTCTTTCTTTTTCAATTTCTTTTTTGTTGTCGTTTTACCCGTAGCCACTGGGTGAAAAAGTTAGTTTCTACGAGTAAAATTATCCATAGGCCCAATCGACGAAAAAATTGGACGGGGTGGGGAGGGACAAGGAATGAGACAGGATCTAACAGGGAATATATATATATATTCGACTTTGTTTATTATTTGTTTTATTTAATCATAACTACCATAAGAGATCCAATGTCCATTTTTTTTTCTTTTGTTTTCATCCGCTTAATTCTCATTAATCCTGGATACTAAACTCTCGAAGTGGCGTCATAATATTACTTTATTAGTTCCTCTTTTTTCCCCTCTCTCTCTCTCTCTCTCGATCTTTTCTTTTCAATTGTGTTTTTTTTTCCTTCTTTAATTCATGATAATAAAGTCTATAGTATGAGAGTTTATCAACTTCCTGTCCAACGGTTTCTCATACCATTATATATATTTATATATAATATAATTTTAATAATAGTATGTATATAATATATTCACTACCTGCCATATCACAACATAAATTTATTCTCCTCTCGTGCCTCCCCCCTGGAACGCGTTCATTCACTCGGCGAAACACACATTCTTAACACACATATTCCATCTACATAATTATAATAACGCTGCGGTAGTTGGATAGTGGTTGAGGCTTCAAGCACTGTAGCGACGATTCAACGAGCATTTCTGCCTGGTGGAAAGGGACGTTTACTTTCTAATTTGGTATCAGAATTTACTTTTCATTTTCATTCCTCTTTCTCGATTCATTACTCGTCCTACTCCGGCTGCGGAGCCCGACGGAGGGTTAATCTACAATTTCGAAGGACACGGTAGAGTATGAACACGCGCGACACCTCGTGGGATTTCGCCTTGCGACACTGTGACTTGCTTTTTTTTGTCGTCTCGTTTGTTTCGTTTTTTTTTCTTTTAAACTTTTTCACGCAAGCTGCGCCCTGGATTACACGTTTGTTCCAGATATTCGACGATTCTGTACAGGCGGTCTCGCAGAGCGCGAACTCACACTCGACGACGCTCGAATGGTTGTTGACGTCGTCGTTGCTGGATCTCGTGATCAGGGACGTCGATGCAGTTTCGCTTCAAATGTCCTTTTTTGGGTCGCGACGAAGTCGGTTTTTTTTTTTTTTTTTCTTGGATTATCGACGTTGGCTCTCGTGTGAACGTTGATCAACAACTATTACACCCAGTAGAAAATGGCTTGATTACCCCGTAGCGTCGTCCCTCTCTCGTTTCTCTTCGTAATTGATGATTTATTTTTCGTTTCTCTTCCACCGCAGGTCTCGGGCACTAAGCGCAATCGATCGATCTGTGCTACATTGCTCATAAGCTCAGCCACTAACGATTATACATCAGCATAAAACCTTAGAAACCATGGCTCAGCTTGGATGTCCATTTGGCTCACATAGAATGGCCTCAAAAACCCCCAAGGCAGCCAATGTTTAGAGTATGCAGCAGGATGCGGAGCAGCAACTGCTACCTCCCCCTTTACTCTTTTGTCTCTGATCTGCAACAGAAAATTGTTTATAATAGTTTTTTATGGACGGGTCGGGACACGATATAAAAATTATTTTTTAATTATAGAAATTATAAAAATTATAATCGATTATTATGATTATTATTATTATTATTATTATTATTTAGATAATTAATGAAGTGATAATGAGAGAAACTTTTCTTTATCGCCGAGGTTCTGGAAGTGATATCGTGTTAAAACAATGGCTCGGTACTATTCGCAGAGAATTTCATTTACCGCTTCGGTGATTGTTGCAAATTATATAATTTTTCGAGTAATCTTTACCACTCAAGCGAGATAAATTGTTATGACAAAAACTTGAATTTCGCGCGTACCGTAAAATAAATTATTTTTCTGGGCGTTATAAAGTAAATTCTTCTATTAGATCTTTCTCTCAGTAAAAATTGGGTGTCCTCAGGAAAAATTCGGTGTTAATTTTTGAAGAAAATCAAATTAAACCAATCGTCAATAAAAATGAAACTAGAGCGATCGGTCCCAATGATAAAAATTAAATGGTCCACATTAGCCTCATCTCTGCCGAACAATAAAAAATTGTTCGGCAGAGTTTTTTTGTTAATTGTTGCTGTTTTCTTTAATAGTAAAAATAGTAATAGAATGGGAAAGGGATAGGAATGGGACTCACGTTCTACCTAGGGAATAATGTCCATTATTAACTGTCATCAAGGTTTCCAACATCGTCGGGTTGGATGTGCATGTAGTCGCCGTTAGGGAGGAGGCCTGGAATTAATCGTAAGCGGAAATCGGAGGGGGTATTACCCATATTCCATTTTTTTTATGGAGAGTCGATCGTAGGTCTTACGAAGACCTACTAAGAATAATACTTTCCATTTTATTATTTAAAATTAAAGATTCTCTCGGCTCGTTTGAAAACGAAAATTTACAATGTTTCCAATGAAAAGCACCCAGAAAAATAATCCATTTGACGGCGCCGCACAAATAAATATTTATTTTGTTTAAATAAATATTTATGTAGGAATAAGTCTGCCAGCCACGTCAATTCCTATCCTCCTCGCTGTGCCATCAGCTTTGTCAGGGTAAAAATACCGGTCAGACTAGCCACAAACTACACCCGCAGATTTATTATCAATAACACTTTATATAGTCTCAACGAAAAAAGTACCGTAAAAAAATACTACAAATGTTAAAAATAACGAACATGTATGATGAAGTATAATAAATATATGAAAAAGGGTTTGTCGCTAAAAACTCGGCTGTGGATGCGACATTAAATAAAAAAATAAAATAAATATTATTAATATTAATATTATTAATGTAATAAAATTACATTAATAAAAGTTTAAAAAAGGCTTTATATAAATACGATCAATATTTATTTGTGGGCGCCCTTAAATAAATTATTTTTCTGGGTGCGAGACGAACAGATTTCACGTGCAAGCCGAACACAATGAAGCGACGAATAACGCGACGAGTGAAACGTTGGATCGACGAAATATGATGGACGTACATTAACGATCCAGCACGCTCGTTAGTAATGCAATATTGTTCATTAATTACAACCAATTTCGTGTGCACACGTTAATTTCGACGACTCCGGTAAATTCCAATTAACGAGACAGTGAGCAATGCGTTTCAATACGCAGAACAAATATTTACGACCAAAATGCGTCAACGTGAGAAGCAAATTAGCTTCGGGAAAGCCATGCGCGATCCATTAGTGTGGCGATAGCTATGAAGTTACTGTTCTTTTTTTAGTAACAATTTCTTTGATTTTTTTAACATACGGGGTAAAAATAGTAGTTATTGATAAATTACATTTTTTTTTATTCAATTAAAATTGGTTACTTAATTAAATTTTTTAAAAATTGAATTTATTTACAAAATTTTCAACATTCAATGTATTGATTTATTTTTCTTAAAATCAATGTATTGATTTAATTTAATAATATGACGGCAAAATATCAAACTCTTAAATTTAGTTTTTTTATCCATAGACGCTTCCTTATACCGAGCTCGTCGATCGATTATTGCATTATAAGGAGAAGATCAAAAGCGCGAATTTTAGAAACATGAAACCGAATAGTATGAAGCTTAGTCAAACCATTTTGCCAATGTACGTTGTGATATTTTAATTATATTTTTGCGCGGCGATTAAATTTGCCCTCTTTTTATTTTACTTTATTTTATTTTTAATAAATTATTAGTCGATGTCTCGAACCAATTTCATCATGCACCTTGCAAAGACGGATGCCTCAAGTAGCTCAGTCTCCCGTACAACCTTTAACCTTTTAAGTTATAGTTCACAAATTATGATAAAAATCAATTTTTATGATATAAAAAGAATAATTTATCATAATAAAAAAATAATTCATGATATTAAAAAAATGATTCATGATCCAAAGTTTTGCATAATGAAAACAATGATTTATGGTCTAAAACTGCAGAACATAAATCACTTTCGTTTTACACCCGCTGGTCTTGACACTTAACGACCAGTGCCCTAAATCCACTCCACGCTGTTAAGTTAGCAATCATAATTTTTTTTGTTTAATTTATTAATCAATTTTTTTTTCATAGTATGTGGAGAATAAAAATTATGCCGACGTACCTTGAGAGTTAGGCTCGGGAAGATTCTCCCGTGGAACGAGATGCATAACCGTTGTTTTCCCAAAAGGAAGCCCAAGCGCGCCGAGCGTGACATTGCTGTGTAGAAAACGGCCCTGGTAAATTAGTCGCAAGATCTCAGCCTTGGCGACGGCCTCTTCCGCCCAGTCTGCAAAAAAAAAAGAAAAAATACATTGTACGGATTACACATTTTTCTAATTTTTTTTCTCCCCCCCCCCCCCCTTCACCGTCGTTGTTCTCTTCCTGTTCCTGAATCTCGATTCCATCGAATAATAAAGTTTCCCGACGCGCGATACGGCACCTATTTGTTAAAACTTCATTCCTCGTCACTCGAGAAGTCCTTTGATACCGAGTGTGAAAGTACTTCCTGCTGAACGCCGCTGCGTACTGTGGGAAATATTCCCGGACGTACCGGAATGGCTGTCATTAAAAATTTATAGAATTCCTCCGTCGCGATTCGCGAGGGAGTTCAATGACCTGCGAAGATTCATCGTGAATACCGATATAATTAGGTCGATGAAAAATTCAGCTCCACAGCCCTTTTATTAAAAATCGCTACTCGAAGTCGGGAAGCGAATATTATCCTTTACTTCTCTCTGATTACTCGGCCAGACAGCAATAACGAGATGAAGAGATTTTTATTGCCTCATTTAATTTCGTTCTTCATTTAATTTCTTTTTTCTTCATTCAATTTTTTTTCCTCAATTAATTTTTTTTTTTTCATTAAACTTTTTTCCTTCATTTCATTTTTTTTTATTAATTATTTTATTGCTACAAACGACTGGGCGTTTAATTCTCGCGTTCCAAATTACTGGCAGACTTTCCGTCATGCTGAAAGGCTAGACTTTTGAATATTCACGATTGAACTGCGAGCGTCGATGCGCTTTCGCTGTTAATTAGGAGACAAAAAGCTCTCCGGAGAACTCGTTATTTTTTTCCCGTCGATTTTTCGCGCACCATTACTGGAAAGGGTTTTTGGAAGGGTTTATCGGTGCGTCTACGGACATCCAACCATTTGTCTGGTTTCGACGGGCGAATGATAAATCTCGTATCGGGGCTTCGTTATCGTGTCCTGTGTCGAACGACTGTCTCGGTTCGGATGCCGTATTCATGTATTTTTTTATTTTTTGCTTTTTCATTCATTCATAGAGAGAGTTTGGTTTTGTTTTTTTTTTTTTTTGTCGATAACATGTTTTTTGTTATTTTCATGTAGAGGTCGTCTGAAAGTGTCGAAACATCGAAAAATCACATTGAGGAAAAATGCGCGTATGATCGGAAAAATATTGAAACCGCTGGAAGTTGCTAATGGTTTGGGGTAAAAAAGTGAAATTTGTTGCGCTGGTGAAAAAGTCGACTCTCGTGGTTCGTTCAAATTTTTCCGCAGTTTCGTGATGCGTGGTGAAAAATATTTTACCCATGGAGCCGGAACGACGAATTACTATTATTTGTTACAGCGAATTTTAATAATCAATTTTGCGATATTTTCGATCTTTGATATTGTTCAAGCCCGGACTTTTTTTTTGTATCAAGGCTGCGAACGGATTAGCACGTCACTTTTTTTATCCACGCGGAGAAAGATCGTTTTGTTTCTGTGACGAAATGTGGTTCGTTAATAATTTATTGTTGCGATAAAAAAAAATGTTTTGATGCAGCATACAAAAAATTGCTGCAGAACAAACAATTGCAGCTACTGAAAAAATTGCTACTATAGAAAAAATGGCTGCTATAGAAAAAAAATTGCTTCCGCAGAAAAATAGTTTGTTTCTCCCATTTTAATTAGATAAATTAGTTATTTGTATGACAAGCGCGTAGAAACGCAGTTCTTGACGAGTGCGAAAATGGCATTCACGCGAGTCAGAACTCCATTTTCTACGCCCATACCATTCACATAATTTTTCCTAACAAATTCACGAAAATCAGCCTTTTCGTTTTTGGGAAGTGTGCGTTAAAGACACTTTTCGGCACTCGTGCGGGAAAAAATACCATATTACGTTTGTACGCATGTGCAGTATTTTTTTCGCACGCGATGCGAAATATTTCGCATCACGTGCAATATTTCGCAATGTACTATATAGTACATTTCGATAAGCTATCTGGAACAATGAGGAAGCAGTATGCAAATGTTTGCATATTACTTTTTGATTTTTTTAAATAAATCAGTAACATGTTACAATAATATTGTAACATGTTACAATACATACCTTCCGGCCAGTTCTCAAACACATGGTGCGCTATGTCCCCCGCGGAGTCGCTCGGACTGAATAGGAACTCTTTTGTCTTACCGCTGACAAGGATGAGGCGTAAGTTTATCTGTAACAAGAATAACAACCAAAGTTTCTTAGTTTCTCTCCGACGATTCTACTCAAACGTATATCAACATTTTTTTAAATAAGATATCAATTGCCGAAGCAATTTTCTTATTTTTTCAAAACTATGTATAGTTTCGGAAATAAAATAGCTTAGGGCACGAGTGCCAAATGCGCATGTTTAAAACCTTGTTTCGTCACATTTAAAAATTGAGCAACTAATAAATATAATTTAATTACCGGTGGAGATATTCGTTCTATCGTTATCTCTCGTTTTATCTATTATCTATTAACTATCTCTCTCATGGCCCCATCACGTGACTTTCACTTCCCCTTAACGGGAAGTGAAATACCGCGGTCGGTAATGAAAACTGTAATGAACTTTTCTCAAGGGTGCTAATTTTTTTTGAGGAAAAAGGAAATTCGAGCCGGATGCACACGGTAATTTCGCATCCGGCCCGAATTCATGTTTTTTCTCAAAAAAATTAACACCATTGAATAAAGTTAATTTGAAAGTTGCAACGATCTCTCTCATGGCCCCGTCACGTGACTTTCACTTCCCCTTAACGGGAAGTGAAATACCGCGGTCGGTAATGAAAACTGTAATGAACTTTTCTCAAGGGTGCTAATTTTTTTTGAGGAAAAAAGAAATTCGAGCCGGATGCACACGGTAATTTCGCATCCGGCCCGAATTCATGTTTTTTCTCAAAAAAATTAACACCATTGAATAAATTTAATTTGAAAATTGCAACTATCTCTCTAATGGCCCCGTCACGTGACTTTCACTTCCCCTTAAACGTAAACAGTCAGGACGGTTAAAAGGAATAAATTACAGTTTTTATTACCGACTCTCCTATTTCGCATGCTCTTCAGAAATACCTCGTGTATCCCGGGCTGGAATCATAGTAGACGATATGTGAATGCCCATAAAGTATAGACATGCCTTTCAAAGTGTATTAAATAACACTGCACGAGCAGAACGTTTGGTATCTCTTCTGGCGTCGATAAACCAGTCCCTTTGCCGTGTAAGCGAGAAAGCTCTTCGAGTTTCAATCTGTTTGTGGTCGCTCGCATCGAGCCCGATCGCTCCGATCCCGTATACATGTTCGACTTCTCTGCATCGTCGAATTTCAAATTGCGAGAGAGCTCCGATTCTCGATCGAACGTTGTTTGCGGACGAAACGAAAAATCCAGATGAAAGCGCGCGCTCTTGCGCGGGCGAAACTCGCGACTCGTTGGACTCGGTCAGTTCCGATTTCGCGAGCTTTTCAACCCTCCGCACAGTATTTTCTTTTCTTTTTTTTTTTTTTTTTTTTTTTTTTTTTTTTTTTTTTTTTTTTAACGGCGAAACATTATTTGATGCACAGAAAAAAGTTATACGAGATTTAAGCCCACATTATTTTCTATTGTTGCATTTTGTTACAAGACCGACGATATAACGTCCGGAAATTGGCTCAAGCGTTACTACATACGCGACCCGAAATAAAAACAAACAGACGCGAGGAAACAGTTTCTTTGTATTCGGGTAAAAATAAAGATGGAGTGGAATTGCGAACTCTTGAAATTTGCTGTATGTGGATGTATAAACTCCGAAAGGTGATAACTTTCGCAGTTTAATACATCTATAAACAGCAAATTTCAAAAATTCGTAATTGCAAATACAGACATTATTTTCAATATAATAAGATCATAAAATTTATTTATTTACATAATACATAAATATAAAAATACGATAGTATTTTCTAAAGTATTTCACAGTATATAATAGATAAAATACAAATGCAATGAGTGAATCGGATCTTCGAATAAACGTATCTACGCATCTATAACTCTGCTATCATCTGCTATCACAATTACTCAGCCGTCAAATTACAACGGGCCTCGTTTGTTCTCATAGCAAACTAAATCGCCGCAGTAACAAGGAAGTTTTGTCGCGATAGCAAAACCAGTTGCTTCTACGCAGTAAATTTTTTTTTGCTGCTTTTACCAATCGTTTTACTGCGGAAACGAGGTAATTGTCAGCAGAACTCATTTTGTTAGAGCACCTAAATAATTTGTCTGCGTGCACCTTTACCGTCGATCGGCAGAGAGCGTATAGTTTTACACCGAGAGATTATCTCGGGTGCTCGTTTTGCACGTGAGTACGGCGCACCGGCTCGGACCTCGAAATAGAGCGTAAATGGACCGTTCTCGAAATAGCGTTAGGCATTTATACAAAACGTTTATAGTTTGTGACCCCGAGTCGATGCTAATGCGGACTTCCCCGGAGTTAGGATGCCGAGTTCGGAAACCTTTTTTTTTATGTCTTCACTTTTTTTACATAAATCATTTTTTCTTTCCCTCAAAGCAACGAAAAGTGAGGGGAAAAGTGAAGGAGTTTTCAGCGGCAAAAAAGGCAAACTCGATGGATGCCCCGCTTTAGAAAAAGACAAATGGACTCTCCGCTTGATTAAAGAAAAATACCATTGCGTCGATCCTCGCAGCGCGGTGAACCAACATGGTGACAAACAGATTCAACTAGGAGCTTTTTAACCGCAACAACATTAATATACGCTATTGGAGCTGCAATTACCGCGGCTGCTGGCACATTTGACTCGCCACCTCCAATGGATCATCGTTAAAGGATTTCAAGTGTACTCCATGATAGGCGCAGAACCCACCATCGACAGTTGATAAGGCAGCCATTTCAAACATTCAGTCTCTTTTTTTGGGTTTGGCTTTTTTTTCGAGTTGCCGGCGGTGTGGAAGCTTCGGCGATTATGCACCGGCGTCCTGTAGCTCGACAAACTCGTTGGAAGGCCGGTTCAATTAAGCGAAATTGATAGCCTTAACTTTTTTTTTTTAACTTATATATATAGCGTGGTCAAGTTTAACGTGAAACGGACGTTCCGGGCAAAAATCGGCCACTGGTAATTGAAGAGCGGATAATAATTAAATGATGCATACTTTTTTTATTTTATGTTATAATAATCGATTAAGTACCCTGAATATCGCTTATTAATCCAACGCATAAACTCTATAAAATTATTTATTATTATTATTTTTTTGTGTTGGCAATGCAAATATAATCCGACATAGATGGCGAAAACGTGCTCGCAGTTCGATTAAGCGAAATTGATATCGGAAACATTTTTTTTTACTCATACATACAGCATGCTTAAGTTTTAGGTCAAACCGACGTTCCAGGCAAAAATCGGTCACTTGCAATGAAAAAGCGGATAACAATTAAAGGATGCATACTTTTTCATTTCCTGTATATGATATCAATTAAGAAGCCTCAATACCGCTAATTAATTCACCGCATAAACTCGACGAAATTATTATTTTTTTTTAATTTTAGCAATGCAAATTTAGTCCCACATAGATGGCGAAAACCTGCTCACAGTTCAATTAAGCCAAATTGATTTCGGAAACATTACTTTTTACTCATACATGTACTTTTACGTGAAACTGAAGTTCCAAGCAAAAGTCGGTCACTCTCAATCAAAGAGCGCATAATAATTAAAAGACGCATACTTTTTAAAATTTTTACACGTGCAATATCGAGTAGCCCGAGTACCGCCAATCAATCTACTCTCAGTTCCTCTGAGATTTTATTGTCTTTTTATTTTCCCAATACAAATTCAGTCCGACATAGATCACGAAAATGCGCTCGCAAATAGTCGGTTAAATAAAAAATAAAAGGACTATGGTAAATTCTGTATAAACCTATATGATCCGCGCGGTCTGTAAAAACCGCTGTCTATCCAATTAGCTCGAAAAGCTTCAAGTTTGTGTAATGGAAAACACGCTCGCATATGAATGAAAATACGCTCGTATATGCATACACACTGCGCACATAAACCCTTGATTTATTTTCAATTTCGCATCATCGATTTCAACGAAACATAACAATGTCCTGTTTTTTTTTCTACTTTGTTTTGAAAATATTTTTTTCTTTATGCATAAAAAAAAATAATCCTGTAATATTCGCTTCGCCAGTCAGTAGAGATATATGGCGCATATCGGCCCTACGCTCATCAATTTATTGACTCAAGCTTCACGTTGACCCCACTGCAACATTGATGGATTCATTCGGTTGCTCATCGACGCATGTTTCTGTCTCCGATTTCCGTGTTTAAAAATTCTGAACTACATACATAAATACATATATATATACACACTAGTGGAGCTGGTGGCTCGCGCGCTCGCACCCCTTTATGGACTTAAGCCCTTATTATTCTAAGTCCTTTAAAAGACATATGCCCTTACAATTCTAAGCCCCGACATTGCGGTTCCATTTTTAACCAACTTCACGTCCCTATTATTGACCCCCTGACCCTATTATTGACCCCCCCCCCCCCGCTAACCCTATTATTGATCCGGCTGATCCTATTATTGACCCCCGCTAACCCTATTATTGACCCCTCTGACCCTATTAATGACCCCCCCCCCCTGACCCTATTATTGACCCCCCCCCCACACTAACCCTATTATTGATCCCTTTGATCCTATTATTGACCCCCGCTAATCCTATTATTGACCCCCGCTAACCCTATTATTGACCCCTCTGACCCTATTAATGACCCCCCTCTGACCCTATTATTGACCCCCAACCCGTCAATTCTCGCAAGGCAGCGGCCGCAGCGAAATCATTTTATATTATAGAGATATATATATATATATTTTTTTTACGGATACATGTTATATATCAATGTATACCCGCGACGGCTCGGCTGATTTACGATCGAAGTTCTAACGCGCATGCGTCATTCGTCCGTGAGGTTCGGCGAAGCAGCGAGCGGTCGCGGATTCCGCGACTCGAGTGACTTGGCAGAATTTTCGTTGGCCGACGAAATAATACAGGGCGCGTGAGTTATCTCCAGCGGGCGTTTTATCCGAGTGTACGAGACGGCGAAACGGGTATATTCGTGGGGGGGGCAACGAATAAACCGCGCATGAACCGTAAGAGCGGCTCGCGGTGTGCATCGTCGATTTGGCGAGCGTAACTTTACACGGGCAAATAACGTCGCAATAATTTAGAGGCGTGACTTTAAAGGTTTGCCCTGCAGTAAAGAGTGCACGGGGGGCGCCCGAGAGGGCTTGCTTTACCGCGGAGCCGATGTACCTTCGACTTCGACTTTCGCGTTCACAGTTTATCGCACGTTAGATGCAGTCGAACGGCGCTGCACTGCACGAGTGCAGGTCGAGCTGGAGGTACTTTGGAGGAGCAGACCGAGGAACCGGTGCGGCGAAGTACGCGACAGCTCGGCGGGGCACGTAGTGTTTATATACCTGCTTCGTGATGTAATGAGGTTTCCATCGACAGGTTGGACTTTATAGGGTTAAAAAAAGAAAATAAAAGAAAATAAGAGAAACTTGGGATTAGTGGAGAAGTTTTATAATTGGAGTAAGTTTGGGCACTCGTGATGAGAGGAAACGGCGCGTTGAGTGTCGTTAGGGCGATGTGAGATACGTTCATTGCCGCCCAAAGCGAGCCCGGCCAGGAACAGAGAGTGCAATTGATTTTTGCTTCATCATAGAGGAAGCTTTTTTTCATTGGTGGTGACAACTTCTGGTTTGAGGGAATTCTTATACGAACCGGATGTTGATGTAGCTTCTTGTGGGAATTTGCTTCTGAATGTAAATGGTCGGCATGGTAAAAAATATTTAATAGAAACTTAGGAAAACTTGGGTTTGTTGGAGAAGTTTTTTAATTGGAGTAGGTTTGGGCAATCGTGATGAGGATGAAACGGCGCGTTGAGTGTCGTTAGGGCGATGTGAGATTCCTTCATTGCCGCCCAAAGCGAGCCCGGCCAGGAACAGAGAGTGCAATTGATTTTTGCTTCATCATAGAGGAAGCTTTTTTTCTTTGGTGGTGACAACTTCTGGTTTGAGGGAATTCTTATACGAACCGGATGTTGATGTAGCTTCTTGTGGGAATTTGCTTCTGAATGTAAATGGTCGGCATGGTAAAAAATATATAATAGAAACTTAGGAAAACTTGGGTTTGTTGGAGAAGTTTTTTAATTGGAGTAGGTTTGGGCAATCGTGATGAGGATGAAACGGCGCGTTGAGTGTCGTTAGGGCGATGTGAGATTCCTTCATTGCCGCCCAAAGCGAGCCCGGCCAGGAACAGAGAGTGCAATTGATTTTTGCTTCATCATAGAGGAAGCTTTTTTTCTTTGGTGGTGACAACTTCTGGTTTGAGGGAATTCTTATACGAACCGGATGTTGATGTAGCTTCTTGTGGGAATTTGCTTTTGAATGTAAATGGTCGGCATGGTAAAAAATATTTAATAGAAACTTAGGAAAACTTGGGTTTGTTGGAGAAGTTTTTTAATTGGAGTAGGTTTGGGCAATCGTGATGAGGATGAAACGGCGCGTTGAGTGTCGTTAGGGCGATGTGAGATTCCTTCATTGCCGCCCAAAGCGAGCCCGGCCAGGAACAGAGAGTGCAATTGATTTTTGCTTCATCATAGAGGAAGCTTTTTTTCATTGGTGGTGACAACTTCTGGTTTGAGGGAATTCTTATACGAACCGGATGTTGATGTAGCTTCTTGTGGGAATTTGTTTCTGAATGTAAATGGTCGGCATGGTAAAAAATATATAATAGAAACTTAGGAGAACTTGGGTTTGTTGGAGAAGTTTTTTAATTGGAGTAGGTTTGGGCAATCGTGATGAGGATGAAACGGCGCGTTGAGTATCGTTAGGGCGATGTAACACTCTTTCATCTCCGCGCAAAGTGAGCCCAGCCGGTAACAGAAATTGTAATGAATTTTCATGGGCGTTGACAATTAGCAGTTGGAAGGAAATTCTTACATGAACCGGATATCAATGCAGCTTCATGTGAGAAATTGCCTTCGAACTTAAATGGTTGGTATGGTAAAAAAAAATTAATTGCAGTTTTTGTTACCGCGCAAAATCGCGTAACGGAGAAATAGATGCGTAACGATGAAATAGATTAAAAATAACTTACCAAAATAACAATGACAAATTACACAAAAAAAATATTTAGTACATGCAATTGTGATATAAGTTTCTGTGTTATTGGACTTCCTTGTTATTGTGCCGCTATGTTTTTCTTCAATATCGGTACAAGTTTATGTTGTTTGCAATAATAATAATTTTTTCGGTAAGTTTTGGTTTTATTTGTTATTATTACATGGAGTTTTTTAGAAGTGTAATTCGTTTCACGATCGGTCGAGCGACATAGAGTGGAGGATCCGAGGATGCTTTGCAACGGTACGGATCGACAGATACATACATGGTGCATATTCGTAAATACGTGCACTATCGAAGTGCTCAATTTGCAAAGCTGTCTCGCACTTCTCGGGGGAAAAAGCGCGGCATGACCTGCGGGCTGTTTCGCACATGAGTGAACGCGATTTATACGCATTCGGAAATGGCAAATGGCAATCTGACCCGCAGTCAAGATGTTTATTTCATACACTCACTCGCAGTCGACGTGCCCCAGTTTCTTTTTTTTTTTATAATACGTGTTGATTTATGAGTTTATTCAACGCTCGGATTTGCTGAAAGTTTTTGTGGTAAAAATATTCTTTAATGAATAGAACTACGAAGTGGGAGGAATGAATGTACGAATGAAGAGAACAATGAAAGAGAATCCACCTCTGAAAGGTTGGTGTGTATATTGTATTAAAGTAGGTCGAAATTCGGTATTTCCGGGAAAACGTAACTTTCGGTTTCAAAATATTGGTTTTTGACAGGAAGTGACGTTCTTTCGGATAACATAATTTGCGGCCAAAAAACAAGTTTTCCCAACTACGAGTGACGTTTTCCCATATGACGTCACTTTCGGTCAGGAACCGAGATTGTGAAAGCGGAAGTGATGTTGCAGAGAATATTCACAATTTTTCTTTGAAATGCATCTCGAATGCAGCTAGTGACAGAAATATGTGAATTAAGGAACGCAGGAAAGTAGGTAAAAAAATGTGCGTCATACGTCTCAAATGTACTTGAAATTTTATCTCGAATTTAGCCAGTAACAGAAACGGTTGAGTTAAGGAAGACAGGGTGAGAGAACCAGCGCCAAATAGTTTATACAAAAATAGTCTGCTTAATATGAAAACAGGTGCAAAGAAATTTGCGCATTGCGTCCTAATTTTTGCATAATCGCAGATAACGTTGCACATAGCTTACTCTGCAATAAAATTTGTTGACCAATCAAAATCTATCCAAATCAAGCGAAATCAACCCAAATCAAGCAAAATCTAGTCAAATCAAGTGAAATCTAGCCAAATCATGCAACATCTAGCGAAATTAAACGAAATCCTGCAAAATCAAGCTAAATCTGGCCAAGTCCAGCAAAATCAAGCGAAATCTGGCCAAGTCCAGCAAAATCAAGCTAAATCTGGCCAAGTCCAGCAAAATCAAGCTAAATCTGGCCAAGTCCAGCAAAATCAAGCTAAATCTGGCCAAGTCCAGCAAAATCAAGCTAAATCTGGCCAAGTCCAGCAAAATGTAGCTAATTCTGACCAAGTCCAGTAAAATCAAGCTCGATCTGGCCAAGTCCAGCAAAATGAAGCTAAATCTGGCCAAGTCCAGCAAAATCTAGCCAAATCACGCAAAATTTAAATAAACCAAGCAAACTCAAGCCGAATAAACTTAGCTAACGACTTCCCAGTAATGAATTTTCCAGTCGTAATCTCCAGCGTCCATTAGTTCAGAAGATCCATCTCGGGCAAGATCACCGTATAAATTTTAATGACTAACAAGCCTCTAGAAAATCCCACCGCTCGTATATATCTAATACATAATGCACGTCGCACACGTGACATCACCGAGTGGTACATCGAAGACCAGATGTTCTCGTGATACCATATGAAGCCCGTCCCCCGTACAGGAATGTCGGGTCGGCCAAAGAAAAACAGGTGTACGCTACGCACACTCTTCTATTCCGACTCTAGAATTCTGGGTCACGTTTCTACCGCGATGTTCAAGCGTTCGTTCCGGCGTGCGACACAGCGAATCGCGCCTTGCCGCACCATCGAATCGATGCAAAACCCCGGTGCGCCGCAACTTTGTGTTCATAGTGGATACACGTATTATGTATACTGTAATATTTACCGGCCTCGACGGCGAACCGGGTCTCGCACACGCGGTTTGAGGGACGCGGGATGGAAAATCATCGGATCAGACCGCGAGTCAAACGAATGCGGCGGGCTACGCGATGCCAGCATCAAAGTAACACGCTTATGCACCGCTAGGGCGAAGGAGCGACGCTCTTGCATCGCGCAGAGGGATGCGCCGTCGTCGATTACACGGGGCGTGCTCGTAATTTGCATCTACCCGCCGACACTAAGTTATTGACCGTATCAAAGCGATAACCACCGATAACGTCATCATCGCGGTTCGACCGGGCTGCCTCCCGACGCTGCAACGCTTCTACTCTCTGCACATGTATAATATGTAGCTTATTATGGATAGTATGTCGGTACACGTTTAATCACATTTATTCGATGCTATTCGTCGATAACGCAACAGCATTCCCGGCATGGGATAATTACGCTTCCATCTCCCGATAACAACGTTATGAAACTTGACAAAAAAAAACTGTTGGGAGTTTAGCACAGAGCGGTTTGATGAAGTTTTCCCGGTATTGGCTCGATTCCGCACTCTGGTAGGAAATCATGGTAGGTGAAAAAAAAAAAAAATTAACAAAATGACGTTGTTAATGTTGGGCGTTGTTGCGAGGAAACTACCTGTTGTGCTGTAAAGCTCGCGCTTTCCTTACACGTATCATGCGCAGCTCATTATGGTTTCTGGATCGGTACACATCGATTTGGTATGGAATACCTCGTATACATTACTGCCTAGTCATGCTTATTTAACGGAATGACCCAAACTGCAGTTATTCGATGTAAAATATTGTAAAGATTATTGTAAACATTTTCAAGTAATTTTTTTAATGCCTTAAAAAGCTCCGCAATGTATCGCCGAATGAAACATCGACCTTATCTATCGTGTTAAGAGTAACTTCACAGAACCCACGAAGACCTTACAAACTGGTGAATGTTAAGCTAACCTCCACCGCTCCGAGGATCGCAGACGGATATTGTTTTAGGACCTTCGGTCAAGCGAACGTGTAAATCTATTCGAGAGCCAGACCGGAGAAATTCCTATCGCTCTTTAGAACTTCCACGGCGTGTCCCAGAATTAAAAAAAATCCTAATCCAAACATTGTCACACTTCGCAACCCGGGCAGACAATTTCATTCGATGTCCGCATAAAATGCACCGGGGTAAATCAACATGAAGCATTGAATCAATACTCGGCGCTAAAGCGTGTTAATTTAAAAGCGCTCGCTCGCCGAGTGTGTCTTATGGCTCGCCGTTAATTCGCGGATGACGTCACTCGCGGAAATATATTTGATTGCAGCGATGATGGATGGTACGCAATAATTATAGCTCAGCTTCTTGCGCCAACGTTCTTCCATCTCCCGAGCTGGCGTCGAATAAATAATTCGCTAGGATATTCTGTAACTCGCGACTCGTTCGATTGATCATTCGTTATTTGTTTAAGTGAGGTATGAACTGTTTTCGTTGATTTTTCTTGTCAAAATTCTCGGAGTCGCGATGTATATTGCAGAAGTGGTGAATATGGTCCCTCATCATTTTTGGCCCGAATCCTATTGGGAAATTAATCACGAGCCACATAATTTTGCTGAACTACAATCGGCCGAATCGTTGTATGGTCGAAAGTCATGGATCCGAAGGCACTTCATGCGAATATTCAAACTTCCGAAACTTCATTTTTCCGAATCGTCAAACTACTGAATCGTTGTTTTTCCGAATTTTTAAATTTTCGAAACTATATTATTCCCAGAAATCGTCATTAGCAAGAATCGTCATTCGTAACAATCGTCATTCGTAACAATCGTCATTCGTAACAATCGTCATTCGTAACAATCGTCATTCGTAACAACCGTCATTCGTAACAATCGTCATTCGTAACAATCGTCATTCGTAACAATCGTCATTCGTAACAATCGTCATTCGTAACAATCGTCATTCGTAACAATCGTCATTCGTAACAATCGTCATTCGTAACAATCGTCATTCGTAACAATCGTCATTCGTAACAATCGTCATTCGTAACAATCGCCATTCGTAAGTTTGGCTATTCCGATGAAATGCGTTCGAACCGATGATTTTCGGCCATACGGCGATTCAGTAGATTGGTAGTTTCATCAAAATCACGTGGCTCCGAAATGCATACCCATAAGATTCCTCTGTCAAGGCCTGGCAATGAAATAGTATCAGGATTTTTTTTTTTTACGAAAACGTACCCGCGTGAGAATGAGACACTGAACCGGTGCGGGCCGACGTTGGGCGAATACTGGCCGACGCTGTGCCAATGTTGGCCCTTTGTGGCGCTCCCTCTAGGGTAGCTTCCTCTACGAGAAAGCGAAAAAAAAGTATCAAGCCTGAGTGCAATTGCACTTCACGAAGAAAGTTGAATTCTCTCTCTGGTGTGTTCTCTCTTCGCTTCGACACGACAATAGCTCAATCAATTCGCTATGTAGATCGTAGCGATCGGCGCGTCACGGGGACGCTCCAATTATTTCCGCAGGCACATCATTGTGAAGCGGACTAAGTAAAACTTCAACGACGGTGGCGGAGCGTGTCCCGAGCCCCGGCGGTATAGACGGCTTGGGCTCTTTAACGATAGGAACGTATGAATCCAGAAGCCTGTTGTATGTCGCGCACGTGTGCGCCGCGAGACCCTAACGACACAGGTTCAGGGATTTCCGAAGCCGCGACGGCGAACGAGAGGGAAACGTAGAAACGAGAACGAAAGCGAACGACCGCGCCACTCGGACGCGGGGCGCAAGTTCAGTCAAGTAGAAACGAATAATCTCGGTCGTCTGATTTTTTTTCCCCCTCGATCGCTGAAGCGGGGCGGAAGAATTACGGAGAGAACGAAATACCATAATCCAGCAATGTTATGGCACGAAAGCTCGCAACGTTGCTCCAACGGAATTATCGACAGTCGTCACTTTTCGCTAACAGCTGCTTTTATAGCAAAACGATAAAAAACTTGTGCTTGTGCTGGTGCTTGTGCTTGCGCTTGCGCTTGCTCTTGCGTTTGCGCTTGCTCTTGCGTTTGCGTTTGCGCTTGCTCTTGCGTTTGCGTTTGCGTTTGCGTTTGCGTTTGCGTTTGCGTTTGCGTTTGCGTTTGCGTTTGCGTTTGCGTTTGCGTTTGCGTTTGCGTTTGCGTTTGCGTTTGCGTTTGCGTTTGCGTTTGCGTTTGCGTTTGCGTTTGCGTTTGCGTTTGCGTTTGCGTTTGCGTTTGCGTTTGCGTTTGCGTTTGCGTTTGCGCTTGCGCTTGCGCTTGCGCTTGCGCTTGCGCTTGCGATTGCGCTTGCGTTTGCGTTTGCGTTTGCGTTTGCGTTTGCGTTTGCGTTTGCGTTTGCGTTTGCGTTTGCGTTTGCGTTTGCGTTTGCGTTTGCGTTTGCGTTTGCGTTTGCGTTTGCGTTTGCGTTTGCGTTTGCGTTTGCGTTTGCGTTTGCGTTTGCGTTTGCGTTTGCGTTTGCGTTTGCGTTTGCGTTTGCGTTTGCGTTTGCGTTTGCGTTTGCGTTTGCGTTTGCGTTTGCGTTTGCGTTTGCGTTTGCGTTTGCGTTTGCGTTTGCGTTTGCGTTTGCGTTTGCGTTTGCGTTTGCGTTTGCGTTTGCGCTTGCGCTTGCGCTTGCGTTTGCGTTTGCGTTTGCACTTGTGCTAGAAAGGCAACCGTTTCGTCGCTCTTTTTTTGTATTGTCGCTAGAAAGGCAATCGAGACTGAGATCGATGTAAGAATCGAACGATACAATAAAATCTCCATCGATTTTCATTCAAGCCGATGGTACACGATACAGGTAAATTCTACACCGTCGTTCACGACGATTTTTTTTTTTTTTTTGCATTCTTTTGCTCTTTCCTTTTTCTCATTTTCTCTTCGTTTTATGTACGAGGCTTACTTCGGTACAGCTCCGCCTCGTCGTTCTAGCATTTTTTGTCGTTCGACGGCAGAAATTCCTCGTCCGGTCTCCTTGCCGGACTCCGAACTTTCCGAGTCTTCGCGGATATGTATATGTGCACATAGTTATACGCCTGAAGGCGCTATCGACGCTCATGGCACGTGGAATATAAATCGATGAATCCGCACTAACGTATTCACAAAAACAAATTGTCCGCCGGAAGCGACGAGCGCTCTCCGCTCGGCCAATCGAGGAAAAAAATACGAACCGAGACTATTCTTGCTCGCAAGTCCCGACCGGGAAGTGATAAATAACGATTAACATATTTTTCGTTATCAGCGCCGTCAGCGAGCCAGAATCCCCGCGCAGTTTATCGTAGCATCGGTGCGACGGATTATAGCTCGGAAACATTGCCGCCCGATAAAACACTGCTGCGAATACACAGAGAAAGATCCGCGGAGCTCGGTTGTGACTGCAATAATCTACTCTCGAACAACTCCGACATAATCCTCATGGAAAAGAGTAAATGTGAAAATATATTTTTCATATATTGAATATACTTTTAACGAAAAATTGTATGCAATGAGAGATATATGCGAGGAATATATCTGAGAAAATATTTAATAAAAACATTTTTGCGTATACGAAATGTATAGAATTTATGCACAGAATACACTTTTTTAAATATATTATTCGAATATATTTATTATTTTTTTTTCTATGCGTGAACTTACACATTCTTGGTGACACGCAAGATCGTACTTCTTGAAGTGCAGGACATTAAAAAAACACTTGTTACTCGCTATTTAATCGGATATGTTCTCAATGTTTACCTCTCGATCGAATGAAAAATTGGGTATTAAAAAAACGTCGAAGACTCGTATTCGTGAGAAAATAACGTAAGAATTTTTTATCGCGAGAAACGAACATTTTTCCAAGTGTCACTAAATTTCTTAGTAACGATTTTTCAATAAAATCTCGCGTCGATGTAAAACATTTTATCTCAAAGAAGACCTAACGCTTTAATAAAAATATAACGATTCGTGTTAACGAACCAATCTTACACAAACATAAAAGGAAAGAAACTTTACATATCGACGGCCCAATATCGTCAAGTCGTAAAGGCTCTCTACAAGCGTAGTTTCAACGCCTGTTTGACTTTAGGCCATCGAACATACCCTAAAAACGATTTATCGCGTGAAATAAAAAAATTTCCCTAGTGTTATTAAATTCTTTAGTAACGATTTTTTCGAGAAAATCTCGAGTAAATTGTTTTACATTTAATCCCGAAGAAGACCTAACGCTTTGATAAATATATAACGATTCTTGTGAATGAATCTATGTAAACCAACATCAAAGAAGAAAAGCTTAACGTAACCGATGGCCCAATTCTATAAGGGCGTAGAGGCTGTGTAAAAGCACGGCTTATATTCCTTTCTCGCGGTAAACCATCGATAAGTATCTCCGCCACAAACGTATACCACGAATACACATAAACTCCGATAATGCTCCCTCTCATACATACACATAACGAGGCCATTCGTCATGATTAGTCACGGCTCCGTCTCACAGATTTTAGTGACTTTTTTCGAACAAAAGACACCGCGATAAATATACACGATCGCTCGCTGTTATTAAACCGTAATAGCGACTGTATGTACGAGTCTCTGTCGTGCATGTTTCAGCTGCGCACTTTTTCCGACGCATTGGGAAAAGTGTGCAGCTGGCAAGTATTGAATTTCTTTGGACGGGTGTGTGCTGGCCCGGTCAGAAATGGGAGGGAAGGAGGCGAAAAGACTCCTGGATGGGAGGGAAAAGGCGAAAAGGCCGGCAAAGGGGTGCACAATTGTGTGCACAATACGGTGTATACACAGTTATATACTGCGCACTGTAGCATGGAAAAGCCAGACCGGAAATCGCTTCACCTTGACTCGCCATAACGTTATGGTATACATGTCTATACCTATATATACCTATATACCTATATACCTATATACCTATATACATATATGCCTATATATACCTATATACCTATATACCTATATACCTATGTACCTATGTACCTATGTACCTATATATACCTATATACCTAAAAAGATATATACCTATTGTGCAGACCGAGCGAATGAATAACGCGCTTATTTGGTTTTGGGGCGGATATTATTGATAATGATAAACGTTTTTTATCCCGATCACGTAATGTCACACGTCTGTTCTCTTCGAAGGTCGCGTCCAGACCCGCTGACATGGCGATCGACCTTGTATCGATCGTCCGTTCGTTCGCTTATTGTCAAACCTAATATCGTGTGCCTTAACGAATAGTCTGCTACACATTCGTTACACTATATATACCTATATGTATCTATATATACCTATATATACCTATATATACCTATATATACCTATATATACCTATATATACCTATATATACCTATATACCTTTATGTACCTATATATATGTATATGTGTATGCATGTGTATACCTTTGTGGTTGTGATTGTGACACCGGCGATGCATCGGTGAATTGCATTGGTGTGATGTAGCGGGAGACGCTGGTGCCCTGGAATCGTCGGTTCGGGCTAACCGGGTCAATGGGTCATTCGCGCGAGATGTGCGCGCGGTTTTCCCCCGAGCGCGCATCCCCTGTATCGCGGATCGTTCCCAACCTCCCATTTCCTCGTCTCCGTTTGTTACATATCTCGCGCGAGAGAACGGCAGGATCCGAAGGTTATTTCAAACATGCATAGGCAAGTGTCTCCTCCGCGTGGAATAGGATGATTTGTTTTTATCTCGCTCGAGTGGCTGCATAAGACAAGGGAGGCGCCATTTTTAATTGGAGACCAATCTTCTGCGGTATACTTGAATGCACGTCAGCGGAACATGTATGAACGTTTATCGCAATATTTTATTTTTTTTTAGTAATTCGATTGTCTTTTTTTTATTATTAAGGTACCGCAAGTGGCCAGAAAGGCATATATCATGTACAGCCCTTGCCTTGCAATTTTCTGACGAAATTTTTTTTTATTTTTCCAAAAAACACGAATCCGCTGGTCTTTTTGGACTAAAGTACAATGCGACATTGAGGAGCTCGATTTTATGCACAAAATTATGCACGATTTATGCATTTGGCCGGCTATCCCTATGTGTACAGCCCTAATATAGAGTCGGAATGCAATAATGCAGTAAGTCAATTAAAGAGGAAAAGGAAAATTATATATAGGAATATATATATAGATATATATATAGATATAGGAATATATATATAAATATAATTTTCCTTTTCCCCGCATATTTATCGTTCCTCGTTATTTCCTCCTAAATATATATATATATATAGTGAAGAGCGGGGCAAAACGGGGCACAAGAGCCTGATGTATTGATGGGACGAATTCGGGCGTCCAAAAATTATTGGAAAATGACGTTTTGCCCCATCCCCGTTTTGCCCCGCTGCCATATTTTGCCCCGCTCTACCCTATATGTATATATAAAGCGTCGCGGACTTTGCGAAGAAACTTTATACCTATCGATATATCCACCGCGTGAAATACGATGACAAGTATCGGCGAGAGGGGAGACTCCTTCGTAATACGATGTAAAGAGGACTCTAGCAACCGCGGATAGTCGGGCGAGCGAGCGAATATTGTGAGAGCCACGTCGATCGAGCGACTCGCGGCTCGTGCGCGCTTACTCGACGGTGGAAAAAAAAGCCCTCGACCCTGAGGAGGATGAGCCGCGCAATCGTGGGCGTGGAGAATCTACCGGGTGTCGTACGGCCAAAGGGGCTGCGAATGATCGACTGCTCGCCGCGGAGTGTGCTACTGGTTCTTTGGCGCAAAAGACGCCTCAGTGATCGATACGTTTAAAGGGCGGGAGCAACACTGTTTTTTCACTTCCAAACTTTAACTGACTTGGCATTCCCCGTTTGGAAAAAAATATATGCAAAAATATATGCTTCATGTAAATTAATAATTAAATTAATTAAATATACTTTTTATGAAAAAAATCGTATGTTATTCATGTGCTGTGACTTGTGACATATGTGGGACTTGAAAAATATATACATATAGAGTTTCGTAGTTAAAAAAAGTGTTGCTTCGGCCCTTAAAACGGTATCGATCACACTGCCAAATCTTATTTTTTATTATTTATTTGTAATTTCATATTTTTCAAAATCGCTTATCAAAGTAATAATTCTTCTTTAGCTTGTATAAAACAATATATTTTCTCGCTAATAATTTTATATTTTCAATATATCTTTCGCGTGTACTACCTTTTCGTGCCGGATGCGTGTTGGATACTCTTGATAAGATACAAAGAAATTTTTTCGGAGTAATCACAGCGTACGGCAAAAGGGTACTAATTTGTTCCGATCGTTTTAAATTTGGAACTTGTAAAAAATATATATATAACATTGATATTCATCGAAGACTATCAAAATACAAATACAAAATAAAAATAAAGCTTGTCAATGCAATTTTTTTTTTCCAATGTGCCAGGAAAGTGTCTCGAGGGACTTTTTCATATTATCAAATTATTATTTTTTATTACAAAAAGAAATTCCCAATTTAAATAGAGTAATTTTTTATTCGATACTATCAAGCATGCGCGCACATTGCATTCAAAAGTTCGAAATTGAAAGATGCACCAAATGCGTGAATTCCAGCAGTGTCGAAGCTGAATTGTTCGGTATAAAATAGTATTCGCACCTATGAAGAATGCAGCAATCGTACCAGCGCAGCGGAACGATCGTTGATTTATATAACAGGCGTGATAAAAATCGCGAAGAATGGAGAACAAAACAAACAAAAAAACAACCTATTGAAATAAATTTATGTAAAATGCCGGTGAGACAGGTTTATCGTCCAGAGTTTTTACACGATTAATTATTGAGCGATCCACGTGAGATAACCTTGTAAGATTTATCCCCCTCTCTCGCGTCCGAGCTGCTCGGGATCATAAAGTGGAGATGTTTAAATTTTTTTTTCATTTTTACATTTTTTTTCTATTTTTACGGTATTCTAGATGAGTGTGAAACTCATCTAGCGCGATAATGAAACGTGCAGTCGAAGTCACTAAAAATGAATAAAAATACCCACAGAACAAAAACCGACGATTATTCCTCATCAGAATCTCAACAATTTCGTGATTGTTGGAATTTCAACATAAAAACAAAATCAGTGATTAAAAAAATTAAAGAATAAAATAAAAATGAGGCTATAAATAAAAAATTGAACTATGCATCATAAAAAAAAACTAAATCA
Organism: Stenichneumon culpator; assembly: GCA_964017025.1. Lineage (NCBI taxonomy): Eukaryota > Metazoa > Arthropoda > Insecta > Hymenoptera > Ichneumonidae > Stenichneumon > Stenichneumon culpator. Next base: position 1,564,714 of record OZ024770.1, on the reverse strand, counting down.
AACAGTATAAATAAAAACTTAACCGACGATTCGCGATTTAAAAAAAAAATCGTTTTAACCTAAGATTCATGATTTAAGAAAGAAAAAAAAGTCGGACTGAACGACCAAAAATTTTACCGACGATTCGTGACTTAAAAAAAATTGCTATAAATTAGCTATTGAAAATTCGCTATTTGAAAAAAAGGTCTAAAAAAAAAAAAAATTACGGAGGATAACGAATCGCCGGCGAGACGTCTCGAAACAGTTCCGACGGAAGTGTCGGTGCGGACGAGGAGAATTTATGGGCGATTTTTTTTTTATCGGGTCTAGCCACGGTGTAATCCGATGCGAAATAATGGAACGCGCAGGCAAAGTAAGTGGGAATACACCGGCGTCGCGGAGACCCGACCCGGCGGCGTCTGCACGGTCCTGCGGCTGCTGCTGTCTCCTTAAATATTTTCCAAGATGGGTCAACGAGATACGAGGAATTATTCACGAAACGAGGAGGCGAAGGAGGTGACCGGGACGGGGGGCGGGCAGAGCGAGGGCGCGCGCGTTAGCCGTCCGTCCCGGAGCATCGGCGGATGCCCCGAGATAACGACCACTGCGGTGTGCTTCGGTATACCCTACTGCCTCGTATAGAACTATTTCAGGATCGCTATGAGACGACCGCGCGCCCTCGTCTCTTCCTTTCCTGTTCCCTCTGTGGTCAGTGCCGACCCGGAATTACGTACGTAGCGACGTAGGTACGTGAAATGCTAGCCGGAATACTCGCTCGATGACTTTAGCTTGCTTATTTTTTATTTTTTATTTTTTATTTTTTATTTTTTATTTTTTATTTTTTATTTTTTATTTTTTATTTTTTATTTTTTATTTTTTATTTTTTATTTTTTATTTTTTATTTTTTATCTTTTATTTTTTATTTTTTATTTTTTATTTTTTTTCAATTAAAATTCGCATTTTCGCAAAGGTTGTGAGCGAGAGAATAGAGTGGAATACAGCTTAAGGCCACGTGACATATGAGTGCGAGAGAGATGGATGCATTTGTCGAACCGATGCCATTTAAAAACGGTTGACGTTTTGGATAAAACGAAAGCATCATCGCACTATAATATTCGGTTTTCTTAATTACTTGCAAGTTTTTAATCGGCATTCGACTGCACACCGAAGCGTTTATGTCAATATCATAATCCTGCATGATTTGACGCATATGTGTAGCATATTAACAATGCTAAGTCAGAACTGAAAATTTTGTCTAGTACCGTCGGTAAAACAGGTAAAGCAGGTTAAAGAAGAAAAAAAGGACAGCTCCAGCATCCCCTTAAAGAACCGTAAAGGCCCGAGAGAAAATTCGTGGAGGTTGACCTTTTATTTTTCAATAAATAATTCGTGCGAATTATGGAAATTCTGATAACAAATAATCACCGGTTTAAGCCCATCGATTACAAGTTATAGCAAAGTGTCTCTGACGAGCCATTTTTTTAAACCCTTTTACAGAGCAATTTTGTTAGGTTTTTTAATAACCCTTCAACGATAATGATATTTATTATCTAGGCCAAGAAAGATGAGAGAAAAAAAAATCACGAACGTTTAATTAACCCGCCGAAGATATCGTAAAATTTTGGTAACGATTTATCGAGTCGTTTAACCCTTCGCCGGGCGAGGCGACGGAAACGCGGAAGGGGTTGGGGTTTGTAATGGTCTTGCTTCGCTCGGGCGACGCGACCCGGCGGAGGGTTAAAATATACGTCACTTTAACGGGCTAGTAGGAACACCGTTATTGCGCTTGCAAAGTGTTAATTTCCTAAATCATCGTCGGAACCGCCAAAAGCCTGTTTATTAACCGTACAAAATGTAAGAGGAAGAATAATTTATAACTCCGTCCTTCGCGAAGCTTGGAGCGAATGATCCGAGCTGGACGACCTAGTTCGGGCTTCGCACCCCCATATGTACATGTACATAAGTTCAACACCGTGGCGCCCTACAGGGTTGACCCAATTTCCGGAGTTGACCTAGAAAGGCGGGAGTTACTTCACTATCTTGGCAAGTTGCGACTTCAGCGACGATGCAGGTTTATGGCGTTTATTATACGGTTTTTTTTTCTCTTTACAATTTTGTACAAACGGGTTAAGGAAGTAGAGGAAGGCGGTGAGACAGGAGGTCCATATTTTACAGAAAATGAAGAAAAAGTTAGTAAAGAATTTAAAAAAAAATGTTTCAAAAACCAAATATGTCGAGTTTTTTTTCTTTCTATTCATCAAAGCTTGGCTCGAGGAAATGGTCGAAAATTAACAAATTTCAGCGCGATTATGTTTAGAATTCCTATAACGCTCTACGAGGAAGTCGGACAGCCTAAAAAAATGGTTTTACACAGAAGTTTCGTACACAAAGTACTTCACCTTAGGAATCGATGTGAAAACTTCGACGTTTACCCTTCTTAAAATGTGTTTTTGTGTCTCACTCTGACCGACCGCTGCACGGAACTTAGTAAAAACGGGTTAAGGAAGAAGAGGAAGGCGGTGAGACAGGAGGTCCATATTTTACAGAAAATGAAGAAAAAGTTGGTTAAGAATTTTTATAAACAATGTTTCAAAAACCAAATATGTTGAGTATTTTTTCTTTCAATGCATCAAAGCTTGGCTCGACGGAAAGGTCGAAAATTAACAAATTTCAGCGCGATCATGTTTAGAATTCCTATAACGCTCTACGAGGAAGTCGGACAGCCTCAAAGAATGGTTTTACAAAGAAGTTTTCTACACAATAGGAATCCATGTGAAAACTTCGATGTTCACCCTTCTTAAAATGTGTTTTTGTGTCTCACTCTGACCGACCGCTGCAGGGAACTTAGTAAAAACGGGTTAAGGAAGAAGAGGAAGGCGGTGAGACAGGAGTTCCATATGTTACAGGAAATGAAGAAAGTGATACAAGATCCCCTGATATAGTTCCCTCTTTTCCAGCGAGCCGGCCGAGGCGTTTCGACGGACTCGTGGAGAACCGCGCTCGCTCAAGGGCTTTCATCGTCACGAGAGAGTGTATACAAGCGACGATGGAGCCCCCGGTCTCTAACACGTACACAAAACGTAGGAGAGTATTTTCCTCTGAGTCAGAAGACCACTTGCCGCGTCATGACTTTACGACACTATACATAGAGGCGAGGCTGGCAATCTCGTGGGACTCGGCTCGGGGCTCTCTCCTCTCTCCGTGTCTCTTTATCTTCGTGGAATCTTCATTCGCGGTAAGCGGACGGGAGTCGCGACAGAGAGGAGGAATAAAGAAGAATTAATTCGGCCCGGTCGGGACGGAGGAAGCGCGGAGAGGAGAAAAGAGGGGAGAAACAAGGTTGACAGGATGATGACTCGATATGACAATGCGCGGAGGTTCCTGCGTGCAAGCATCGTGAATACGAGCGCGGGGGGGGGGGGGGGAAGTCGCCCGGAGAAGGCGGTATTTGTCGTATTTTTATTTTTTAAAGGTTGCGATACAGACGGATTGAAATACATAGATAATTATATATATATAGTTTAGGAAATTGCTGACCCTTTCGGAGCTCTAATATAAAAAAAGAAAAAAAAGGTGAGTTCCTCTAAAGTTTCAGGCACTCAAATACACGATATCGTAGCATCCACTAGTCTTAAGATTTTATATTTATATATTTACCAAAGATGTTTTCTATTCAATAATTTTTGGCTGCCCCGTTTTCTCCCAACGATACATCCGGATTTTCAAGCCCGCTTTGCCCCACGCACTACCATCGCCACCACCTAAAAGTTATTGGAAAATTGCGTTTTGCCTCAGAATCCCGTTTTGCCCCGCTCTCCCCTGCGTAGAAGTGGGGATCGCCGACGTGATTTTTCGGTATGTCATCGCGAACTTTTATCCGGATTTCTCCAATTATGGTGTGTTACCTTGAGTTCATACCTCCGCTCACAAACGTATTGTGACAAACATAGATCAGGCTGTAAAGTTTTAGTACACCAAAATCTGTTAAGTGATTATCTGCCGTTCCGACGTTTATAGCCACTTGCGAAAAGTCGCCGGGCCGGTCGATCGCAGTGAAACGCTCCCGTCTTTTTGCCCTGGCGGGCAGTCGGGAGTAAAAATTGCAACGCACATGTGTCCATGTAAAATTGCAATTTACATGTGTTCATGTAAAACGGAAGTAAAAATTGCAACGCACATATAGCAGTTTATGTAAAAAAGCTTCCAATACCGTTCATATATGTTCAAACAAAAAAATTTTTACACTCTATTTAAGAAAAAACGAAATGGAGACAAAAAGTGCCGAAACAATCCCGCGATACTTCAATAGAAATTTCAATAGAAAATCGCAATACAGTGGCCCACCGACTTCAAGGTGAATGACCGATAGTTCGCCTTATTGAAGACATTTGTCTCAGAGTGGTCTCTCCTAATGATGGTTCGACAATGAAAAAACCGGAGCTGAATGATGGATCGCTTGATATGAAAATGTTCCTCATAAGTAAATATCGTGCCACAGCATGGAATGATGGAAGTGTCCGATCGCGTGGGCGCTCGGTATCGGGACTGAACGGCGTGTTCGCGCTGGAGCAAGAATATCAAGATTGTAGAGTCCGCGAGACATGTACATGTATTACAGCGGCGTCCGGCATAATCGGCGGTCTCGTCTCGCCGTAGTTCTAACTGACTCTCGCTCTCCTCACCGAACATCTTACATTCACGAAGAGAGTTGGGGGATATATACGCGAAGTCTCGGGGTTCGTCTGTTTTGCTCGCGGCATCCCGGGCATGTATCGCCTGCTGAAAGCCTTGGAAGCGAGCGCTAACCCCGCGAATCTCCCTCCCTCTCTCTCTCTCTTTCTCTCTTCCTCCCCCCTCGTTCTCTATTGCGTTGGGCTCCGACCCATTGTATCTCTTATTTCTTTACTTATTTATTTCTTCTCGTCTCTACCGTTTCATTCGTTCTGGTCTTCCGACGACCAGAGAAGTCGCCTACTCGATGCCAATATTCTTCTTTCTCATCCTCACCTTCCACACCTCCCTCATATTCCTCGTCTTCCTCATCTTCCTCATCTTCCTCATCTTCCTCATCTTCCTCATCTTCCTCATCTTCCTCATCTTCCTCATCTTCCTCATCTTCCTCATCTTCCCCATCATCCTCATCTTCCTCATCTTCCGTATCTTCCTCGTCTTCCTCGTCTTCCTCGTCTTCCTCGTCTTCCTCGTCTTCGTCGTCTTCATCGTCTTCCGCATATTCTTCTTGGCGGCGAACGCGATATCGCGAGTCATTGCTATTGAGAACCTCGTAAGGCGCTCTCAGTTCAGCAGGCAGACGAGATCGAGAGACGAGCCAGCAAACATGACCTCGTATCTGGATCCCTTGGCTTTCCCGCTGGTTTCTTACCCTCTACTCTCTAGACCGATCTTTCTTCGTTTTCTTCTTATATTCATTCTCTCCTGCCTCCACGCCGTCTCCGTGCGAACTTCAACCTGTTCTCAGTCCCTTGATTTTTTACTCTCCTTTTTTACCTCCTGCTATGCTTCATCCGGCTCTCGGCAGGTTCGTCTAGTCCTTGCCTGTTCGCTCGTCACCTAGAATCTTCTCGCGAGACACGTAAATTTTTACAATTCGTCGTGCACGTTTGTGTAGATATATGTATAATTCAACGGCCAATTAATGCAGGTTTCGATGAGTGATTCGATTGAATTTGAAAAATGTGCAGAATTCATTCGTTAGCTCGTGTAATTAAAATGCCTCCAAAGTGTGATTTTATAAGGCCTGGATCTTTGTCATTCTCTACCTTCCGAAGCCAGAATCGAAGGTGCTGACTTCGCGTGTACATTTTTTTTTTTATACTAGAGTAGTATTGTTTTATTATTTAAAAACTGTGATTATTATCAAACAAAGAATGTACCTAACAGAATATAACGATAAGTGTATTCAAGTGAATAGCAATATATAGATTTATACAAAGCTAAGAAAACAGAAAAAATAGTATAATTTAGAAGAACGTAAATAACGGAAAAATGATATTAGAGCATTAAAAAGAGCAAGGGCAATGTAAAAGATTGAAAAACCATAAATGGAGATAAACAAATCTCTATGTACAGTAAAACTAAATGTATCTTCGCGTGCAAGACGCAGTGAAAATTCGCATGGTTTTACCGCACAGGATCTTCGAATTTTTATTTGTTTATATTTTGCTTCGGCACACAGTGAAAAGATGACAACCGGTACGCAAGGCGTGAAGGTCAGAGCGAAGTTTCTTTGAAGTGATCTGCGCGCCCGATAATGCACGACCGGACACACAATTCACCTTTGGCCAAGCTCCGGCCGATTCTTGGAAATAGTTATGTATCAAGAACGAACGGGAAGGTTTCTAGTGCGGTGCGGCGCGAAAGAAAAACCATAATACAATCCGGGCGGCGTTGTAACGGTAAATAGTAGGGCCAAAAAAAAGGTGTTCCGCTGGTCCATTGTGATACTTGGTCGTGACGACTTTGCCTCAGTGCGAAAATTCGTTCCGGTGTTCTGGACGGAAGAATTTTTTTTTTCTGCGTAAAGTCGTTCAGCTTCTCATCGCTCGATTCAACATTTGCGAAGACTCCGCCCGGTCTGCGAGCAAGAAAATCTCCGGACTAAAGATAAATAACTTTCTGACGGTGGGAATTCGAAGCGTGGAACGCACAGACGGTGTCGGCTTTTGATCGCACCGGTCGGACGAACAGTTGTAACGAGATTTTTTTTTTTTAACACTTTTCGCAAGTTTCCGGAAGCAGAAATTATTCCAGCGTAGTACCAAAGGTTTCGGTCCGTCCGCGATGAGACACTCGAACGCTGTTGTACAACTTTTGTTTTTTTTTTTACCTGTAAAAACTTTTTTTTCAACATTCGCAAGTGTACATTTTTTATGTAATGGCTTGGCTTTTGTGAACTTTACAAATTAGCATTTTCTCGGGACTAAAAAGACTTTCGGAGCTTACATTGGAAAATTCCTTAAGCACTGGACGAGAAACCGCTGTTACGTGTTTCTTGATTCTTTTAGGACTTAACAAAATTGCAAGACCCGTCAAGGCTTTGTTTTGTAGGCTTGAATTAATGCAACGGCAATACATTAACAATATTTTTCGGCTATAATTCAGGATGACGATGAGGTTTTTTGTTCTTTTTTTTTCAATATTAACGACCAAGGATAATTGAAACATTTGCAACTTCGCAGAATCGTCATTAAAGAAACAGGAGAAAAGTGACATTTTTTTTTCACCTACAGTTTGTTTCGAATACTTAAATTAACTTTCCATCAGACTGTGAGACGAAAAATTAATGCAATCCGAAAAATAGTTCGTTTGGCCCTAAAACAGTGGTCCTAACTCGTATCTTTAACCCCAACAGTTTGTATTAATTGCTTAATTTTTTTGCTTTTTTAGTAGCCGTCTAACGAAAAATCGGTCTGTTCCTAAAAAAAAATCATCTTCAAGTCTCCTCCGCCCGATCTTGGCCACTCATCGTCGCCTTCGCCAGTTTACTATCTACGGAGATAATTTTTTAAATTCTGTTCGTTTACCCTCTAAATTACAATCTCGCTATCTACTGATAAATTGTACATCACACGAATGGTTGTCCATATATATATAAGATATATGTACGATATATGTATAGGACTTTGTATAGTACTTTGCTCTTCGCGCCCGGTTCGTTAACCGGCCCGACGCCTCGACGCGGAATTCCCTGGACGATGACGCAATATATAACGTTAGCGACGCGGTCGAGTCACGATTAACGCAAGTAATTTTTGGTCTGGTAATTACTTCAATTACCGACGACCTTAAGGTTAAATACTAATACTTGGCCATCATCCGGCGTGGTCGACGTTTATGAAAGGCACCCGAGGCTCCGGGCCGTTTTTTTATTGCAGTGGCACACGCATCGAGCCACGAGCAACCGAACGGGACAACGTTAAGAGTACAGTTGGCTTTTTCATAAGTTACAAGGTCGGGACACGCGACCTCTTTTTTGTTCCTTTGGTTGGATTCAGCCACAAGCCCGAATCCTATTTGCCGGTTCTGGGACAAGCGACCTCTCTCAAGGGGAAGTAAAAGTCACGTGACGGGGCAATGAGTTTGAGAGAGATAGATGCAATTTTCAAATTAACTTTATTCAATGGTGTTAATTTTTTTGAGAAAAAAATGAATTCGGGCCGGATGCGAAATTACCGTGTGCATCCGGCTCGAATTTGCTTTTTCCTCAAAAAAATTAGCACCCTTGAGAAAATTTCATTACAGTTTTCATTACCGACCGCGATATTTCACTTCCCCTTAAGGGGATGCTGTAGCTGTTTTTTTAAACCCGCTTTACTTGTTTTACCGACGGTACAGTAGAACCTCGATTATCCGGGCAGGGCGGGATCGGAGAGTACACGGATAATTAAAATGCACAATCCGCATTCGTCAAAAAGTGTTTTTATTTTGTAACTGTTATGAAAAACATTGCCATACGAGATCTTACATTTACGGTTAATAATACTTTGGTTTGTTGATTTGTAGTTATCACACTCTTTTTAGTCACGTTTTTGAAAAAATTGTGTCACTTTGTTCTGCTTTTGATTTTTATTTTTGTTGGACGCTATTACGTGTCTCATTTTTCTGAGATTTGCGTTTACGCTTATTAGCAGACAGCGAACTCAGAATAATTGTAAAATAATAGTATAATTAAGCACGCGAACTCGAGAGTTTCCGGCGTCTGGCTACCAACTATTCCGGCGACTGACTGCCGACTAACGGTTTGGCGTCTCCGGGTTGCATACGGTATATGTAGACAAACAATGTATTCGGTGGTCCCAGAGTCAAGCTGAATTCTTCGCGGTCAGTACTTGGATGGGTGACCGTCTAGCCGTGCACTAACTGGCGCATTGGAAATGTTGATCGGGAGGTCGAATTCTGAGGTGTTCGAATTGGTGGGAGGTCGAATTGGTTTTCGCGACAATTTGTGATCTTCGATATTCTTTATTTCTCGGAAGATTTCGACCGAAATTCGAGTGCACGCCGAATCGTTTATGTTATTAACGCAGTCCTGAAAAGTGTGAAGCATAGTCGACGCATAGTAACGACGAATAGTGAAAACTAAGAAATCACCTGTTTCGGCCGGTAAACAAGAAAAACAGGAAGGTCGAGCAGCCCCTCAATGAAATTACACTGACTCGTTCTGTTCCGACGTGCCTAACAAGATAAATCGAGATTGATCTTAACATCACCGTTCAATCATTTAAAATGAACCTGGCCGGTGTTACCGACTGACCGGTACACTGATAGAAGGATCTAGTAAAAATTACCGATCATCTAAGAAAAATTACCATAGCAAATAGTAGTACGGGCTCAGCGCGCCACCTATGGCAGAAAGTCTCAGATTTCTAAGAATTTTTACCATAATATCCAAGAAAAATTCTTATAAATCCGGTACTTTCTACCATAGATAATGCCCTAACGCCGTACTACTATGTCCTATGGTAATATCTCTCAAGCGATATAGTAATTTTTACTAGATCCTTCTCTCAGTGCATCAGCATTCGCTCCCTGGGAATCGCGCGAGGAGACTCGAAAGACGAGAAGTATAAAATGACGTTACCGTTACTCGAAACTCACTTAACTGAATCTAGTTCAGTGTTAGACGAGATAACTAGACTCGGTGACTGAGCATTCCTTACGACGACTTTGACCCAACGAGAGTCACGTCAAGTTTCGCCAAGGCTGTCCCGTGACAATATTTCGAACAAGGTCTACGGAGCCGTGTCGATCTAGCCCAAGTGTCTAGCAGATTCCTGACGGCTTAAGGAAATTCGAGGCTTGAACTGAGAAAAAAAAAGGAAATGACATTTTCGCTTCGTCCCGCAATGGATTACGAGGATGCCGAGCGAGGCTGAGCCGCTGTTACGAATGTGGCACGAGAGGCGGTAATGTATATGTAATACTCGGAGGGGGGCTAAATGAACGGGGAAATCCGTTGAGGCGAAACGCGTGTGCACACACGTGAACGCGAGAGTTTCACTTTTTGGCAAAGATCCAAACGTTCCGGAGACCTGGATCTCCAGGATTGAAGGCTCGGCTCGTGTTTCTGCCTTTCTCGATGCGCGCGGCGGAGGCAATAGAGATTACGGGGTTGCAAAAAAGATTAAAGGTTGAGACAGATTTTTTTTTTTTTTTTTTTTTTTTTTTTTTTTTTGCTGGGCTGTTCAGTAGTTCTCCTGCGTGAGCTCGTTTGAGCTTAGGCTTATGCGACAGGAAATGGGTAAAAACGGACGCTTGTTTCGTAATTTTTTTTTCTCAGTAAATATACGCTTTATCGATTTGATTTTTGTAGGGTGGAAGGAGGATATGTTAAAGAACATTTAGGAATTTTTTCATTCAGTTTTATTGTTATTATGTATGTTTTTTTATCGGTAGGCAAAACATTTTTTTTTTTTTTGAAAGATCGTTTGCGGTGATCCTGATTTCGACTTGTCATTTCATCTGAAATAAATTTTTTAAATTCTTTAACAAATGATATATAACGCGGTCCTTGACGAGGGGGAAAAAATAAATAAACAATTGACAAAATGTTGGGCATTTAAAAAAATCGATTGTTACCCATTTCTTTAGACTGAATGATTTTTTTAAATTATATATATATATATGAAACTGTCAATGACTAAAGAATCTGTTGAAGTATACTAGTAAAAACGGTCATAAAAATTCATCAAGCCGCTTTTGCGATATCAATAACATTATTATGCGAAATCAAGCTTTTCAGTACCTTTAATATGCATGCATTTTTTCAGATTTTTATACCATCGAGATGTATTTGCAATTTTATCTCACTTTTCTCGAACTTATGCGAAATGACCACCAAGCGACAGAACTACCTTAAAGCTTTCAACCGAGACCAGAAATCGCCGGAAGAGTAGGCACAGCGACAGACAGATATGCAAATACAAGCTCGGATCACCGCAGCGAGAGGTGGATGACGTAATGGAATTATAAATACATGGATTCATAGATATTCCGATCGTTATCTGGACGGAGCCGACGCCGGAGCTCCAACAGCTGTGAATGTCATCTGGCGCGAAAAATGTATTCCGGATTCGACGCTTTTGAAAATGCGTCAACATACAAATGCAGACCGTACCCTAAATGTACTGTACATCGATAGCTGTATTGATAACTTTAGTGCAGCCGATAACTCGGATATAAGTGTACAATAGATACGTATATATCTATTATATATATAATAGATACTTATATATATTTTTATATTATATATTGCAGTAAGATTTTAGCAATATTATATTTTTTCACATTTCGATACTAACTAATCCTATTTAGATAATACAACGTACTACGGGCATTATTAGGAGACGCGGTGGCGACTCGACTGCAAGTACTTCAAAAAACATTTTTTTTTTTTTGTAGTCGTTATCGTGTGTTCAACTCTTTGAAGTATGCTGGGTCGTTTTTCGACCCATGTTTCGCTTCTCAGTTTTGTATTAAAAAAAAACAATTATTTCTTGACAATAGTCAAGATGACTATCAAAAAAAAAACTATGCCTTACAGAGTCAAATACCAACACGCTAACATGCAGGAAGTGAAATTTTTATTTTCGATGTTTTTGAAAGCTTGGCTTGGTTCGGAATTTAAATGCCAGTTTTATTATGTTCCGTTTACCGCGCGGATTACCTCCGGTAAAGACAGATATCTAGATTTATGAGATCTTTGATAAAGCTAAAATTTACCGAATATGCGAACTCGTGGAGAACGCTTGGCGAGTTAAAGAAAATGATGAGGAAATTTTTAAGTCAGTAAAAAAAAAAAAAAAATTGAAAGTCAGTAAAAAAAAAAAAAAAAAAAAAAAAAATCAAAGTTTGGACTTCATGCTCGGGCTTTAAATCCATACGATTTTAATCTTACTCGACCGTCGTAAACCCGCGAAGGCCACACGTTATTCCTCAACCTTATTCACTTAATTTTCCCCCATGGCAGACGTTAATGTTAATTCATTTACAAGCAAATAGCGACAATCTCTCGACGACGCCGAACGGTTTCTCGGCTACCCGGGATAATGCTATTACATACGGCCGGGTTACAGATCAAATGTAATTTCGAATTTAGCCGAGAGCGGTCGAAAAACGTCGACGTCGGAGTCGCGGGCGCATCGACGAAGCCGTGTATGTGCGGCGCGATCGCGCTGCGACTCTAACAAGGTGTATTTAATTATTTAATTGGATTGACCGATATTTCGCAGGGCGCCCGTTCTGTACAACGAGAGCATGTAAACGACTGCATTTGCAGTGCGCAGCCAAGGACAGTGTGCAGTGTGCGGAAAGACGGCTTCGAATAGGGGTGGAAACTATAACGGCGCGTCCGGGACGGCGCCGCAACCTCGCCGACGCCAAAGCGTTCACACAGATCGAACACACTTCGCGCCAGCGAGTGATTAGATAAAGGAAAAGAAGAAAAATAAAATAGAAAATAACGATGAGAGGGGAAAGCCTGACGAGGAAAAAAATGCTGCAGCCTCAGACGAGCGTCAGACTCTGGGGAAAAAAATCGATCATGTGCACTACAGGGGAGACCGGGGCAAAATGGTGCAGCGGGGCAAAACGGGACGGTGAGGGCAAAACTCAATTTTCCAATACTTTTTGGATGCGTCATATTTTGTCCCAACGATAGAGCCGGATTCTCAAACCCGTTTTGCCCCACGTATCGCCATCGCGACCATTCAAAAGTTATTGGAGAATTGCGTTTTGTCTCGTTATCCCGTTTTGCCCCGGCGTGCCATTTTGCCCCGCGATTCACTACTTGTTGCACCGAGAAAATCAGAGCTTCGTGATAATTATGCCAAAGGTTTATTTTTATTTTTATTTTTTGCGACGGCGACCTTACTTTCACCTCATTCCTCACCGGTGTTACGAGGTAACACCGGAGTTTTCGTGTCGTTATGGGGAGAGCGGGGCTAAATGGAACAGTGGGGTAAAACGGGACGGTGAGGGCAAAGCTGAAACTGCGGAAAACCTGGCCATACACAGACGGCTCTTTCCCCAGAGATTAGCGTTCCTAGACACTGAAAGAAGGATCTAGTAAAAATGACCAATCAACTAAGAAAAATTACCATAGGACATAGTAGTACGTCGCCAGGGCGCCACCTATGGCAGAAAGTCTCAGAATTTCCAAGAATTTTTACTATAATATCTAAGAAAAATTCTTATAAATCCGGTACTTCCTATCATAGGTGTCGCCCTAACGCTCTACTACTACATGCTATGGTAATGTCTCTCAAGTGATACAGTAGTTTTTAGTAGATCCTTCCCTCAGTGCAGATTGCGTCCGCAGCCGACTTACCCCCTTACCGTGTCGCATTCGTACAAGCGCACAGGGAAACTGCGGAAAACCTGGCCATACACAGGCGGCTCTTTCCCCAGAGATTAGCGTTCCTAGACACTGAAAGAAGGATCTAGTAAAAGTGACCAACCAACTAAGAAAAATTACCATAGGACATAGTAGTACGTCGCCAGGGCGCCACCTATGGCAGAAAGTCTCAGAATTTCCAAGAATTTTTACTATAATATCTAAGAAAAATTCTTATAAATCCGGTACTTCCTATCATAGGTGTCGCCCTAACGCTCTACTACTACATGCTAGGGTAATGTCCCTCAAGTGATATAGCAGTTTTTACTAGATCCTTCCCTCAGTGCAGGGTAATCACCAATCTCCGAGAAAATTACCTCCCGCTCCGCGATTCGATACGCCAGCCAGCGCCTGGCTAGGCGGTCACCCATCCAAGTACCGACCGCGATCGGTACTGCTTGACTTTCGGGACCGCCAGAGCCACACACCAACCGCGCTTCTATCGCTGTCGGTCGATGTGATATATTTTCCAGTCTGCGCCCAGTGTCGACGGTAAAGTTGATTCCCTTGATGCAATGTCTCCAGGATCTTCGCGACAGAAACTGCAGAAAAACCCGGTTAGCCTGAGTGCCTCAAACTCGCATTTGAACCACGTCGTTTCGTCGCGCCAGCATATTTTTCGCCCATTCGTTCTTCGCTCTCCGTTTTTGCCCAAGCAGCTCTCTTTCGCCTCATTTATCGCCCGCCGGAAAAATTCAATAGTGCGCTTCGCCTTCGGCAAACGACGAATTCACTCTGTCGCGAATTTTTCCACTAGAGTTTTTACTTGCTACTCGTATACGCCAATAACATTTTCGCCGTATGCCGTCACTTCCGGTCGAAAAACGATATTTTCAAACCGTAAGTGACGTCACAACGGGAATTTTCAATTTTTTTTTTGCGTCATTTCCGGTGCACAAGTGCCGTCATTTCCGGTTTACGAGTGAGATTTTCGACCCGAAAGTGACGTAACGGACTTTTTGACCTTTCTCTGAAACAAATCGCGCGAACAAAATGGCAACAATACAAATATCGAACCTTCGCCTAATTTCGTTAGAAAATCGCGATAGGGTCGCCCACAAACTTTGTACATGCCGAGAAAACTCGCATTAATCTAAATGGCCTATGTGTCTTATCCTCATTTCGGCCCGGTCGTCCCTATTTGCTGGTCGATGTCCCCAAGTTTGTCCCCATTCAAAATTTCGCTGTGGAACTTCACTCTATAGCTAAGATATTAAAGTTTTCCCTTGGGTGAACAGTTATATGACTAGGCTCTCCCGCACGTGTAATACGTGTTATACCATCGTATGTACGCAACGATGAATCGTGGGCTGCAAAGGGGATTCCCCTCGCGTGCGATTCGATACCGCGAGGAATACTTAATGGCCCTCGGGCTCGGGCACTGGGGAGACACGTAGAGACGGGAGGAAAAGTGTGGGCACGTGTGTTGCAAAGACGAATGCATTATCGTACACGTGGCAAGCATGCGGGTTTTGCGTCATACTCAGAAGGAGCATGAGCGCAAGCACGATCGATCGAGTTTAATCGAACTATCGACACGATTCGCTGGACGAGGTTGCCATCTCGGCGCGCAACTGCCTGTTACGAGGCCTTGTCGTCATAGCCGTTGTCGTCAGGACCAAAGCCCACTGTATGGTTATTCGTGTACCCGGATATTTTTTGCTTGTCGACGGTAAAGGTCTCGGTTTATGTAGGGCAAAGGTGGTCAATATGGCCCACTTTGAAGTGCACTGTGAGAAGGATTTGGTAAATATGACTATATCGCTTGTGAGATATTACAATGGCACGTGGTAGTCAGGAATTTGGGCGCCACCTATGGTAGGAAGTTCCGGATTTATAAGAATTTTTGGTAGATTTATGGTAAAAATTCGGCAGTATATCAGGTGGAGACTGAAACAGTTGACACACAGACTGTAAATGTGGGCAGACAAACATATGACCACTAATAGGCTGTACACCAAGGCAAATCAACATCAAGAGAGTGGACAGACTACCAATTGAATACCCCACAACTGAACATTCGACAACTCAACACAAGTGCACACCACTTCAGGCCACTGAGTCAAATGCCCATGTCTTATTGTGACAATATAAGAGGAGCTGATTCGCAAAGCAATACTAATCGCGCGCAATTCCAGCGTGAACATTGTTATGACACTTAAGGTTTAGATTTTCCTCAAGGGGAGTATCGCCTATGTAGTGTTGTCGTAATCCATCACGGAGACATCAATCGAGAATAGCGCCGCTTAAGTATGCGGTCATTTGTGTGCAGTTGTTGAGTGTTCAGTTGGTAGTGTGTTCGCTCTCTTCGGTGTACAACAATTTTCCAATATCCTTTAGATGGTGGCAATGGTCGTCCGTGGGGCAAAACGGGGTTGAAAATAGGGATGTATCATTGGGACAAAATGGGGCATCAAAAAATACTGGAATATTGATTTTTGCCCTCATTGGTCTGCCCCAATGTTCCATTTTGCCCCGCTCTGCCCTATATTTTCAGAGACACTGTGTCTACACTTTTTTAGGGAACATAGTCGGTTTTCCAAAGTTGCTTCTTGAAGTGTCCACTACACGGCCCAGAAGTTGCCAATCTCAAAAGTTTAAAACCGTTCCCAATAGAAATTGAACGATAGTCGAAAAAGCGACAAAAACAGAGAGTTTCAAATTTCGACTGTTCCTTCAAAGACCCAGTCTACGCACGCAGGGTTGAAAATTAATAACGTTAAAAATACAAATACGAGATGCAGAGTCGAACTTTTTAGTGGCCCACATTCACAACCTTTGCCCTATACACCGCCTATAGAAACGCCCAGACAAGCCACTATCCGACATCGATACAGAGACAACGATGTTTTAATTAAAGCATCTCTCGTCGCCGGGCGACAACCGGGATATCTTTGCCCGAGGCGGCGAGCTGTCGATGCGCCACAGTCGTCGACTCGGCGCTTACAGTTCTTGTACAGAAGCGACTATAAAATTCGCATAATGCGACGGTGTTACACCGTAGAAATAATTGAGCGGAAAAGACACGGGCGGTTCTTGTAGGTCGTCGGATCGGTATTGCTGCGTGGCCGTAAAAGTTGTAGTGTCTTTACTGCACTTTACTTACTAAACTGGAGTGGTTCGTGTAGGTGACGAAGTGTACGTGTACGGAGAACGACGTGCGTCACTGGCATCAAACGACCTTAATACCTGCGACCTATTGACCCGAGCTGCTGCCGTTGCATCGTCGACTAACTATCTACCTGCGAGTACTTATGGATATCGTTATCTACGACTCTGCGATACTGTCGTCAAGTGCCGAACGGCAGTCGAGGGTCGGCGAAGCAGAGAAAAATTGATTTGCGTTCAGGAGAGGGACGGGATCGATGCGCTTCAGTTTAGGCAGGTTCACTCGGAGAGGAATGGCTTGCTCGCCTGGGGACAATATCAGATTGGTTTTTTTTCGGGAGTCTGTGTAAATATAGTATTATATTTATTATTTTATAATTATATTCTTATTATATTATCTCTGTAATATAAAAAAATTTTGCTGCAGCAGCCGTGTCAAGAATGGAGGGGGGGGGGGGTCAATGATAGGGTCAGAGGGGTGGTCAATAATAGGGTTAGAGGGGGTCAATAATGGGGTCAGAGGGGTCAATTTCATTGACCCTTTTATTGGGTCAATAATAGGGTCAGGGGGACAGTAATAGGGACATGAAGTTGGTTAAAAATGGAACCGTAATAGTGGGGCTTAAAATTGTAAGGGCATACGTCTTTTAAAGGACTTAAAAATAATAAGAGTTAAGCCCTTATAGGGGCGCGAGTGCGCGAGCCACCAGCTTCCCTAGTTTTTGTATATTATATTATATTATATTATATTATATTATATTATATTATTATATTATATATATTATATTATATTATATTATATTATATTATATTATATTACACTGATAAAAATATGGTTGAATCAACGAAAGATTCGGGCGCGCAGGTTTATATAAATATTTTGTTGGTGTAGCTAAAAGATTGTTTAATTCAACAATTTTTTGGATGATATTGCCAAAGTTTTTTTTTAGACGGGCTGAAGAACTCCGGTCGATGGTCAATTGGCAATGTCAATAAAAGCGAGCTAACAACATAGAGAGATGTATCGGAGATTGTATGGACCAACTGTCATTGTCTATAAATACCCTTTCACTACTAATATTTTCGAGGCGTTAAAATATTTTGTTCGACTAACAAAATATTTATTTGAACATACCCGCCTGAATGTTTAGTTGATTCAACTGCATTTTGTTCATATCAGAGTATATTTAGTATTATATATTTATTACGTTATATTCGTTACTTTTACTTTGTCGTCATAAGGTGCGAATGTATTTTATCTTTTTCGAGTGAACAAATGTTCTCGTTACTTCAGACTTTGAAAATATGACTTGAAAGAATTTTCGTAAATGGAAAACACTGGGATTCGATCGTGAAAATTTTCTGGTAAAACGCGACTTGCACATTTGCATATTTTCTCCATCGTAGCTCGCGTTATTTTCAAAAATTTTCGACAGTCGAATAAAATTCATCGACAATCTTTCTCCGCACTTCCTGCACTGGTGCTTTCATCTACGCAAAGTTTGCTATGAAATTGCCAATTGAGAGTCAGCGAGGGAGGAAACTCTCGGCTATTCCCAGAATAACAACGAGAACAAACGGAATATCGGGCTTACATTCCGGACTGTTGATTCGAACGTGAAAAGAAAGAAAGGCCAACGAACCAGGTATATTTCTGCGTTGGTCCGGCCGGATAGGTGAACAGTTGGGTTGAAGAAAGAGTGCCGGTCCACATTCTCTGCTGGAGGGCCTCGGCCAAAGATTAACTTACACGATTTTGCTTCTGCATCACTGGGGCACATCATCGGGAGCCCGAAAGAAGAGAGAGAAAGGGAGAGAGGGAGGGGAAGAATAAAATCGGATCTCTGACGAGCAAACTTTCGAAACCTCTTGTACCTCCTCATCTCGCCTTTATACCATCCGGTAATTACGGCCAATCCCATACCCCGATATTTTACCTTCATTATAACTTGCCCCTAATTAATAAATGCCCGAAAACTCGTCTGAGTACATAGCCAAGATCAAACCATATATATATATATATATATATATATATATATATATATATATATATATAGGGGGAGAGCGGGGCTAAACGGGCACTCTGGGAAAAAGTTGGATTAAGCAGATACGCGGAGACATTCGTTCAAAGGTGTATAACCATGCATATCCTGCAGGGAACTGTATTCCGACTCGACCGAGGGTTGGATTCAGTGCAGCACCCGTCAGGGTTGGTCCCACTGTTCATGTGCTGGAGCCGATGAGGGTGATATATCCTTGAACTACACATGCGACTTCTGCGCTACCGATTATTAGATACAACAATAAAAAAATTGGTTTCAATTTTAGTTTATTTTTTCGTTTTCTTGTGTTGTTATTTATATATATAGTTAACATAAATTAACGCAAAATTATCATTTTTAGTCTTGGTGCCCGTTTTGCCCCGGTCTCCCCTATATATATATATATAAATTGGTTAATTAATTAATTTACTATTCACCGATGCGCTGGCATTATAATATGCAGTATAAAATATAATAACAATCCTATATATGTATACATACATTTTTTAATTAATGAATTAACCAATTGCAGACTGCAACCCTGTTGGGAGGTAATACGAGACCCGAGGCTCTTCACATCAAAGCGAAAAGAATGGTTACGGAAAGTGAAGAAAAACACAGAAAGGAATAAGTAGATTCAAAGGGTCCCTCGAAACTTGACTGGCGAACCCTCCTCGGAGGCGGCTCTCAGTCCCGTAACGCTCGTGTCTCGCAGGGCGCACGCACGGCTGCGACAACATTGAACCCTGTAAAAAAAAAAAAAAAAAAAAAAAAAAAAAAAAAAATCATGTGTTGCCTATTCTCGTGCCCGATCGTCTTCGTTCCAGTCGGCCGAGATGACTCATTGCCGGCGGCACGACTGCACTTTTCCCCTCCCCCACCCCCGCCCCTATGGCCGATCGTTCGTCTAATGTTCGAGCTCTCAATGCAACGCTGACACACCCTCGGGACATTTAAGTAGTCTCATCTCTCTTTCCCCTCGCACTCCCTCGGGGGTGCTCGCAGCGAGCGCAGTCTCGGGGTTCCCCGGGGAACAGCTGCTTCCGCTTACGTTCCTTCGAAAGACCACGCTGCGCCTCCCGGCTCGCCGGGCTGTGCACCGGTGAAAGGCCGAGGCCCGAGGAATTCGTCGAATAGGGGAAAAGCTCGCGGTCAGTGACGGGCCATTGGGAGCGAAATCGCCGCTGGAGCTCACGAGACAGAAGAGAACAAGATAGGGACTACAAAAGAAGAGAAAAATGTACAAAATAAACTGGAACGAAGATGGGGAAAGATGTTGAGGTAGCGCTTGTAGGTTGGCTAGTCAAATGAGAGTTGTATCGTGGTAATTTTGTAATGTCGTTATTTAAGTTTTGAGAAGATAGAAGTAAGATGATGAAGTGTCTTACATGTGTGCGAGACTGACCGATGGCGTTCTTTGGGAAGGGCTAAATATAAGGAGGGAACGAATTTTGGCTCGCGTAGTTTGATCAGGTGAAAAACGTAACGCTTGAACATAAAGTCCAAGATACATATTTAAACAGAAAGTTTATCACTGGCATTTCACAATCGATGATATGTTCGGAAATTGTTGATTCTTACACAAATTTGACGTATTTTTATAGGCTTGCGGGCCAGCCCAATGGCTCGGTTGATCAAATAAACCGGTGATCCCCAATGCACAGTGTTGCCATATTGGTACACAGCGAGACCACCGCACAGCAGGCCAGAGGGCGAAATTGATTGCGGAATTTTCATTGAGACATTCGATAAACTCAATATTTTCGAATATCACTTTAATCCTTGAAAACCTTCGAATCACCTCACGGTTACCGTTCCTATACGCATCTAATTGCGAAAAACGAATACAACATACTGAAAACACAATATCGACTCTTATCCAATAAGAAAGCATGCTGAGTCACCCGACTTTGGATTCATTTCTTTGATGTAAACCATCGGAATAACCTTGTTCCAATTGTTACAGACACGATCCTCTATGCGCCGTTTGCAACGTATGAAACCAATCGGTATTGTATCTAACAGTCAGGTATTGCCTTAAGAGTTTCGTTGTGGCGGCAGGTGAGGAGAGGACACAGCGAACAAGGAAACGGTGTCCGCATGGCAGACCAGTGGCCGAAATTGATTGCGGAATTTTCATTGAAACATTCGATAAACTCAATATTTTCGAATATCACTTTAATCCTTGAAAACCTTCGAATCACCTCACGGTTACCGTTCCTATACGCATCCAATTGCGAAAAACGAATACAACATACTGAAAACACAATATCGACTCTTATCCAATAAGAAAGCATGCTGAGTCACCCGACTTTGGATTCATTTCTTTGATGTAAACCATCGGAATAACCTTGTTCCAATTGTTACAGACACGATCCTCTATGCACCGTTTGCAACGTATGAAACCAATCGGTATTGTATCTAACAGTCAGGTATTGCCTTAAGAGTTTCGTTGTGGCGGCAGGTGAGGAGAGGACACAGCGAACAAGGGAAGGGTGGCCGCACGGCACGGCAGTTGGAAGCGGTGACGAAGGAGGATCGTGGGGGGTGCGGAGGTATGGCGTTGGATACAGGGTGCGGAAAACAGCGCGGGAGAGAGAGAGAGAGAGAGAGACTGGAAGAGAACGAGACCCCGTGACTGTACAGGGGAACCCCAGTTGGCTCAGGGCTGGTGGCTATCGATCGATCGCAATGTTCGTTCCCTCGGTCCTCTCTCTCCCGCGCCGCTTGCCGCCCCCTCTCTCGATCCCACACTGGCTATGCCCACCAGTCCGCCCGGCCGTAGAGCGCCTGCTTGCCGCAACCCGTCTGGCTTCGTGCAGCGCCAGCAGCGCCCAACCAAACCCGACCCTTATCCCCCCCAATTCCTACCCGTTTCTCTGTGTACACACCTATTCGTGTAGGTGTGTGTGCGAAAGGTGTAATACACGCACATCTTCGCGTCTTTCGATCTCTACCTCACCTTATTTCTCCCCTCCATCCCTCCCTTCCTTCCCCCCCCCCCCCCCCCGCCCGCCCGCCGTAGTACACCTCTTCATCCTGCGGTTCATCCGTTTCATCTCGCAGACTCGGTCCTGCCACCGATGTCTAGTCCCGTTGTACCTGAATGTACGGTACGCGGGATTTTAGGATCAGAGGTGGATCACCCCGTGGAGCTTCGAGATCGTCCTGTCGGTCACACCCCGACACCGACACCATCGCCTCCTCAAGGGTCCAAGCTCCGTTACTCTCCCTCATCCCGCCATCCAGCTAGGTTCTCTTGGGTTTCTCTTCTCACACCGCTTCGGCTATCCGTTTACCTTGTCGCCAGTCAGCTACAAGGGTTCCGGTTGTATCGGGTGAAGCAAGGTAAACGGGCTCGAACAGTGACTAGACTGTAAAAAAAGAGCCCTGCGCAATTTACTGCATCGGTGCTGGGAGAGGATGTACAATTATGATGAAAAGGTAATTTACGGTATGACTTTGTAAATAGTTTACTTTTAATAGTTTAATTACGTTTTACTGTAAAGCTACTTTGATTTCGATCATTTACTTTAATTTCAGTGTAAAAGAATATTAATTGTAATGCACCAGTTTTGGCATAAATACTTCCAGTGAAGGTACATTTAATTTGTAATTTTTTTTTACAGTGTAAGTAAGAAAAACCACCGACCCCAACACCGTGTAAATGCATAGGGATAAGCGAGGATTGATTCACGCCCAATGAGGTCATTCAGGAGCAGACAAGTGCTTCTGATTGTGATCGAAATTAGAGATTGTTACAGCAAAATGTACTAACTGTAGGATGGACCTGGTGAATATGACCTGATAACCATGTAAATGAATTATCTATGTGCCAGGCCATATCAACCACTTTGGCCATACTGATCGGTGTTGGACGTTAGTCAGTAACAGGGACACGGTCGGTATTCGGGCCGTTCATCTCTTACAGTACGTTAATACCGACCAAGCCTGACCTACTATCTTTATGACGCGTTAAGTGTCCCACGTATATAACGCATTTTCATGGTAAACGAGGATAGAATGGGCTCAGCTTTCAGGCTTCCACAGTACATTCTTGTTTGGACCCCCGTCTGGATCTCCCTTCAACGGAACTCGAGGAGGGTGTTGCCCAGCGCTTCGCCACTTTGGTAGATGCAATATGGTTCAACCATGGCGATGGCTTCTATCCGCCAGCGGAGGTTGGGCATGGTCACGCGAAGTTGTTCGGGACAAAAGCTTTGCGTATATTACTTAGGATGAAAGTTGTGAATATGGTCCACCTAGATTAACACGGTAAACTATGTGAAAGTTATACCGGACCATATTCACCTTCTACCCTATAGATTGTGCCTCCGAGGGAATGAGCTGTATACGTACTTAATCTCACCATGTTTTGGGGTTCTCCATTTTTTTTCTTGCATAGATTCTTCTGTGACTTAGGGTGAAAGTTACGAATAGGCACAATCGTAGTTAACACGGTAAGCTACATGAAGGCTGGATTGGACCACATTCACTATTTCCAACCTATATTGGATTGAATTCGATTTGATTGTACTGGTAACGTAGCTCTGAGAGAATGAACTTCATTCGTACTTGATACAAATGTCACTGGGATTTCCTCATTTTTACATACCTAGTTTCTTCCATGACTCAGGACAAAAGCAACGAATATGGCCAACCTTGATTAACACGCCAAACTATCTCAAAGTTGGACTTCACCATATTCACCTTCTACCTCGTACACTGTACCTCTGAGGGAATGAGCTCTATTCGTACTTATAATCCAACCATCTCTCGGGTTTCTCAATTTTTTTTCCCTTACACAGCTCCTTCTATGATGAAGCTAAAAAAGAGGACGAACCGATAAGAGATAGCCAAATCGTCTTCTCTCAAGAATTCGAGTGGACTTTCGTTTGAAAGACGAACCGGCGGTGCCAGAAACGGCAGTAACCACCCTCAACGGAACACCGCAACCAACCTGACCTACTCTCGCTCTGTGTGTGTTTGACTGTGTTCTTGACTGTCTCAAAGCTCTCCAGCTAACTCAGCACGTGTATACAGCATGTGGCTAGTTGCTCGTGTGCTCTCCTCGCAAGCTCGCCTGTCTTCTCTGTGTCTGTATCACGCCGGTAGGTTCATTTTATAATCTACAGACTCTCCCCTCTTCCCCCCGGCACCGGCACCGTCGACTTTTGCCCTTTGGTGCATCGTGTAAAACACACCTTTGCACACGACCGCGCCAGTGCAACTGCGCTGCGGGCTGTCCCGGTTCCGCTCGTGCAGTTTGCGGCCAAAGCTTTTGCTCGTTACAACTGTCCGGCTTCTTCGTCGTTGCGCCAGCTTGCGCTAACTCGGGTTATTATGAGCTATCTCGGGTCTACCGTTTCTTGGACCTTTGGCCTGCTTCGATAGTGCCGTAGTCGAGGGAGTGTCAGGGACCAGCAACTGAGATCAAGTTGGAAACCACGCAAGTAACGCGATACACGGAGGTAACCATAACCGGATCGCCGAAAGCACATGGAGGAGGCCTTGTGGAAAATCTTTGCTCGCTGCAGAAATAGCTTGCTGGTAGAAATTCTACAGCGTTACATCAAGTCCTGATAAGGCCCGGAAATACCCGATAAGGGCCTGACAAGTCTCTGCGGGACTTTATAATCACCGATGTAACACTTGAATTGCTACACCCAGAATGTCAACTACTGAAGTGCGATCTCTAAGATGTTTTCAAGATTTGTACAAAAACCAACTTAATTTCAGTAACCATAAGCAATTTTTCTTGTCGCTTATTACACGAATAACTTTTATTAACGCGAATTCTTGAAACTCTCAGTAACGATATATGATCATTCAGTTGTTTTCTATTTGGATAAAATGAAACTCCATGTACAATTTTCTACGGTTTTTGTCTGACATCCTTCCATACCTTAACACCTTCTATTCTTAAAGCGTCGAAGATCGAAAAGCAATGTGGGCCTTCTTGGCGTATTGTAAAACACGGCACAACCCCTCAGAGGCATTGACAATTGTGGAAACCACTGTGGGTAACTATCGACGTCCAGGTGTACACCTAAAACTGGACCAGAGCTATAGAGAACTAGGACATTATACGGACCGGGCAGTCCTCCCGCTGGTCCCGTTGATTAGTTTGGGTAAATACGTTCGGCATCGGTACGACGCAACCCACAAGTGAACGAGGTGAATCCAGTTGGTCGTCGGAAGTCCAGGTGCTCGTCCTGAAAAGCCGGGTCTTTTTCCTTGCTCACTTTATCTCCTCGGTTCATTCTCCTATCGAATGTTCGAACTCCCCGTCCTCCTCCTAGGGGAAGCCCCTGTGAAACGTGTCGTTTGAAGTAATCCTGGCTTAGAGAAGCGGATGAACGTCATTCTGACTCGAGCAAGGACTCTCTTTCGTACAGAATTGGTTTCTTACCCAGTCCCGGTTGCGATTCAAACTTCCATCTTTCCTTCTCCCGGTTCAATCTTCCATCTGTCTACACTGGCGTCTTCCAGAAGCGCTATTACTTTTCTCAACAATGGTGGAAAGACCGTGGCCAAGTTTCCGATGACAGAAAGTGTTTCGCAAGATCCAAGAATCTTTCGGGCTCCCCGAGGTCTTTCTGACTCGTCAGTATTATATCAAACTCCAGACTGCGCTTCGTCACTCGTCGTTTTTCATACCGGCGACCGTCGTAATCTCTGTTGACTGACCCAGTCGCCCAATAACGGAAAAACTGATCCTACCGGGTCTTCGAATGGATTGTTTGGAGCGGCAATACGACGATGAACGGATAGCGAACTTTCTCGCCTCGTATCAATAATTGTCGGCAGCTTTGGTCTTTTGGTGAAAAATCAATGGCAACTGATAATCAATCAAGTGATTCGATGCAAATTGCATCAGGGATGCTTTCTCGTTCGGGCCATTGCGGATGGAAAATACGACGACCTTCTTCCCAGCCATTCTGGTCGAGATGCAAGAGAAGATATTCGGCATCTCTCAACTTAGCTCAGTCACCAGGCCGAAACATCGTTACCAGCGGAATTATCAAAATTGTACGAGAAAAGTTCACGCTTGAATGACCTATAATCCGATGAGACCCAACGAGACCTAACGGGAGAGGTGGAAATATCCTAAAATATACGTTGAAATTGCATACCATCTTGCACATATATAATATAGATAACATATATGTATATACAACTTGACAATAAGTAGGACACGGCTATAACTACGTAGATTGACAAGCGCCCGTGGTATTAACCGATAGGGGTCGAGCCAAATGGAGAATGCACTTTTATAGATTCTTTTTTATTTCGCATGCTTTCAGGAAATCGTATGTGACAGACGCCCTAGGGATAGACCAGATGTTCTTTTTTTGGAGGACCATGACGAAGGTGAAGAAAAGTAATTTAAAAAGTTCAGTGGTTCAAAAATTGGGCTGGTTTTTAAAAATTGTTATCAGATTCACATTCCCACAGTAACATTCTACCATTTTGCCCAATTTCTAATGTGACCGTAATGCTTTTTTGGACACATTTTGGTCACATCACAGATTTTTAAATGGTCTCTTAAGTCAAGCTTTGAGATTTCCAACGCTTTTGTCCGCGGTGCTCTGGCACAAATTTTCGAGCGTTACAGCAGGCCCAGCTAGGTCCCTCTCAGGGTCTAATGAGGCCGTGATTCGATACTCAAAAATATCAATCAAAGTCAAAAAAGGTATTTAAAAAATTGGAAAAAAAGTCAATCTACTAAGTACCCTGTTAGCACCGCTGATGAAGACGACCTCAACGTAGCGCCAGGTCGGGATGAGAAGGACGGGAGATCCGCTGACGCCGTTCGCTCGCCAGCTCGCGCGGAAGACGTCGATTTTGCAACGCGTGCGTAGTTGACGATGGGCATGCCCCACGTAAACGAGGAAGCGTCGGCGGGTTTCGAGTCTACGAGTATACACGAGAGAGCAGCCAAGTATTATGAACCCATGGCATTATAGAAGAGGATTCATGAGGCCGGTCTGCACGGAGGTGCATTGGTGGCACAGAAGCTACTCTAGGATCCTGCTATTTTGGGCACATGAAAGGCCGGTTTCTGGTGTCCGCGTGCCGCCTGCTGGGGCGGACTGCTAGGAGTCTGGTGGTCCACTAAGACAGAGGCAGGCCGAGCTGAGCTGCACCCAGGTAACACGGAACTGGCTGGGAATCGCCAGAGAGCAAAATAGAGAAAACACGCCGAAGCGGCTGCTCGAGTATTATGAACCAATGGCATTATAGAAGAGGATTCATGAGGTCGGTCTGCACGAAGGTGCATTGGTGGCACAGAAGCTACTCTAGGATCCTGCTATTTTGGGCACATGAAAGGCCGGTTTCTGGTGTCCGTGTGCCGCCTGCTGGGGCGGACTCCTGGGAGTCTGGTGGTGCACTAAGACAGAGGCAGGCCGAGCTGAGCTGCACCCAGGTAACACGGAACTGGCTGGGAATCGCCAGAGAGCAAAATAGAGAAAACATGCCGAAGCGGCTGCTCGAGTATTATGAACCCATGGCGTTATAGAAGAGGATTCATGAGGTCGGTCTGCACAAAGGTGCATTGATGGCACAGAAGCTACTCTAGGATCCTGCTATTTTGGGCACATGAAAGGCCGGTTTCTGGTGTCCGCGTGCCGCCTGCTGGGGCGGACTCCTGGGAGTCTGGTGTGCTGCACCCAGGTGACACGAAACTGGCTGGGAATCGCCAGAGAGCAAAATAGAGAAAACACGCCGAAGCGGCTGCTCGAGTTTATGAACCAATGGCATTATAGAAGAGGATTCATGAGGTCGGTCTGCACGGAGGTGCATTGGTGGCACAGAAGCTACTCTAGGATCCTGCTATTTTGGGCACATGAAAGGCCGGTTTCTGGTGTCCACGTGCCGCCTGCTGGGGCGGACTCCTGGGAGTCTGGTGGTGCACTAAGACAGAGGCAGGCCGAGCAGAGCTGCACCCAGGTAACACGGAACTGGCTGGGAATCGCCAGAGAGCAAAATAGAGAAAACACGCCGAAGCGGCTGCTCGCTCGTCGTGCGGAGCTCGAACTCCGTCGTATC
The DNA here is from genome assembly GCA_964017025.1 of Stenichneumon culpator. Classification (NCBI taxonomy): domain Eukaryota; kingdom Metazoa; phylum Arthropoda; class Insecta; order Hymenoptera; family Ichneumonidae; genus Stenichneumon; species Stenichneumon culpator. Next base: position 1,537,117 of record OZ024770.1, on the reverse strand, counting down.
TCTGGTGTACCATAGGAGGTGTGGGTGGATACGGGAAGGTGTGCGTCGATTATATGACCCACCCGGAGACTACATTTATCGTGGGAAGAGCCCGGGACGATATCTTTCGCCCGTGCAAACTCCCGACGATCGCGAAGATGCGGGGGAAGAGGATCGCGAGGAAATTTCAACCATTCGACGATCATAATCGAGTTAACTGTGCACCGGGCGCACGGAAAACCGTTACTGGGAAGACTAGGAAGCGCGCAGATTTGCTCGGTTTATTCGAGATAAAGCGCACGAGGATGTCTTCAATACGTCGATGTTCTATTCAATCAGACTGCATCGAAAGATTTTGAGACTTGCAGACTTTGGGGAACTTCTGGCTGAACTGTGTTTTTGCGTGTCATCGTGGTTTTTGTGCACTTAATTTTTTGTCGACTGAAAGTTGTTTGAGCCTTTCGCTCCAGCACTTGTCGGGGTGGGACTCTGTCACACTAGAAAAACGGCACTTCGCTGGCTCCACACTGGCTGCCGTGTACCAAAACTTCTTGTCTTGATCGTTGTCGATGGTTTTCCGAACACTAAAAAGCGCTTGATAATATTACTACGCCACTGCTTAGCGGGGAAAGATTGGCAATTTTCTCCGTGAGGTCACTTTTGGTTTGAAAATCTCACTTTTAAACCGGAAGTGACATGAATGAATAAATTTCGTTGTGCCACTTCCGATTAAAAAATCTTGATTACTTACGTCATACCGGAAATGCATCACTTCCGGTTTGAAAATCTCAATTTACATTTTTCCAAAAGGAATTCCTTAACTAATCTCGTGACTAGTTAAGGAATTCTTTTTGTAGGGATGGAGAACCGAGAAACGACAGTTGATCGTTCTGTACATGATAACTCGATGCGAGCTGTCAGGTCGCATCGAGATTTACAGCTTTTGGAACTAAATCGAGTCTACGCACAGTGAAATTCTAAACGAACCAGAGCCGTTTGTATCGGCTTCGAGAAGGTCCGATCTCTAACAGCCTGAGAGCAACTCTCGAGAGGTCGTAAAACAGAGTAAGAGAGTCGATCCTGTGGGAGAGAACGCTGCAACGGTGCGTCCAACGCGTCAAACGAGACCGCGGCAAAATTTCGAGACCGCTGCCGAGGTTCTCAGGAAACCCCCGTAAATAATCTTCAGTGGCAACTCAACATTTTTTTTTTTTTTTAATACACCCAAATCGTACGGAGCATTAACTTAAAAATAAATCCTTGAACTCAGCGATGAATGCCTCGCGCACTCGAATTCGAGTTTCCGTAAATATTTCTTACGACAAAAAAAAACCTCTTTCGAATTTCTTTCGCATTTTCAAACACCCGCTTCTTTGAGCGAAATTGAAAGGTCTCTTATTGCTCCTTTTTTTTTGTTTTTTTTTTGGGCAGGTTCAGGCATAAAAATTCACGATGAGATCTACGAAGACCGATTTGCGGAAATTCTATACTCGAGTTTTCGCTCTAACGCCGGTAGTTATCTGAGCGAGATCGCGGGACCGTCGAGTTAAGCGGGCGTAAAGTCATCCGTGACACTCTTTCACCCTCTCGGTCGTTCTCTCGAGTCCGACTTTATTCACGAGCTCGCGTGCAGCTGCTTCTATGCCGCTCTTTCTCTCTTGTTCATGTATGTGTTTGTGTATATTTATACGTACATATGTATACACACGTAAACACGAATATATCGGTGAGGAATTAAGATAACTCGCGAGGAGGAGGAGGTAAAAGGTGGTCTCGCGAATCTCTCGTCGTATCCCATTTCGAGCGATCGTAAAGTCCGTGGAACGGCGCCGTTTACCTGTCTGGCGGAATTAGGCAGGCGTATACAACGCAGCCCCGGGGCTCTTCCAGTCTCCCTTTCTACCCCCTCGGCGGATCACATCTTCCTAAGGATCTCCGTGGAAGAGTGTACGCCGTCCAAACAGAGGGATTCGTAACAATGCGCAATTTTAACTTTACTGTTTTGTCGGCGAAGCCAATAATATAACGATTCGGCGTGCACTCGAAAAAGGGAATTTCAAAATTGGTCAGGGAAAAAGTAAATTGTCGCTGAGCCTTCTATAAATAAATAAGAAGTAGGGAAGAGGGGGGCAAAATGGGACAGCGGGAAAGAACGGGACGGTGGGGCAAAACGCAATTTTACAATAATTTTTGGATGATACAGTGGGGCAAAAAATCCAGATTTATCGATGGGGCAAAAATGGGGCGTCCAACATTTTTTGGAAAATTGCTTTTTGGGCCTCTCGCCTACATAAGAGGGAGACATAAGAGGGGGACTTAAAAAAATTGGGAACATTTTGAAAAAAAAATATATATACATAGAATTAAATATGAATACAAAAATTAGGCATTTTCATTTGAATCATTAATTTTTTTAACACAAGTCGTTAGGAGTTTGGTCAGGGAAAATTTTTAATTGATCCGTGAAAAATCGTGAAAAACCCAGAGAATTTTTCACCTGAGAAAAGCGGCCACCATGAACAGGTGAAGCATGTTAAAAAAGAAAAAAAACAGCTCCAGCATCCACTTAAGGCTGCACGTCTCGTTTCGCCGTTCGATGAACTCCACCGATATCGGCCGGAACTATCCTGCAGCAAGGTATCGAAGTAAACAAAACATCAATGAAGGATAGATGAAGGTATCGTCTTGGCTCAGCAATATCGAGTTCGGCCGCTGACAAAGTTGTCCCTTCTACGGTATGGCAACGAGAACGAAGTAATCAGTAGACGCGACGAGCCCGTGGGAAGCTGAGACAAAACTCCGTAAGCAGCCTGAGTTCCGTTACATAGAGACTATCTGCTCTCTTACTTTCTGCTCTCCACGCGCTGTCAACACAACCGAATGCGTTAGAGTAATCAGATCGCTAAGCGTGCGCGCGCACGGATCAGTGTACGTTTACTCGAGGACCGCAGCCGCAACGTCGTACACTCTACGACCGGCAACGTACCGGAGAAACAACAAACTCCCGGGCACTCTGTTTGCCCGGGACACTACGCGACCTTCAACAGACGCTTCCCAACTACTTGGCTCATTCGCGAAACGTATAACGGGTGAATGACGTCTGCCGCATGCACAGCGGTGGAGCCGCGCTTACGGCACAAGGCAAAGTCCACCTGACCTTTCGAGGGATGACTTTCACCTTCCCCACTTGCGAATTTCAACGTCCCGCGGGGTCATCCGCGTGCCGAACTGTGCCGCGAAAGCGCGTGGTCGGATACTTGGCATTGAGTGAGCCACCGAATAGCGTCTTCTTTTTTTGTTCTCTTCTTTTTTTTTTTGGTCTTTTTTTCTTTCGCTTGGAAGAGGAAGAGCGCGTAGGGAAAAGAAAGAACTCTGCTCGAGAGACGAGCTGCGGTACGTGTAAGGTGAAAGGGGGCAATACGGACCGCGCCATATGTCATTGGATTCCGCGCTAATCGGGGTGGTCCATATTCAGCACTTTTACATACTGGAATAATCCATTATATTCTTGCGCCAGGTGGTTCAAGATGTCGCATTGTAGCTTCGAGCCGCGACCTTCTCGATTCACTGCAGTCGCAGCCTGCAAGAAGCCTCGAGTAATAATCGATGAGGAACAACGGCTGCAGCATCCGTAGCGGAACTTGCAAGCTCGAGCTCTGATTCGGCGGCTCGGGAAATAAAGGACGAGGGGGAGGAGCTGAATCGTTCGTCGTGCGTTTCCGGGTGGGTGGCGAACTTTTTAACGATCAAAATTTGGATATGACTGAATGTCGGACTTCGATATAAAAATATCGAATCCGATCGAATAAAAATATTAAAAATATATAAAAATATATAAAAATACGATGGCTCGTATTGGCCACGATCACAGCACGATAGCGGAGGCTCTGTGTATTTCCAGTCTAACGAAATAAATATATAAAAATATATAAAAATGGCGCGATACATTAAAATCGAAGACGAGTATTAGATTGAAAAAAATTGTAAGGAGATCGAAATATAGAATTGATGAAAAGTCGAACACTACATATTCGACTCTTTGAATTCTGCAATTACGGATATTAAAAACGTCTACTGATTCTCATTTGATCAGGCGTGTAAAAGGAGAAGAAATAATAAAATAATAAAGTCATAAGGTAATAAAAAAATAATAATCTGCCATACCAATCGCCATCAGAAAACACGTTACTAACAGATTACCGATAAGCGATTCTTCGAAACCAGATTGCCAATGAAATTTATTAACCGGTAAGATGACACGCGTATTTGTCCTTTAACCTGCGCTTCGATTTCATGCGCGCGCGCGCGCGCAAGAGCGTCTGTTTGTTTTTATCTAATTGATTTAATTGCGGGTTACGAGAGACATCCTCGATCGTGATATGCATGTTCTTTCACCGGCGTTCCTTTCATCAGCGTGCCCGGTGAGTAGACGAGCGGGTAATTAACGCAGGCTTCTCGAGGCGGGGAGAGATGAAAAGACAATGAGGACAGAATGAAAGAGAGTCGGAGAAAGTATCTTTCGAGACGCAAAAGTTTTTCATTCTTCGTTGAAAACGAGATAAAGCGGGAGGGGACGATGAGGGAGAATCGGTGGCGTGTGCGCATGCGCGACTCTCGCAGCACGGAGGAGTCGGCGGAAGGGCTAATTACGCCCTCGCGGATGCTAATTGATTGGATTCGTCGGACCGTCCGATCTCGCTTTTCACATCAACCACCGATCTTCCCCATTCCTCCCGCTCGCCGCCCTTTGTGTCTGCGAAAATTTTCCCTCTCCCACTCGGGCCTCTAAGAGTTTTTTTCATCTTCACGGACCAACAAATCCGCGATCCAGCGCAGCCACTCTCGGTCCAAGCTGCCTGCTCTTTCTCCTACGGTCGTATCCATTTTTTGTTTTTTGTTTTCCGGTGATTCTTATACAGCCGAAGCTTTCCGGACCGGAAGTGATCTTCTGGCTCTCCGGGACGGTGCACTTGTCCGCATCGAAGGATTCTTTTTTTTCCTGAGGAACTCTTCAAGAGTCTCCGGTAGCGAAGACGGAAGAGACGGATGATTATTGTCCTTCACGGAGGGCGTACACTGCTGTTCATGAATGCCTGGATTTCCTTGCGTCTGGGTGGATGTCTGGGTGGATGTCTGGGTGGATGTCTGGGTGGATGTCTGGGTGGATGTCTGGGTGGATGTCTGGGTGGATGTCTGGGTGGATGTCTGGGTGGATGTCTGGGTGGATGTCTGGGTGGATGTCTGGGTGGATGTCTGGGTGGATGTCTGGGTGGATGTCTGGGTGGATGTCTGGGTGGATGTCTGGGTGGATGTCTGGGTGGATGTCTGGGTGGATGTCTGGGTGGATGTCTGGGTGGATGTCTGGGTGGATGTCTGGGTGGATGTCTGGGTGGATGTCTGGGTGGATGTCTGGGTGGATGTCTGGGTGGATGTCTGGGTGGATGTCTGGGCGGATGTCTGGGCGGATGTCTGGGCGGATGTCTGGGCGGATGTCTGGGTGGATGTCTGGGTGGATGTCTGGGCGGATGTCTGGGCGGATGTCTGGGCGGATGTCTCGGCGGATGTCTCGGTGGATGTCTCGGTGGATGTTGTTTCGCGCGACTTGTAGGGTAAGTCAGGGTGATAGGGGAGAGCGGGGCAAAACGGGACAGTGGGGAAAACGCAATTTTCCAATCAAAATTTGGAAGACCATTTTGCCCCATCGATACATCTGGATTTTCTGCCCAGTTTTGCCTCACAGTGCCATCTAAAAATTTTTGGAAAATTACGTTTTGCCCCACTGTCCCGTTTTGCCCCACTGTCAACGAAGCGTAATGAAAGATTCGCCGTAAAGGAGCGCACGCACGTTCGACCAATGGTGTGTTCATAACTGTTCATACCACGTTCGATGAGATGTTGCGCGCGGCCCTTCGTACGAATGTGCAACAGATCAGATTAAATTATTTAACATCAAAGCTTACAAAATATCCAACAATACACTGAGAAAAGAGTTTATTCAATGCTACCAAATATTTCGTTGGATATCGGAAAATAAATATTCGTTTATTTCGCCCGATCCAACAAGCGGAACGAAATTTAATTGACTCAAGACTCGCCAATTGACACAATTAAATTATTCGGCCATAAAAAAATTATTTGACTCATAAAAAATTTGTTGACGATAAACGACTATTTATTTCGCCGTATCCGGCAGAAGATTTGTTAACATTAAATAAACTCTTTTTTCAGTGCACGCTTCATTCTTCCCTGGCTCGACGACGAGACTGAAGGGGTCCAGAATATTCGCAGTTTGTGGACGTATGTATCGGGTTATCGAATTGCAGACACGTACGGGCTGAGGCGTGACGAGTGTAGAAAATGTATGGGAATGAGTTTAGACATGGACGCGCGAAGAAGTCAGGCTCTCCGGTTACTCGTGCGCACGATTCCGTCGCCTCGACCAGCTGCTAGACGCGCGCTTCCACACATAAGTAATCATTCTTGTATTACTTTTTTTTTATTATTCTCGCCGGACAACAGCCTCCGGTTTATAGCATCGCTGCCGGTGTCACCGCGACGACGCGGACTGCAGGATGGCGATAGTGTAATTTGTCAGGTGCGTCTCGCATAGACGAGCCGGCGGAAACTCCGTCGCGATCTCGCATCTACTAAGCGCTTCGAACCGAAAATGGAACGATAAATCGGCACGGCAAAGTTTGGCCATCGAAGTCATACGGAGCGTGTCTCGGAGAAGATGGTGTATAATAATGTATGGAATATAATGAAGTTTTTATTCTTCATTATTATATTATATTATATTATATTATATTATATTATATTATATTATATTATATTATATTATATTATACGATATTATATTATATTATATTATACGATATTATATTATATTGGGTGGTGGCAGAAGGCGGATTGGCAACATTTTTGCGTATCTGACTAAGAATTTCGTCGATAAAACTAAGAATATCGTCCATCACACTTTTTTTGTATGTATCCATAAAAAAACTTGAACGACATAATATGCCGGCATACAACTTGCAAACCTAAAGCAAACCATTCGCGATCGCGACGCCCCACCGATTATCTTATTTTCTAGTGAGAACTTATATTCTAGCAAAATTACGGGTTATTCGGTTAATATCTGCAATAACGAAAATTACCATATTTTGTAGCAGAACGTGTTAAGTTGAATAGAAATGTTTGCCAGGATGTCGCTGTAGTTCTCCATATACCTGAAAGTTCTCTTTCTTTTTTCTTAGATGGATTTTTTTAGATGGATTTAAAAAAATGGATTTCGTAAAAAAAATTATCCGATTAATGTACGTACTCATAATTCACAAAGATCGACTATTTATCGACAGGCTGACCGAATCGAAGGACGAACGAGCTAGAATGACTCGACGACAAATAGCGCGCGTCTCGTCGGTGAACGCAGAAAACGAGCCGATAACTTCACTCAAAAGTCGAGCGTGCGACACTCCTTCTTTTAAGTCGGACGTTGAAAAGGGAAACTCGCTCGGGCTCGCCGCTGTCGCAGACTGCGAGCGAGACGCGAACTATCGTCTACCTTGCCTCAACGATCGATTTTGTTATTTCCGTACACCGAAGTGTAATAATAATAAGTAGCGCGCGGGATTCGCTTATTGCGAGTATTATTAGGTCGAGGTTTAGCTTCGCGACGACGTCGAGTACGATTCGGGAGGACTGGGAATGGCTGCGCTAATCCTTGCTTTTTATAACTTTTTTAATCCTTAGGATTAAAATTTGTTTTTCTTTTACGATTTTTGTACCGTTTTCTATACAGTTCGACACAGTTTTATGCATTGCACAATTTTCTGTACCGAGTGAGTCGTTTCAGTACGGCAAAATCCCGGTTTTTTAATCCCTTTTTTAAAGGAAAAGTGTCTCGCCCTCACTCGCAGTGTGAATTTATAAATAATCAGTGTGCTCGAGCTTCTGCACGGAACATTCTTTTTTACTCGGCATTTTTAAATAATTTTTTTTAACAATTAGTAGATAGTTAATAATGTATTCTTTGGGCAGGGAAAAAATATTTACTGCTACTACGAACGAAACATTAACTGTCACAGCAAAATAGTTTGTTTTTCGACCTAATGTGACGCATTTCCGGTATGACGTCACTTCCGGTATCAAAAAAAGATTTTCAAACCAGAAGCTGCGCATCACCAGAATGACCTCACTTACGGTCGAGTGATTAATTTTCTGTATCGGAAGTGACGTATTTTCGATCGAAAAATGAATTTTCTGGACCGGAAGTGACGTTCTTTCGGTCGACGCTTCTCAACCCTTAAACAGAGCCTCGGAAAGGGTGGAGAAACGTCGGGATTCTTGAAAATTGGGACGAAAAAAACAGACAATCAAATAACTTTCATCTCTGGACCGGAAGTGACGTATTTTAGATCGAAATAATTAATTGTCTGGACCGGAAGTGACGTATTTTCGGTCGAAATAACGGATTTTTGTGCACACGACGACAGTGCAGTGTTCTGCACCGCATTATTATGCACGACTCACCGAGACCCAACGGTGTAGTACCGGAACAGTATAGTAGGGAAATAGTTACGAGGACCTGGGAGAGAAGCTCCTAAGGGGATTCAGAATGTTTATTCGGAATCCCCGTAGGAGCTTCTCTCCCAGGTCCTCGTAACTATTTCCCTACTATACTGTTCTGGTACAGTAACGTCGGTCTCGGTGAGTCGTGCATAACAATGCGGTGCACAACATTGTGCACTATCGTCGTGTGCACAAAAAACCGTTTTTTCGACCGAAAATACGTCACTTCCGGTCCAGAAAATTAATTTTTTGATCGGAAATACGTCACTTCCGGTGCAGAAAATTAATTTTTTGATCGGAAATGCGTCACTTCCGGTGCAGAAAATTAATTTTTCGATCGGAAATACGTCACTTCCGGTCCAGAAAATTAATTTTCTGATCGGAAATACGTCACTTCCGGTTCAGAAAATTAATTTTTTGATCGGAAATGCGTCACTTCCGGTGCAGAAAATTAATTTTTCGATCGGAAATACGTCACTTCCGGTCCAGAAAAAAAAGTTATTTGATTGTCCGTTATTTTGTCTCAATTTTCAAAAATCCCGGCGTTTCTCCACCCTTTCCCAGGCTCTGTTTAGAGCCTGCGAAAGGATGGAGAAGCGCCGCCCTTCTTAAAAATTAGACCAACAGAAAAAACAGAAAATCAAACAACTTTGCAAAATCTATATGCTCGTATAAGAAACTTAATTGTTTGGGACGAAACTCTTGCGTGACCCGCAACGCGATCGAGGAGTCTCAGCTTCGGGTCGGTGACGACGAGTCAACAACGCCTTTCTCGCGGGACGATCGAAAGCTCGCAGACAGGACGAGAGGGCCGGAATTATTATCGCCGCGCAAAGATAGATTGGCGCGGATAGCGGACGGATGGATGTGCAAAAGGGAGCCGCGCTTCGCGCGATAGTAATCTGCGCGGAGGAATCCTTGACCCGTAACTGTCTCAGGCGTCAAAGATAAATCGTTCGCGATAGAATGCGGCCGGTAATTCCGCCTGGTTCGTACCAGAGGTAACAGAGACATCGGCGGATGACTCGGGTACGCCCGCGCCTATCCCCGCCCTGGATAATACATTTCCGTGAGAACTTCGCTCGTGTCACTTGAGAGACTCGACTAGGCGGTCCCTGTTTGCAGTCCCTCCGGCAGCGTCGTAAACTCTTGGCGCGTCATCGATCAATCTCGGATTACGATGCACGTGTGTGCGCGCGCGGTCTTGCCGATTACTAGTGCAGAGATGAGAGGCGCCGAAAAAAAAACAAAAAGGGAGTAAACGAGCGAACGAGCAGCGATCGACGTGGGAGGCTTCTTCATCGGCGGGGCAAAGCCTCTCGGATGTACGGGATGAAGTTTCTTCGAGAAAGCGGGAGGTCCGATAAACGGGCTACCCACGGTTCGATGAATGCTCCGCTCATCTAGAGAGTCCCGATGGACATAGAGGCGTCTTTGACTGCGTGTTCTGGGCTCGAATATTTTTTTAGGAAATATGACGATAAATGAGTGGTGAATTTGAGCCACTAATATTTTTGGGTCGGTATCTCTTGTTATATGAAAATCGATTTCACGGGCTAATTTAAAAGATTATTTAACAATATTGGAAATCGAATCTCATGGTGAAAAAGCGACGTCTTTAACTACATAAATTGGTCCTATATGTATATAATTTATATATAATGTAGATAAAGAAAGATCGGGGGTGGTGCTTTATTTAATCAGTGTGACATTTTTTCGGTTTCAATAGGTGAAAGAATCCAGTACAGTGTTACGATATGACCTAAAAGGAAGCGTGAATTTATAAGAGGCCGTGTGATGAATTTGATATGATATGAACATTTTTGTAGAATTTCCGGCGACTTCAGCACAACATGTATGGCGACGATTCTTACTACATTGTACGGACGTACAATCAATTTTCACGCAACAGTATTGGGACATTGGACATACACACATACATTGTACACACGTATAATTCCTTTTCACTGACCGAACTGCCGAAATATTTTCAGTTTACTATGCTGTTCTCCCATATTTTTATAGGGATTATAACCAAAAAAGATTCTCCCTGCGCGAGAAGAAATGCATCCAAAAATCGCTAGATGTATCGGCGGAGTCACTTTCCGAACAAATCGAAATCTATTGATTCACCGATGAAGAAAAAAAATAAACTACTCGATCAAAGTGTAAAACCAATTGCACTTTTGGATAAATATTCTTTACCGAAGGAGTAAAAGACATCTGCGACGGCTATCAAAATTATCGTCCTTTTCTCTACTTCTCATTCTAACAATTGAGAAACTGTCGCACCAGCCATAATTCGGTGGAATTCGATCGAATGTACATAAGCAACTGCGATACAATGCGATTTAAAAAAAATGGCAATCAGTAGTGAAAACACATCGAGTGGCGTTGCAATTACAATTATATGAAGCAGGCTCGTTAACTCAAAGTGTGTTCTCGATTATCAACATACGTCGACGTGAAATAATGTTGCGCCCGGCGCGTGTTGCGGTGCCCGAGGCCAATTAAGAATTAAGCGAGTGCACAGCAATTTTCATTAATTCTTCGCACGGAGAGCGCGTTATGGGCCGGTCGACAGGCGGGTCGTACTCCGGCAATGAGATTGGCCATCGCGAGGGATACGAGCGTGCAATGAACGCTGGGGCACTATTGTTTATTATAATTAGACATGTAACGCGCAAATTCCCCTTGTGGAAATTTGACGGTGATGTACTGGTAACAGCCCAGCCCCTGGCAAGTTTTCTGATGTAGGATTTTTTAGTAGATAGGCTGAGAGAAGGACCACGGAAAAACTACCCTCATATGGCAAATTTCGACCAGACATCACGGTAAATCAGCACCGATACTGAAACGAAGTCGAAGTTTCACAGCGATATGTGAAACTTCGACGAGGGCCACAGCAGTTTTTACTTAACCGATATGGTGGACTTTTTCATACGGCAGGTTGGCGAAATTTCGTGGATAAAACTAAGAATTTCGTTGTTTGAAATTAAAAGTTCCGCGGATAAATATTGAGAATTTCGTCGATCAAACGTTTTTATGCATACATAGAAAGAACTTGATCGACGTTATGCCGGTACAACTTGAAAACCTAAGACAAACGGTTCCCGATCGCAACGCCACCAATTACTGTACTTTCTAGTAAGAAGAACTTACATTCCGGCGAAAATTACGGGATATTCGGGTAATATCTGCGATGGCGAAAATTACCATATTTTCTAGCAGAATGTATTGAAGTTTAATACAAATGGTTGCAAGGATGTCGTTCTAGTTCGCATATGCATGAAGGTTCTTGTCCGCTTTTAGCAGACTTATGATAATTTATATCAGATCCTTCTCTAAGTGTACGCAACTCATCATTGCTGTCTGGTTTTTCCGGACATCTCGATATTCCCAGGTCGGGTAATGGCGAGAGACCGCGACAAGTCTGGGAATCTGGCCGGTGTCGCGCCAGAGTCGGGATGTAACAACCACCCGGACCAAATCCTACCCGGTGTTACGTCCAGTCCAGTCTGCACTTGACAAATGCAGGGGTCTAGGGGGACCTGTCAAGGCAGACACAAGAGGATTTCGATCCTCTGATAAATACCCGATTATAAATGGGTAGACCTGCTGGAACCGGGCATAAAACATGCCAACGAATCTGCCTCCCCGTGGCCCCCGCCGGGTATGACTTCCGACACTTCGACTTAGAGCGAATCGTTTGAAGCCTAGCTAAACGACTTCGTTTCCCCAGTAGGGGTAGGTTCAACTTGCTGGATGGGCTCGTAAAAGAGAACATCGGGCAGGGTGTTTCTCCAAGCACGCCTTTTTGGTGGAAGTTTGCTTGGTGGCTGTTTCAACGAACGTAGATGGGAAGTTCGTTGCGTTTGCCCTTAATGGGCGAGAGACCCTCGGGTCGAGCATAGAAGGACGGTTTCGTGCCAGAATTCTTATACATTAGTTGTTACGTCCAGTCCAATTTGTTGAAGCGTAAGGTAGAGCACAACACTATCGGCTTCTCTTTTCGGGTCAAGACAGCCTTCCACATCGGGGATGAAAACTTCGCCCTTTTACACTACAGTGAACACTATGGATTTATGGATGATCGTCGTCAACGACACTCAGAGCGGGAATGCAAGTTAATCAGTTACGGTTAAATGATTATTGCTTGCGCGTAAAGTATTTAAATCCTCACACGATATATCATGTGTAAATTTTTAACCGAAGTATCAAGCGTGGCTAATTGCAGACTAGCAGCTCACTAGGAAATTCGGTAATGAACTGGCTTCGTGATATGCAATTTTTCTCTATCTAGTTTTGATTTAAGAATTGGGTTTCAGGTCGTGCGTGCGTAATAGTAGAAACTCGACGTTGGTGCTTGCGTAATCGAGTTGTTTTTTTGTACGTAGTCTATACCCACGTTGGCGTTGCAATGCGTCGGAGGTTTCGACCAATCAGCTCAGACTCACCTGAAACATCGTAAAAAGAAATATGCAATTAAGTACAGTTCATAATGAATTAATACGCTCGTTTCATTCATTTTGTTTGATCGTTTTATATTGTGAAGCCAGATTTTTAACGTTCTACCGGATTTCGTATTCATAATCTTTTTTTTTTTTGCGCAACCACTGCAAAGATTTTGCAAAAAATTGGAGCAAGCGATGGAGATCGACCGATCTACCAGAGCGATAAATATCAGCCCGATAGCTCAAGCCGTTTCGAAATTATAGGGAGTTATTTTTTCACACATATGCACACACATCGTTTTTTCCGAATGTGATTTTTCCATATTGTAGAATTATTTTGGCCAAACAATATCAAATTACTTTTGTTTTCATCGACAGAAAGTCCTCTGTGAGAAAGCAAAAACCGACGAAACGTATAAATCGCCCGAAGAATTACGTGAATAAATGCCGTCGCTCCGTTTCAACGCTCTCAATAACAATCGTCAGTCATTGAACACGGAAACACGATAATGACAATCCAATAACGCCGAAACAAAAATGTTTCTACTCGTATGCCCAGCGAATATACGATAACCAACGCGAAGCTCTCCAATTTGCGCATTGTGTCGCGAAGTTATGTCGCGTATGCACTTGTAAACGCCGTGAACAATAATAAATCAACTCGCGTACTCGTATTCCAGTTTGAAATACCAGTGCCGAAACAGACGATTCCGCCAGAATGTCTGCTGTCTAGAAATTCCCGTATTACTCTCCGGGTCGAATGTTTCGAGCGGATGTCTGTAAATGGAGTACGGACAGACCTAAAACATTTGCCATTAATGGCATGCAAGTTAGGAAAATCGCCCCGACGAAATCACTGACAGCTCCCACTTATCGCGATTAGCCTCAGAAAAATAATTTGCTTGTCGGACACCCGCAAATAAGTATTTATTTGGTCTAAATAAATATTTTTATTGATTTCAACAGATATTCATTCAAATTAAATAAATATTTGTTTAAACCACACGAATATTTATTTGTGGGGCGCCGGTCAAATAAATGATTATTCTGGGTGCAGTAGCTTTCATGGTGGGGCAATAATATAGTAGTAGTAGTAAAAGATATTTATTGACCTCCCATACGATGCTAGATCTTTTTTTTTGAATCCTTTTTTTACACATATAATGCCATATGGTGAGCCAATAGGCCATTGACCAAAGTACTTCAGCCTTGTTCCCGACGCATTGGGCGCGGTGTTTTACAATTTGACAGACAGTTATGATTTCTTGATATTAGTTGAAATCGACGAGATAAATCCTTAATATTGCCAGTGCATCTACACTCTTAAATATTCACGTAGTATTGCCTATTCTCAGTGTAGATTGCCGTAGCCTGTTTTGTTGCGATTCCTTTGTTTTTCAATGTCAGTCTGCTGAAGTGCGAAGCCCGGGCAATGGTTTTTGGGCTCGACACTTTTAGTCTGGGCACGATAATATATAACATTATTATGTCATGTTATATATTATAATAATCATTTTTTAAATCTTTTCGCTAAGAAAGCATTTGCGTGTGAAAACTGACAGCTGCCGATTCTTTCGTTGGAGCAACATTGCTAACTTCCATGCAATTGCTTCCACGCCATTGCTTATTCACAGTGTAGATTGCCGTAGCCTGTTTTGTTGCGATTCCTTTGTTTTCCAATGTCAGTCTGCTGAAGTGCGAAGCCCGGGCAATGGTTTTTGGGCTCGACACTTTTAGTGTCGGCACGATAATATATCATATTATATCATGTTATATATTATAATAATCATTTTTTGAATCTTTTCGCTAAGAAAGCATTTCCGCGTGAAAACTGACAGCTGCACCCAGAAAAAAAATTTATTTGACCGCCACCGTTTATTTGGTTTAAGTAAAATATTTATTTGATTTAAATAAGTATTTATTCAAATGAAGTAAATAGTTACTTAAATGAAATAAATATTTATTTTTAACAAATAAATATTTCACTTAAACCAAATAAACGGTGGCCGTCGAATAAATTATTTTTCTGGGTGTGCCGATTCTTTCGTTGGAGCAACATTGCTAACTTCCATGCAATTGCTTCCACGCCACGCGACTCTCGTCCGGTTGCGCTATCGTCGAAACGCCCAAGTGGGGGAGCTCTAAATGCAGCTTGTAATAAGCGAATACGTACGTACGCGTGTTATAGCGGCTACGCGCGTGCCCACCAGCATAACGCTGACAAATTTAAAACGCGTCGGTTCTCGATCGCGGCCGCGAGAAGTGCATCCGGCCTTCGTAGTCGAATCATTGGCTCGCGCTGGCCAGCTGGTCAACGCGGCCTGTCGTTCGGCCAACCCACGACATACCCAGCGCTCCTCGTACAACAGTGCGCCTCCGAGCGAACTTGAGAAAAATTTAATGAAATAAATAAATCTAGCCATCGAATGCTGCTCACTTCCTCCTTGCTCAATGTCGGACTGTTCGAACGGGCCGCGGCTAATGCACATTACGCAAGTTGGCCTTCGCAGAACAAGGCGAGCATCGCCTTCGGGATAGGAAAAAAAATCGTAGCGTGACGACTGATCGTTCTGTCTCTTTAGTGCAACTATGAAAAACGGTGCAACTGAAATCGATAGAGGGGCGAATGCGAGGCTTCGGCCTGCGAGCACTCGAGGGAATGCTTGACGAGGTGTTGCAGTAGCGCGCTGTGTGAGGGACGATAAAAATTGTCGTGCTGCTCGTCAGAGTGCTCTCTTTCGATAAGGCTCTGGGATATGACTGAGAAATCTACTGTTGGGTTTGTGTACTAAAAATGCACTACCATGCAGTTGAGTTTTGATGATCAGAGTCGTTCGGGACGTTTCCCGGGATTTGTGACAATTTAGAGTTCGCTTGCACTTTGGTAAGTAATTTTGTGCGAGAGAGTACACTGAGAGAAGGATCTAGTAAATATTACTGTATCGCCTGAGATATTGCATAGCATTACGTGGCACATAGTAGCAGGAAATGGGGCGCTGCCTATGCTAGGACGTACCGGATTTATAAGGATTTTTTTGTAGATATTATAAAAAACATTCTTGGAAAATCTGAGACTTTTCGCCATAGGTAGCGATCAAGTGTCCTACTAATATGTGGTATGGTAATTTTTCTCACATGATCGGTAGTTTTTACTAGATCCTTCTCTAAGTGTCCTTTTTTTCGGGAGTAGGATTTTTGTTACCGTAATGTTTTTGCTGCACCAGAAAATCGTTTTGTTGCCGATTGCGGTAATTAAATATAAATAATTAACGATCAGTATTTTGTCAGAGAAACAAAGCATTTGTCTCCGTGAATACAGACTTTGGACAGCTGCATGCAACAACTTTTGTTACTTTCCGACAAGTGGTACGTAAATTGATAGACAAAGAAAAAAAATAAAAATACAAACCACTGTCCCGTTAAAAGTTCGTCCAAAGATGTTTTTACAAGATATATTTTTATGGAGCATGATATAGTGCGCAACGAGGGTGCAGTAAATGTATAGTCATATTTCGTGTAAATGCAACCGTTTACGAGAAATGGGACGATTAATCTTTCGAACGATCGGGTGTGAATGTTCTGAACGCTTGTTCTGGCGAAGTGGCCGTTTAACCCTTCATCCATGGCTTTGAACTCATAGGACCATATTTGTAGAGTGTCGAATCCTCTACAAAAAAGATCTCAAACTTTTTTCCTCTAAACCTAAGCGAGTACGCGAAAATCGTATTTTTCAACAATTTTTACTTTATTTTTTCTCAACCTCCCTCCATATCAGGACTCTCCGTTGCTAAAGCATTTGTACAGAAATAGCGTGTTCTGTCATACTCTACGTGCGTCTAAGCTTATTTCATACTCACAAAAAAAAAACCCGCAAGCAACTTCCAATGCCAAGCTTTACTTGTACAATAAAACCAGTCGTTCCAAAGTACATCGAACCGATTTCCTTCGACGCATCTTACAGCGCATGCGCCATAGATAGCAGCTTACACGCGCAAAGCTCGAATTGAATCAATGCGATTACTGTATTGAAAGCGACAATGACGCCGCTCAAATTGAATCAATGCGATTAATGTATTGAAAGCGACAATGACGCCGTTTCCGAATCTGTGTACTCGGTACGGTCCAGCGAAATGATTTATCGTGTCTAATGACTCCAAAAGGATCGAGCATCTAAATAATCCAAATCGCTTTATATCGAATTCGAACATTTGACTTCTGCAATCTCCATAGGTCTTCCAGCTCGTAGTATGAGAGCAACACTCTTCATTCCATGCCAGTTTCGAGCACCTTAACAAGCCCCCATCAAATGCAAAGTCGCTTTATATCGAAATCGAACATATGCATCGCAGCTTCCACACCCGAAGCTGAAACTGAATCAATGCGAATAATGTATTGAAATGCGGTACGAAAATAGTCCTATGCTCTATCAATCAAAGCGACAACGACGCCGTTTCCGAATCTGTCTACTCGGTAGGCCCGAGCGCAATAATTTATCGTGCCAAATCACTCCGAAACGATACACGCCGCATAGCGCCCTCGTATGCGTGCCGATCGATGAGCCTCGGCCGGAGCGCCATGCACGCTTGTTTCGATCAACCTCTCATGTGTATTCGCTCCATCCCGGATTTTTTTCTCAGTGTAGATTGCGGTAGCCTGTTTTGTTGCGATTCCTTTGTTTTTCAATCCCAGTCTGCTGAAGTGCGAAGCCCGGGCAATGGTTTTCGGGCTCGACACTTTTAGTGTCGGCACGATAATATATCATATTAGATCATCTAATATATATTTTGGAAAACTGTGGATTTGTTTGTTTGTTTGTTTGTTTGTTTGTCCCACCCCCTATTAGTAGCCAACTTCACACCCCTATTATCAGCCAACTTCACACCCCTATTATCAGCTAACTTCACACCCCTATTACCAGCCAACTTCACGCCACTATTATCAGTCGACTTCACGTCCCTATTATCAGCCAATTTCACGTACCTATTATCAGCCAACTTCACATCCCTATTATCAGCCAACTTCACATCCCTATTATGAGCCAATTTCACGTCCCTATTATTAATCAATCTATTATTAATCATGCCCCTCGAGTGGCTAAAGTGCCGGAGTGGCTAAGGTCCCGGAGTGGCTAAGGTCCCGGAGTGGCTAAGGTCCCGGAGTGGCTAAAGTCCAGGAGTGGCTAACATTTTTGTAGGAACACACACGTTTTTTAATTTTTATTTTGTTAGTATTGCGTTACGATTTACCGTAAAAATATTTCGCAAAATCATTAACTAACATTATCATCAGCATCATTAATTTGCAAACTACTGCAATTCTTCAATTAAAAAAAAAAAAAAACTACAAATTATAAAATTGAACGCACTTGAACTGCGAGCGCGCGAAGCGCGCAAGCCACAACAACCTGCTAGTGTTATATATTATAATAATCATTTCGTGTGTGCCAAATCACTCCGAAAGGATACACGCCGCCGCTCTCGTATGCGTGCCGATCGATGAGCCTCGGCCGGAGCGCCGTACACGCGGTCGCGAATTTCCAATCGGGCGACACCCTGTCGAAACTATCGACAGTAGTAGGCGGTACACTGGCAGTTCAGAAATAATCGCGGAAACGACCGTTCGGGAGGCCGTGACGTCGTTGCTCTCGCTGCCTTGTGCTGTTCTCCATTCCGTTGTTGAGTTTCCCCCGCCCCGCGCCGTCGCGGGACAAGCCAGGAAATTGCGATCTTGACGGTGCCTCGCGTACACTCCGCACTCGGTCGAGCCGCGCACCGGAGAAAGAGGAAAGGTTCGTCGTCCCCGAGACGAGAGCTCGATGCACGGAGCGGACGCAGTCGAGCCACTGCAACGCCTCGACTTTCTCCCGGTGTGGCTTACCGTGCAAAGAGGCTTTCGAGACACCAACAGGACCACCGACAGTCCGCGAACAAACACCGCGCCGATTTTCTCGACGATATTGAATCCACGGTTAGAAGGTTGCAACTAATGAAATCGTTTTACGTCGTCCCCGATCATAACGAAAATTCACTGTTGGGATGTCTGTTTTTTTTAGAGTTTTTGCGAAATTGTTGTTGTTATTATTTTGTTTTTTTTTTTATTGCAGAGTGCTTCTTTACTGTCCATGATTTTTGCGTCGTGACAAAGTGTTCTTGTGAAAAAATGGTGATTTCGTTGAGAATTGAAAATAAGGAATTAATCATCCAAAATATAGGACAAAATGTATTTTAAAAATTAAAAAATAAGCCGTTTAAAAAGAACTTCTTTTTCTTTCTGTACTTTTTTTAACTATCGACAATTTTGGCGTTGGCGGAAAACATTTTTTGCACAAAAGAGGTGACGTTCTCGAGAATCAAAAAAAAAAAAAAAAATTAATCATCCAAAACATGCAACAAAAGGTAGTCTGAAGTCGATAGAAAAAGACCGACGATCCGTGCATTTATACTTATTAATTGGTAGCAACGCGGAACTCTAAACCGACCCAATTTATTCGTCCCAACGAGCGACGCGTTAAAGTAAACATCTCTGATCTCCTAAATATTGTAAACATGTATTAAAAACAAAAAAACAAACAAAAAATCAACACGTTGACTAAAAGTCAAATAAATATCGTAGGAAATGCGAACGTTGATTTTTCGTTCCATTGTATTTATACGGTCGCGATGTCGAGGATATAAATACACAAGTCAGTTCCAGCGGGCCGTTAGCAGTTCACTTTGCAATTATACATATGGCGCGGAGGGCGTAAATGGAAGGTTCGTGTAGCAGACATTATACGCCGGTATAACGCTTATGTATAAACACACATCCCATATATACATATATATATATATATATATATATATATATATATATATATATATATATATATATATATATATATATATATATATATATATATATATATATATATATATATATATATATATATATATATCCATGTGTGTAGATGCGTGTGTAGCATAGGTATATGTGCAGCAGACTGCGTCCGCCGTCTGCCCTCCCGTGTAATATACAGTTACACAAACTCCCATGTACGGCTCGTTATATGCAGTTGTTACCAGCGATAATGCACTTTTCGAAATATCTCCCTCCGGTGTGTTTCCATACTTTCGAAGTGTCGCCGCATCGTGTGTATACGCGTTTCGGCACGGTCTGGCCGTGGGTGGAGTTTCTGTTTACGATGGACAAGATCCAGAATTATTTTCCCATATGTAACGCCCTGTCGGTGGATTTTAGTCTGCGCTCTCATCCGCGAGGGGGAAATTCGCGCCCCGCCCGCTGGAACAAATCATAATGCAAGCCCGCACTGTCCGTTCTCGTTGAAAACGTTAAATTTCAGTCTCGGTCCGGTAAATTGACATGGTTTATAATCATTTTTCGATCAATATAATTTCTTTAGTTCACGAATAATTTATATTAATTATATATTAATTTAATATTACTTTTATATTAATTTTATATTAATTTTATATTGTTTACTGTCAATAGGAATGAGCAATAACGTCAATGCTCACCAATAACATTATCACTACGGACCACACACTTGCATTCTGTAATCGCAATAGAAATCATCGAATGTTGGTCCGGCACGTAAAAAGTGATTGCGAAGAGGAAGGCGGGACCGGGTGGGTCCCATCGTGATTAGAAGTTTTTAAGGTTTATGCAAATGCTGATTTAAAAAGAAATTTATAGCCTTTTTTTAATTGATATATTTTGTTTGTAAAATTAAAGTATTTCAAGTGTTAAACCTTGCTCCCGACGAGCTGTTTTTATTTTCATTTTCATTACCGTAGCTCGGTTGTATGGACCACACTGTTATCTCGTTGCAATAGTGACATTGGTTTCATTTCTATTAAAAGCAAAAACAAAAATTGAAATCTCGTATTCTTCATTTTGACTTTTAATTTAGATGTTCTGAAGTCTAACATTTTTTTAAATATCCGGTTGCGACCTCTAAAAATTCATTAATTTCCGGGACTCTTCGCACGTAGCATTTTTATTTTATACCTCACGATAATACGGCTCGGCCCCCAGCAAATTCAAAAATGATCAATTCAAGGACCACCCCAATAGTAATCTTACAGTTACATCGTTTTATATTTCCTTACACTAAATTCGATTAAGTTCTCGCATGCATCATTTAGCCGGTCATTAATCGTGTTCCTAGCGCCGGTCCTCGAGGTATCGTTTCGGATCCTTAAAGACATTACCGTTCCGCCACGATTTCGCGTGCGACCCCGCGATATGCATACGGAACACTGGGAACTACGCTCGCACGATGTATGCCTCGCTATCGAAACTTCGCTCATGAAATTACGGAGTCGGAAGTCGCGCTCGTGCGCGCACTTTCGCTTCTGTTACAACAAATTTGTATATACATATATGTATACACATATATGTATATACATATACAGTATACATATATGTATATACATATATGTATACACATATATGTA
Source organism: Stenichneumon culpator (assembly GCA_964017025.1). Taxonomy (NCBI): domain Eukaryota; kingdom Metazoa; phylum Arthropoda; class Insecta; order Hymenoptera; family Ichneumonidae; genus Stenichneumon; species Stenichneumon culpator. The sequence continues at coordinate 1,515,657 of OZ024770.1, read as the reverse complement.
TATACATATACAGTATACATATATGTATACACATATATGTATACAGTACATAGTCTTAATGGCGATTCGGTGGATACCGTGTATATGCTTTTACCGTTCGGTGGCCATTTTCGGGGCCCCACAGGCTTTCGGATATTAATGGCCTCGCACACGCTCCGGAATAACAGATGCTCGCGCGGCGGACTACGTCAGCAGAGCCAACGCGTTTCGTACATACGTTTAGGTCCCACGAGAAATTTTCCGGACTGTGAGTCTTCGGGCCAACACGCTCCGACGTATCCGAACAGTACACAATGCTTGCACGAATTGTACATACGATGCATTCCGGATTCGTGAGCTGTGAATTACACACCGGGTCGGATCTCATTGGCACACTCGGGAGAGGAGACTCGCGCAAGGCGCTGAAGGCTAAGTGAAACTTGTGACTTTTTTTTCTGGACAAAAATTCAAGGCCGATGCTTTTCGGATTTTAAGGGTATGCTGCATGTTTCAAGGAAAGGATAAAAAATATACTCATACAATATACTCATAATATATTCAAAAGTATACTCACAAGTATACTCAAAAATATACTCGAAAATATACTCAAAAATATATTCAAAAATATACTCAAAAATTTACTCAAAAATATACTCAAAAATATACCCAAATATATACTCAGAAATGTTCTACATGGCCGTCACACATAGTCAAGAAATACAACAGAACACATCATAGAGAATCACACGCCAATAATAGCCGTTTTAATAAGAACGCCATGAGCGCCCGAAAAGAAAGTCAATAATCATAATGAGAAGAAACAGGTAATCCTGGAAAAAATATGATGAGGCATACACTGTAAAAATAAACAGTAAATTTAATGTACCGGATCTTGAAATTTGTAGGCGCACATTTTGTTGACTCAATTGACTTTTTTTCTCTGCGCAGTTGTCAATACCGACCGCGGTAATTCACTTGGCCTCAAACGTAAAAATTCAAGATGCTTCTCCTTCCCATTCAGTATACTTTCATGAAGTACCTATATTTAACTTTTTTTTAAATAGAAAATAGAATAAATGCTGTACTTTGAGGCCGAAGAAGACATTTTCGAAACCTCTCGAGACGCGTCTAATTTGCGAACTCTCCGAGACAGCGAGCTAAGCGGAACTCTGCGACACAGCGGAGCGCGGCCGAGCCGATGTGTAACCAGAGATCCGGATGTTCGATATCCGAGCGTGAAACTTGTAAGGATTTTTCCTGCCCGACAAGTTTCTTCGGTATGTAAAACGTGCGTGCGCGAAGACTATAGCGAGCCGGCTCGGGCCTCTTCCTGGTGAAACAGATACTATTATAATCACGGTGCGTAAATCGCCTCTCGAATTACCCATTGAAAAATTCCGTCCGGTCCACTACCGGGCACGTGAGAGACCTCCGTTTAATTTGCATCGACCTTAGCCTCTCGCGATATAAATCATATCGTTCTTATATCATTCACAAAAAATTAAAAAATTGGAATTTTCATAGCGCTTCCTCATAAAGTTGAAACTTAAAATTTTCATATCGCTTTCTCATAAAAGTTGGAAATTGAAATTACCATATCGTTTTCTAATGATATTCCTTTATTAGCGAGGCTTCTTCTGTGAGAAAGCATTTTCTGTGTTGTTGGCTTCCTCACGGAGGAAGCTTCGTAAAATTTAAACGGTTCGATCGATTCTTGCAAAATTTAATAGAGAACATAGGTCCATAATAATTAATTCATGTCGAATTTTTTAGGCAAATATCTCACAAATTTTAAGAGTTAGAGTGCAAATAATATTTTTTGAAAATTTGAAAATTTCTCGAAACCGAGACCCCTCTACCGATTCTTACCAAATTCAATAGCGAATATAGTTTAATAATAGTCTACTTCTGTAGAAAATCTCAACCCGATAAATCAAAATTTGCTAACGCCAGAGTGCGAACACACTTTTTTCAAAAAATTAAAAATCTCATAAAATCCGAACGAATGTCTCAATTATTGCGCAAATTGTAACAAACAGAGGCGCCTAAATGCTCTACTTGTGCCGAATTTCAACCCGATTCATAAAGCCAAATACACACATAAAGCCACACATACACACACACATCCATCCATTTTTTCTAAATGTGATTTTCCGATGTTTCAGAACATTCTCACCAAGTCTTTATTAAAACCTCGAACATTTTTTTTTTATTCGTCAAAATAAAGCTTCCTCTTTGAGGAATCAAAAATAAAAAAAATAATCTGCGCAAGGCGGATTAAATCCGGGTTCATTCACCAGGAAAAAAATGCATGTCTCTCGAATCTTTCATTCAAAGCTGATTTTTTTTTTCGTAGTCTGTAGAGAGCAGATAAAAGCTTCTGTACGTAAATATACGAGTTGGTCAATGCGTGCAGCGGGAGGGCGCGTGCTGGAGGGAATGAAGAGAAAAACATGTCGCGCCCGGCTTTCGAACGGGTGAATGCAGGCGGCACAGAGGCTCGCAGTCGGTGTAACAAGATTCCTCCGGATGCACCGCGCCCGGCCGTCCCGCTTCGCCCCCGTCGCGCAGCTTCGTTCCGCTCGCCCGCTGTATAGCGGCAATAGCGTTTCTGGAGCTCCCGAGCTCCACGTCAGTCATGCAAAACCCGCACAGTGACGTTATATCGCTGTTCTATTCCCTCCTTTTTTTTTCTCCGCACATTGCGGTTCCCGTCGCATTCGCGTAATTTTGCGAGTCCACCAGCTGCGAGACTCGTAAAATATAACGAAAACTCGCCCAGCGACGGGGTCCGATTAAACGAGACTCCGCTGTAATTTTATCAACGAGCCGGGAAGCTAATTCAAATATTTTTTACTCCGCGCAGTTTTGAACTTTAGCATATTTTATCGTCTTAATTGCAGGGGGTAGGAAACGAAGTGCTTTGGGCACTTTGGCGTACTTTAGTTTCCTACGTGTGGCGGGCTGACGTTAATTTGGGCTTTATTGGATCGGGTTGCAATGTTTAAAGAGAAATGTCGTTCAACCCTTTCCAGACACTGTGCGTTCGGTTTCGTACCATCATTTATCAGCGAATAGGTCCATCAATCATCGACAATATTTTTATCACTTTCTCGCAGGCTTGGTACTTCTATCGCGGAATTTTGTCAGAAAGATTTCAAATCTGTCAAAATGATTTGTCAAATTTGTCAACATTTTCTCAAAATCGTTTCAACATTTTTCCAAAAAGACTGCATTGTTTATCAAAAAACATTTTGTTTATCCCCCTTCATTGCATCTCAAGTACCTTCTTTACCTCGAGCACATCATACTACTTGGAACATTGGTTTAATAACATTTTCCTCATAAGTTTCCGATGTATTCAAACGCCCCGGAGATTCATCTCTTTGAGTTCTTTTTCGAGTGCGAACCGTGCGCAGCATCCAACTGGCGGTTTGCATCGCGGAGCGGTTGCGGAGACTGTTGCGACGGAGATCACAGGTTGATCCAGTTTTCCGTGTTGGCAATTCCAAAGGTAAAAGCACGGTCTCTTGTGAGTGTTGGAGCTCAGTGGCCGTGTACGCCGAATCGTCGTCGTGGGTTTCAATTCGATATACAATTAAGCCGAGGGGCTCTAATTAAGGCGGCTTTAATTAGCGATTCACTCTGATTATCCGGCTGGTAGATGAGATAGCCGCCACGCGTTTCTACCGCGTGACTTTGCCAGGAACATATACATATAACCCGGACTCGGATTATTATATCCATGGAGCGACCCCGCAGCGATTCTCGCTGTGTGCGACGATTCAACATACATAAATGTATATCCACTGTTTGAATATTTATCATCTACCTGATACGAAGGTCTCTGCCAAGACAACATATACGGCTTGGAGTTGTAACGATTGAGAGGTATCTCATGTGGATTCTGGGAACATGGGCGAAGATATATTCTTGTCATTCGATCTGGTATAGATTCGCAGGAAATGCAGCAACGGAAGTTGCAAAATAGGACCCGGTAACGGCGTAACACGATGGGGATACGAGGAAGCAATACCTATTCCGAGCTCTAATGATGTAACAATTAAACAAGACTTCATCGAGATTCTGGGAACATCGGCAAAGTGGTTATTGGGATTAAACCTGGTAGAGATCCGAAGGAACTTCAGCAATGGCAATTGCTATGTTGGACCCGGTTGTGATGTAAGAGATTCATGTAGACAATAATACCGACTCCAAGCTCTAATGATGCAATGATCAAGCGGTATCTCCTTAAGATTCTGGAGATATCAGTAAAGATATTCTTAAGATTCACCTCGGTAGAGTTTCGAATAACTTCAGCAATGGCAGTTACGATGCGGGATGCAATTGCGGTGTAACACGATTGTGTGTGCGGATAGACGGGAACAATACTGACTTAGAGCTCTAATGATGTAATGGGTAACGGGTGTTCCCTCGTAATTCTGGAAGTATGGTGAAGACCGACGCAAAAAAAAGTATTTAAAAAACTATTAAAAATTGAAGTATTAAAAGTATGTCGCATTGGACTTAATAATATTGAAATTATATTACTCTGATCTATCGCTGAAGAGTATTAAGTATGAATCTGATATACGTTGTAATATTCGAGTATTAAGTATTAACTTAGTATACAGATTGAGGTTCGAGTATCAAGTATGAAGCTCGAATCTCAAGTTTAATGCAAGCTTCATACTTGATACTCGAATATTCTTAGATATACTAGCTTCATACTTGATACTCGAATATTGCTTCGTATACTGACTTCATACTTGATACTCGTATATTACAACGTATATCAGATTCATACTTAATACTCTTCAGCGATAGATTAATGTTATCGGCTGGTCTTCTTGATCGACCTTGGCCCCAGTGTTGGCTGCCAATATTGGCAAGTAATTATCATCCAAGGATTCCTCGATGATTGGGCCAAGCTCGCATGCCAATGTTGGCAAAATGGATGCCCAGCTTTGCACCACCATTCACCACATCCGATGACCCTACATGGGCGGTTACTGTGTAACCCATTCGTGCATGATACTGGCTTTAAGCTCTAATCATGTAACGACTAACCGGTATCTCCTCATGATTCTCGACATGCCGGTAAAGATATTCTTGTCATCCAACCTAGCAGATATCGGAAAGACCTCAGCAACGCCAGTTGCAATATTGAACCCGGTCACTGTGTAAATCGCTCAGGCATGACACTGACTTCGAGGTCGAATGATGTAATCATTAACCGGTATCTCCTCGAGATTCTGGAAATATCGGTAAAGACATTCTTGACATTCAAACCGAGAGAAATCAGAAGAAACTTCAGCAACCGCAGTTGCAATGTTGAACCCGGTCACTGTGTAAATCGCTCATGCACAATATTGACTCCGAGCTTTCATAATCTGATGATTAACCGGTATCTCCTCGAGATTCTCGAAGTATCGCTGAAGATGTTCTTGATATTCAACCTCCCAGAGAGCGGAAGGAACTTTGGCGAAGCTAGTCGCAATATTTGATCCGATCACTGTGTAACTGCTCATGCATGACACTGATTTCGAGCTCTAATGATGTAATGATTAACCGCTGCTTCATCGAGATTCTCAAAATATCACTGGACATGTTCTTGACATTCAAACCGAGAGAAATCAGAAGAAACTTCAGCAACCGCAGTTGCAATGTTGAACCCGGTCACTGTGTAAATCGCTCATGCATAATATTGACTCCGAGCTCTAATAATGTGATGATTAACCGGTATATCCTCTAGATTCTCGAAACATCCCTGAAGATGTTCTTGATATTCAACCTCCTAAAGAGCGGAAGGAACTTTGGCGAAGGTAGTCGCAATATTTGATCCGATCACTGTGTAACTGCTCATGCATGACACTGATTTCGAGCTCTAATGATGTAATGATTAACCGCTGCTTCATCGAGATTCTCGGAATATCGCTGGTGATGTTCTTGATACTCAACCTCCTAGAGAACCGAAGGAACTCTAGCAAAGGAAGTTGCAATGTTGAACCCGGTCACTGTGTAAATCGCTCATGCACAATATTGACTCCGAGCTTTAATAATCTGATGATTAACCGGTATCTCCTCGAGATTCTCGACACATCGCTGACGATGTTCTCGATATTCAACCTCCTAAAGAGCGGAAGGAACTTTGGCGAAGCTAGTCGCAATACTTGATCCGATCACTGTGTAACTGCTCATGCATGACACTGATTTCGAGCTCTAATGATGTAATGATTAACCGCTCTTCATCGAGATTCTCAAAATATCACTGGAGATGTTCTTGATATTCAAATCGAGAGAAATCAGAAGAAACTTCAGCAACCGCAGTTGCAATGTTAAACCCCGTCACTGTGTAAATCGCTCATGCATAATATTGACTCCGAGCTTTAATAATCTGATGATTAACCGGTATCTTCTCGAGATTCTCGACACATCGCTGACGATGTTCTTGATATTCAACGTCCCAGAGAGCGGAAGGAACTTTGGCGAAGCTAGTCGCAATATTTGATCCGATCACTGTGTAACTGCTCATGCATGACACTGATTTCGAGCTCTGATGATGTAATGATTAACCGCTGCTTCATCGAGATTCTCGGAATATCGCTGGTGATGTTCTTGATACTCAACCTCCTAGAGAACCCAAGGAACTCTAGCAAAGGAAGTTGCAATGTTGAACCCGGTCACTGTGTAAATCGCTCATGCACAATATTGACTCCGAGCTTTAATAATCTGATGATTAACCGGTATCTCCTCGAGATTCTCGACACATCGCTGACGATGTTCTTGATATTCAACCTCCCAGAGAGCGGAAGGAACTTTGGCGAAGGTAGTCGCAATATTTGATCCGATCATTGTGTAACTGCTCATGCATGACACTGATTTCGAGCTCTAATGATGTAATGATTAACCGCTGCTTCATCGAGATTCTCGGAATATCGCTGGTGATGTTCTTGATACTCAACCTCCTAGAGAACCGAAGGAACTCTAGCGAAGGAAGTTGCAATGTTCATTCCGTCTGCGGCGCATACCACGCTCGTACCCAATAATGTGAAATAAGTATAAAACGTGGTGTATTGCGGATCGAAGACCGTCGTCGATGAAGACGAGGAAGACGAAGGGGGCGAGAGGGGAAAGCATAGAGGTGCAAGTTATCGATGCTACTATCGAGCTCGAGGCTGATTTCTCGTTAACGAAGGAAACCTGTAATTACGTACGATCGAGGATAGCCACCGATTCCTAATTGGAATTAATTTCGCGAAGTCTGCGACAAGCCGTGCAAAAGGTCTTATCGAGACCCGGAGTTGCGCGTGCAATTTTAATTTATCGATTGCAAACGCGCACTCCCAATGGCCAGGCGCGAGGAGAATCTTTGAGGTATTTCGGTACCGGGTCTATCTTAGTCGTATTTTATTATCAGACGAATTTTTGATTATTTCAACTATACCATTCTTACGCGAATGATTATTTATGAAATATTTTTGTTTTTCATTTATTTATTTATGGCAAAATTGGTAAATATGGCTTGGGCCGTGTATCATTGACATACCTCGTATTCGGGCCGTACACTGAGGAAAAAATGGCACAGTAAAAGCAACAATACTAACTTTTTACCAGAAAAAAATAGTTCTCATGGGGAACGTCTATATTTTATAGTTACGACTATGACAAAAAATCATGGTTGCAACCATAATTATGATTTGACCAATTGAACATGCACTATCAGAAACTATCTATGTAGACGTTCCCGCTGGGAACTATTCGATGTAGTGAGAAATACCATCCTTTTTCTCAATGTATTCTCCACTTGAACTCTATTTATTTACTCATTTATTTACAATAATCTATTAACATGTATAAATTAAGTATTCATCAATAGTTTTTTTTGTTGAAATTATCACTTCTTGGTTACGTGCACTAAATCCTAACTTATAACAACTAATGATAATTTTTATATATATATAATTTAAATTTTGTTTCAGACATTAAAACACGCATTTTGGTATTCGAAAAATGTTCGAGGCAAGTCCAATGAAAAAAAGGACTTCGCCTTATTGCGTGTGCGCATCAATCAGGCCCGTGCACTTGCGGTTCCGGTTCTTCGATTGCGCGAGCAGCCATAGAGCTCTGTACACGGGACTCGCGTTAAGACTCGAATCATTATTCAACGCGATCGATTACCCAATGCACACAATCGCGCGCTTCGCGCTCCTTACGCAACGAGAAGATCCGAGCGCCTTTTATGGACGCATCAGATACAATAACGTACACGTGACCTAGACCAGAGCTCGGTTGGCGCTCCATTGTTTTCTTTTTTTTTCAGATCGATGTTTAACAGTCGCTCAATGTGCGAAGACCGGACACCAAGCGTCAAAATATAGTGACATTGAAGTTCGTCATTTGACGAAGCGTTGGAGTATACGCGATTTAAATTTATAATGTTGTACGATGTTTTACACACGATGTGATAACTGTAAAAATGAAATACATAATTGCAGTGTCGTCCTTCAACTTCCTCTGAAGGTCACCACAAAACGGCCACATTATTTTCGTTACAATTACGTTAAAGATGTGAAAATTCAACTTTAGTCAACCCATTTCTTTTTTTACATTAACCCCATCAGAAATTTTAGACATCACAATGAGATTGAAAATCTCATTTACCGTAAGTGATGCATTTCCGGTATGACGTAACTTCCGATCAAAAAAATGCGATTTTCAATCCGGAAGTGACGTATTTCCGATGTGACGGTTACTTCCCGTAAAAACAAAAATGTCCAAACAGGAAGTGACGTTTTTCCGGTATGACGTCACATCAGGCCGGAAAATGAGATTTTTATACTGAAAGAAAATTTTTATACCACAAAGAAATTTTTTCGAATTGATCTCCCTGATGTCACTTCTGGTGTAAAAGTGAAATTTCCAAACCGGAAATGACGTAACGGAGATGCAGCCAGTAACAGAATCGTGTGAATTAAGGAACCCAGGAAAGAGAGTAAATGAACGTTACGTTACGTTATACGTTGCAAATGTATTCGCCGTGTAGCCGAAGTGCACTGGACTGGAGCCGAGACGAACTCATAGTCCACGAATAATATTCGCAGTGTACGAATAATATTCCCATGAATCTAGCCAATAGAGTAGCCTGTATTAATACTGTGCGCGGTGCAAGCGCAGCGATACGATTTTTCGTCGAGTCGATATGTGGGCTCCGCCTCAATACCGGGGTCGGGCGGATACCGGCTTGAGCGCAGGGCGAATGAAAGACTCTGTAACTGGTGCGGTCCCGGTTTGCCGTTTCCCATTCGGATAAATTGCCTATTTAAAAAAAAAAATTGCTTGCGGGCTGTTAAAGAAACAATATTTTATTTAATTACAGTTAACATTGCAATTACATCACATGGCAACATTACATGTTAACATTGCAATCCCGTATGGAATTGTAAGAATTCAAAGTAGAATTTGTCTTTTGCAGCGCGCAAGCCAATTTTACTTGAGTCATTGATATTGTTACGTTCTCGTGGAAAGAATAACGCGCCTGTTAGGTTTTGAGGCGGATATCATTAACCCTACAACTCATCACTTAATTTTTTTACCTTCAAACCCATGACTGGGGTCCGAACGCACCCCACGCTTTTCTCGAATATAAAACCAGTATTTTAAAGTAATCGTTGATTTTTAATTTTTTTTTTATAGAACAGAAATCAACTATTACTTAAAAATCTGAAAAAATTCATACGTTTTCAGAAAAATAAACGAATTATTTTGATTACAAAAAAGTTTTGTTGCCGGGTAATTTGTCAACCAAATAATTTTTTGATGAATTTGTTGATAACATTTTGCAATTATTATTATGCAAAATTAATCTTCTCAGTACCTTTAGTACACATGATTTTTTTCAGGTTTTTGCACCATCAAGAAGTACTTGCAATTTTCTCTTATTGTTGTCGAACTTATGCGAAGTCAGCGCGCAGCGAGACTCCCTCCTCAAGTACAATCGCAGCTAAATATCTCGAGCACGAACTGTCGAACGTCCGTTCTCTCTGAAATTCCGATCAAGACCGTTTTCACCTGGTCAATCGCTAATCCGTCCGTTTGTCATTTGTCACACCGAGCTATTCCGCTCACCTATGCAACATCGTGTTTCCCGGTCCATCCTCATCTCTATATTCGTTACGCCATTCTTTCTCCAGTCTACTAACCATGCAGCCAATTTTCATTCCAAACCCACAATTTCGCCGCGACCCTCGAACCCACAATCGCGCAAATTCGGCCGAAACTTTTCCCACCGTTAGCGAGACTCGACGCACGCCACGAGACACCTTTATCGGAAAACTTTTCCCCCGCCCCGAACAACGCACGGAGTAATTTTCCTCATCCCCGATACAGTGCAAATCCCACATAAGCTTCCAAACAGAATCCATCGCCCCCAGGAATTCCGTTATCCGGCAAGGATACTAGAAATTTTACTGCGAATCCGTGATCGACTCGACGCTCCCGTCTCCGTTCGACAAAATCGGGTGAATCCTTATCCTCGCCCCTGCGACGGCTCGACGATGCGGGACGCGGGACGAAGCTTTTAGTACACCGGCTGCGGCCGTCGGGGCTGCAAATCCGGGCAACGGTGCGAGAATCCCGGAGAAGACCAAGAGTGAGGAAAAAAAAAAAATCGATGGGAGGAAAAAAAAGAGGATGAGAATCTCGAGAGTGCATCCCCATGTGCGGAGGGTTGCAGTGCGGCATCGCGTGCTTCGCCGCCGCGAAAGCTCATCCGAAGGAGCGAGGGCACGTAAGTCTCAGCGGCTCCGGCACGAAGTGGGTGTTTCGGCGGTCGCGTTAAGATCAGTCGCGATAGCGGCGTCAGTCAAGAGGCGGAGAGGCTCGGCGGAGGAGGAGATCGGGAGGCAAAAAAACGCTTCCTCCGATAAGGAGCGAGAAATACGGGAGCGTGAGTTAAGGGTTTTCCCACGACTCCGCGCCCGGATTTCGTCGCCAGCGGCGCCAGAAACGGAGAGCTCGAGCGTTGCGAGCCTCGCGCACGCCCGAAAACGTTTTGGGTCGTTCGGCACGTTTCGGAGATGCGTCCTATCGATTACTCCGGCGGAGCCGGCTGGAGTCCGCCGTAGCGCAACGGGCTTCCATGTCGAATCCGATATTCGAAAATGTTGAGGGCGAATGTCTCGGAGAGCGCGGCGGAGTGGCGAGGGGGAGCAAACGGGCTCGGAGATAATGTGCGATAAGTGTGGCGAGAAACTCCGTTGGGAATTCGGCAATTCGCTTGGATGCGCGAGAAAGACAATTAGGAAATTGTGATACGCTGGACTTTGTATACGTTTTTGGGAAAAATCTTGAATGAATGAAGTCGAAATTGACCTCTGGTGCCGAAAGAGTTTTCTAAGCTCTGGTGGAGATTTTAGAGCGTTAAATCGATGCCTAGTAACGTCTTGCAAAGCCTTATCGGACGGAGAAAAAAGTCGCTGGCGCAAGATTTTTGTACCTTAAAAAATGTTGTTAGTAGGGTAAAAGTGGTGAATGTGGCCCACCTCGATTAACACGTAAATCAATGATATATGGACCGGTCCATATTCCCCACTTTTACCCTATAGGCCTATCCAACAGAAAGGATGCTGTTGACATTTCAGTGTCCATATTGTTTTTCGCGACAATTTTAAATGTTCGATTTTCTTTATTTCTCGGAAGATTTCGACCGAAATTCGAGTGCGCGCCGAATCGTTTATGTTGTTAATAGAGTCCTGTAGGATTTGAAGCATGCCCGTCGCGTAGTAACGATGAATAGTGAAAATAAAAAAATCGCCTATTTCGGTCGATAAAACAGGAAGGTCGAGCATTCCCTCGACGACGCTTAGAAGAAAATGGATCGGCGATCTCGGAAATTCGACAGATCAAAGAAAGTCTATCCGCACCGATAAATAAATTCGCCGAGACCCGCACATTGTTCAAACACGAAGATCCAGATAAATGTTCTCAGTAATATATCCAGCGGAATTTTATTTTCATCTTTTGTACACCCAGCTCGGATGTTGTCGACGCACTCCATTACGAGTTTCCCTGAGGGTGTTCCGTTTCGCTATCAATCCCGTTGATTGATACACGCAACCATGGCGACGACGACAAGACTCCCTGTTACTTTTTCATCCTCCCTTTTCCTACCAACCAGAGTGCGGCGACCTGAGACGACTGCCCGAGATTCTACGATTCCCCCAATGATGCCACATACAGTACATACCGTACAGGGCAGAGGGAAAGATACCGAACGAGCGCGCGCGCACCGAATGTGAATCGTGGCGGGATTTCACAATAATAGGACAAGTAGCCCGTGCACTTTCTCCTACTCGGCCGCAAAGAGTTCAGGCTATGCGTTACGCGCCCGTCGACACGTGAGCACACATATGTATTCCCCGCACACGCACATCCATCATATATATATATATATATATATATATATATATATATATATATATATATATATATATATATATATATATATGATGGATGTGCGTGTGCGGGGAATATATATATATATATATATATATATATATATATATATATATATATATATATATATATATATATATATATATATATATATATATATATATATATGTATGTATGTATGTGTGTGTGTGTGTGTGTGTGTGTGTGTGTGTGTGTGTGTGTGTGTGTGTGTGTGTGTGTGTGTGTGTGTGTGTGTGTGTGTGTGTGTTGAAACGAGGACATGCGATGGGTACGCGGGTGAAGCAGCCGGCTGATCTGCGCCACAGAAGGTACGAAACGTATCGCCGCAGCACGGCGCAGCGTAACAACGAGAGCCCTGGCGCAACATCGGCAACAACGGCAATAAAATCGTATCCACAATTAAGGGAGTGCGGACGTTGGAGAGCATCTCGGTGCGTCTCGTCACGTACCGGGCGAGGAAACATCGCCGATAAAATCGATTCCACGGCACGGAAGCCCGCGAATTACAGATAGCAACAGTATTGTTCAACACCGGCTATGCTGTTAAGTAACGCCCAAGTGAGATGAATAGGCAATGGGAAAGATACGGGAATCGGGATACTTTGATCGACTCAACAGCGGCGGAGTGCAGTCGGCGAACGGGTGAAGCAACGCGAACAAAGATGCGGAGGTGAAAAATTATTTGTCTACATGCGGCAAATTTTTTTTTTTTGTTTCCGTTTCTATTTTTTTTTTTTGTTTTGTTTTCTAAACAGATTCGTAGATAAAAATGTTCGTCACGATTGAGAGCGGTCGTGTCCGCGGACACCGCGAGATCCCACGGCGAGAAAATCGTATGAGAATAATTACAACCCGAGGTAAGTGAAAGAATCGAATGCTTACAATTATCCTGCGCCGGTTCCATTGTTAGCAATTCTCTACGTGGTTCGAGCTTGTAATTTCAAAAATTGTATAGAAGATGGTACTATAATGATACAGCAAAGACATCAAAACATTAAAAACATAAGGAAAAAGTTTACACAGTTTAGTCGCTGACATTCCTTTCATCGGGAACATCAACTGTACCAAAGTTGTACTTCGAGGTTTCTCGTATCATCGTGTTACCTTTCTCTCCTCCGTGCGGTCTAACGTCTATTCTTTCTCGCGGCTTGGCCGGTACAGTTACGTTATGTGTACCGTTTCTCTTTATTTATCGTTAGGTTCACAACACGCTAGAAGCGACCGCGGCAGTGGGCAAACGGCGAGGCGAAAACCGGGACGGCGCCGTCGAGCATCTTCGCTTGAACCTCCGCTACCAACACGCGTTACCGGAAGTGGCGTCGTCGCGGCGATAATCACCGGAGGTTTTGGCTTAAAAATATGTATATATTTTTATAAAAAAGATAGATGGAGCTTAAAATAAATAAAAAAGATAATAAATAAAAAAGAAAGATAAAGCTTAAGGATGCATCACAGACACATTCCCAACCAAAAGTTTAATTCGAATCACAATTTCGATACTTCGCGATATGCCAATAATTTAAAAAAAACAATCAACCGTATTAATGATGTCAAGACCTTTGATTTTGCATAGTAATAATGCCAAACATTTATTGAGAAATTATTTTAAAAATCAAATAACCTTTTATTTTCTCAGTATAAATGAATGCCTTGAAGTTTTAGAATTAATATGAATTTTTAAAGAATTTTCTTATATTTCAAATTTTGTTTTCGAAAATTTACCAACACGCGTTACCGGAAGCGGCGTCGCCGCGGCTGTAATCGCCATAGGTTTTGACTTAAAAATATGTACATATTTTTTTTCATAAATATAAAAATGAAAGATAAAGCTTATGGATGCACCACGGATTACATTATTTATTTTATTTAACATTTACTTTTAAATCATTGCATATAAAAATATTCCTCTAGAGTAAACTCAATTGTCCTTCAATAGAATTCGATCTCCGGGTTGCGCAAGGTCGACGGTGTTGTGAGAAGAGCGGTCCGAGGTTCCTCCCGTCCGATAACTCTGTTGATGTTCTCGCACGATTTGGCGAAACGTCTTCTCTTGCACACACAGGATACAACAACGGCGATGCTTTTTCTTTTCTCCGGCTGTTTCGGTTACGTAACGGATAGCCCGCTCCGCCAGCGTACTAATTTAATTGCGTGCACTGCTTGCACGTTACGTATCGCGATTGTGTATAATACGTGTCTGGATCCGGCGGTGTTGAGGGCTGCGCAATACCGGTGGATATCCGAGTTCTTGTCCTTGTGTACTGCACAGTTACGCTCTCCATGCGGCCATTGGGCTCTGAGGCGAGCCTTCTCTAAGCTCACGCTCACCGCACGAATACACAACTGTATACACGGTACAAGATAGGAGATAGGAAGGGAACCAGAGAATTAAGCACAGAATGCTGAAACCCTGTGCAATATAACTAAAACACAATACACGAGCGGCGTGTTCTTCTCTTCGGTTCGGTGAGTGTATATTCGGAGAGACTCTGTATTTGCCAACGTACTGAGAGTCGGTTGTGCGACGAGAACAACAACGGAGGACAACGAGCGCGAGCGCGCTCGTCCACTTGCTTTGTATACCGATAAAACTACCCGTTGTCGCAGCGTTCATTGTCACGGACGCAGCATTTGGAGGAAATGTTAAAGTTCGTAGAGAAGTCGGGTCGGTAGACATTTTGAGGCTCGTCCGGTTCCATTTGGGACCCTGACTAGGCCTCCTCAGGCCTTATGAAGGGCTGATGTGACCGTCTACGATTGCTACTAGGATATGAGACAAATGATAACGTACCAAATTGCGTAACAAAATTTGCGCGCCTACAAGGAGAAAAATACGATTGTTGCTGAAAAATACAAATTATGCAGAACTATGAGATTGGCATAAACGCTTCGGTGTCCTGTCGAATTTTGATTGAAATTGAATTCCTTTTTTAAGCTGCTTTACCTGCTTTACCGACGGAACTGGACAATTTTTCAGTTCCGACTTTAGCATTGTTAATATTTATTTATTTATTTATTTATCCTTCATTCACGGGCAGAACCCATTTGCAAGGCAATTAATGTCCAAAAGAACAATTGGAACGGTGTAGCCGAGCTTGAACAATGTACATTCATCATCAGTATTTACGAGTACATTAATAACAAAAGAAGAATAGAAAACATGCTACGCATACGCGTCAAATTATGCAGAACTATGAGATTGACATAAACGCTTCGGTGTGCAGTCGAATTTGGATAGAAATTGAATTCGGAATGAGATTGTTTCGGCGTATTTTATGTTACTAGCAACAGCGCGCTCGCTTCGCTTGCGCTTATGTACTTCATTTCGTGTAAGTTAGGTGTGCCAATCTTACTGATGAAACGGACGATCCCGATTGGCTACGAGAACTGGCTTCACAATTTCGATTATTTCGATATAATTATCTCGATCATTCGAGTGTCATGTCTTTTTTAAGAGGGGATTGAGAGCTTGATTTCTGCAATTGAGATACTACAGTGGTTGTCCACAATCTATAAAGAATCGACATGTGCAATTACAAATTTTGTGGCATGTTCTGCATCGATAATTTTGTTTACAAATTTTACACCTTGCCGAAGTGTAATTCTAATATATAATATTTGACATAAAAAAAAAAATTCAATATTTAATCATTCGGGATAATTAACGCGGCACAAAGAGCCCCAATTTCCAGCGGTCGCGCGTAGTGACAGAAAAGCAAGCTGCGATCCCCGCAGCTCGACCCGATGTGCACGTGTCCACTGCGTGCTGGGAGTAAGTTCAATTGGATTAGGAGCTTAGGCAACCCCCGCTGCCACGTCGCTCGATTGGGAGCACCGCAGGGCGTTACGCACACAACATGTGCCACCGTGCGCTACGCTCTAATCGTCGTCCAACATCCCGATCAGGAAAAAGGACATTCAATCGAATTTTCTCATCTATGCCTGCGCCCGCAATGCATGCGAAGCGGAGGGAGGGACGAGAACGATTAGTGAATTAGTTACGATGAGTATTCCCGCAGCACTCTGTGCAATATATATATATATCACATCGTAATATAACCGCCCTGGTGGGAACGACACACAGAACCGTTGCTGGTCGACGTCGAGCGAACACTGGGCCGACGCTGGGCCAATGCTGGGCTAATACCGGTCGACGCTGGGCCAATACCGGCCGACGCGGGGCCGACGCAGGGCCGACACTGGGCCAATACTGGCCAACTCTGGGCCGACACTGAGCCAACCCTGGGCCAATACCGGCCGTCGCTGGACCAATACTGGCCCTGTGTCGCGCTCCCACTCGATTGAGGGTATAAAGAAAATAATACATAGGAGAGTGACTAATAATACTGAGAATAAGGGGAACGATAAGCTGTTTAAGATTTTCGTAAGCCATCTCGATTACGCCGACAGGGGGAGGCTGCCAGAAGACCAGGAAAACCCTCGAGATTCGTCGGCAAGAGGAAAATCTCCTCGTGCAAAATTACTCGATTTTTTTTTTCGTCTCGCTCTCGCTTTCCCTTTGAGGGCAACCATCTTCTCATCCGCGTGACTCGTCACGGCGGGTTAGGTATCCCGTTGCCGATTATCGGAGGGATTAGGTTACCGAGTCCCTCGATCGCTCTCGGCGCCCGACGACGTGAAAAGCGACGAGGGAGCGAGAAACTCGAGGCCAAATTGTGGACGACGAAAAATATAACGGGCGCGGTTGCTTCACGCTCTGGCGTTTCCTCGTTACGCGTATCTCGACGCCCCTTCTCGGGCCTTGCGATTCTATTGGCTCTCGTTCGACTATCGTTGCAAGAGACGCGTGGTCAACGGACACGGGTTCGATCCAGAGTGTAAGTCTATAAATTGTGAACGGCCTTTTTTTTTATTTTTCGATTTTTTTTTTTTTTTAAGATTTTTATTACCGTAACTAATTTTTCTACTTGATGCCAGGACAACAACTATCTTACAGCAAACTATTCGCTGCAACATTCATTTATTTATATTATTTTTTTGCGCGCAATGATTATTAACGAATCATAATTTATTAGTTACAGAACCATTTTTCTCCGCCTTAGTATAATTTTTTCATTATATGATGTGATATGCAATATGATACATCGGGAGTACGGTATATAATTCGCGTTAGTGTCGAACGATATAAAGCCAGGGGAACTGTGCGCGAAGAATGCGAAAACCCGTGCGAACGACCTGCTGCTTCTGAATTCAATGGAGGTATCTATATATCGCACTTGTATAAGCATATATATATACGAGGGGGCTCGGGGCTCGCGCGCTCGTACCCCTTTATGGACTGAAGCCCTTATTATTCCAAGTCCTTTAAAAGACGTATGCCCTTACAATTCTAAGCCCCACTATTACGCACATCCAAGTACTGACCCTGCCTTAAAAGAAAGGCGGGTTCAATACTTGGTCCGCGGTCACCTATCCGAGTACTGATCACCCCCCCCCCCCCCTCGATTCTCGACACGGCAGCGACAGCGGCGAAATCTTTTTATATTATATATATATATATATATATATATATACACACATATATATTAAGAGCAAAAAGTCAGGAGTTCAACGGAATCTCGCGAATTTTAGATAATTTTTCGACGATTCATCATCGTGTCGGTATAAATAAATTTCGAAGCGATAGGTCAAACTCGGAAATGGGAGACTAATTGCACAGATTCGGAGAATAAAACTGAGATTGTATAATTCAAGATAAATAAATCAAAATTATCGCGATTTTTTAAACCCTGATTTTTTTCATTAATATTTGTACGAGAAACATTATTAATTTGTGTTATCCACCGATAAATTTGGCCGTCGAGATATTCGCTACGTCACTTATGATTCACATCGATGATTATAAATTCTGACAACAATTCAGTTGCAACGAAGTCTTTTTAATTTATCGGACAGCATCGAAATTCCATTAACGAATTAACCCTTAGCGCACGTTCGCCTCGCGCCGACAACCCTTTCGGCGGCTCGGAGATCCAAAGAATCTAATTTCAATCATGGTTGTCTTCCTTCGAAATTTTTTGCCTCTCTTGTTTCTCAATTTCGTCCCGTTCGTTCAATAAAAATGTGGTATTTTTTTTATTAAAAATACAACATTTCTTCACCCTACATTCACATAACATTTGTGTATAAAATTTAATATACTGGTTTATCCACAAAAGCTTCTAATAGCGGTACATTAAATTTATCATTTTTTTTTACAGTGCATATCTCCCTACGTACCCCGAACATATTTCATATCCAAGGACGACTATGCCATTGTCTTCGAGACCGTCTTCAAAATTTCAACCCTATCTCACCCAGGCTACAAAAATTATTCGACGAAATTGCCCAACGACTTGACCCATTTTGCTTAAAAAAAAAAAAAACAAAAACAAACAGAAAAAAAAGAAAACATAGGAAAAATTTAACCTCCCATAGACGCGATTTCTCTCAACGTAATGCGTAAATCAATTGCCTCTGCTCTTCTCCTTTGAATAATTCCGAGTGCCTACTCGCAGGCAGGTTCAATTTGCTAAAAGTGTCTTGATGGTGAGAGCGTAAGGGACGGAAGCACTTGCGCGCGCCTCGGCGCTCTCGTTCCGAGATTCCTTTTCGTCCACTATTGTTGTGCTCGGCTCTAC
This sequence comes from Stenichneumon culpator, assembly GCA_964017025.1. NCBI lineage: Eukaryota > Metazoa > Arthropoda > Insecta > Hymenoptera > Ichneumonidae > Stenichneumon > Stenichneumon culpator. The sequence goes on along the minus strand of OZ024770.1, from coordinate 1,496,560 downwards.
CCGGTGCTGTATTGCCCGCGCGTATACATAAATGCATACATACATTTATACGGTGTAGAATACACGCCGTATACGTAAGCGAGCAGTTCTGGCTCGGTTCCACAGCATCCGCTGCTGTTGTGCGATCGATCGGCCGGTCAACTCGAGCACGAGGACTCTGTAGCTGGTATCGAGCGGGTGGAAGCTTGTAGCGGATGGAAGAAATAAGGATATAGGATTCGGGGCGAGCAACAAAATATATATATATATATATATATATATATATATATATATATATATATATATATATGTGCGGGTCTCGACCTAGTCTCGACCTAGAAAATCGTCGGAACTCGGAGAGCCGACTAGTGGAAGAAGCGATGAGGCAACATTTTTTTGGGGCTGATTCGGCGCGTCTTTCATCCGCTGGTACTTGTTCGTCTGCGATGTTGTTGCGCGTTGTCGATTCTCTCGATTGCGGCCCGCCTAGCTCGACTCTCGCCCGGATGTCGGACAATAAAAGTCAGCTGGCCTCTGGCGACCGCAGCCAGATAAACGACGAGAAAGGAGAAAATAAAAGACATCGATGTGTGCGTACAGTGAACAAAGGCGTGAGTTAACGTCGGAGAAGTTAACGGGACGAGGGGTGCGTTGCAAATGGCGTGGAGAAGGCGCATGCGCAATAACATTCTCTGGATTTCGTAATTAAGTTTTAGGATAATTAATCAAGGAGACTCGGAAAATAGTCTAAGTTTATTTAAATTTTGCGCACTGTGAAAATTGGGAATTTCTGGAGTGGACAACTGCATAAGTTAATGTCGGAAGGGTTAACAGAATTGGAGTTGCGTTGCAACTGTCGTTGTGTTTTCGCGCACTGCGCGCATGCGCAATAACATTCTCCGGCTTTCGTGATTAAGTTTTAGGATAACAAATAAGAGAAACTCGGAAAATGGTGTAACTTTATTTAAATTTTGGGCACTATGAAAATTGGGAATTTCTACAGTGGACAATGTCATAAATTAATGTCAGACATGTTAACACGACCGGCAAATGGCGGGTTGCTTTGGCGCACAACGCGCATGAGCGATAACATTCTCCTGCTATCATAATGAAGTTTCAGGATAATAAATAAAAGAAGAAGCTCGGAATAAGTGCAATTTTAGTTAAATTTTGGGCACTACAATAATCCCGAATATCTAGAGACTTTCCCATCTTTTTTAAATGTTGCACTGCAAGGCTGAAACGTTAATTACTTGCGCAGGCAGTGAGGGAATTAACTCCTCCGACCTTCCACTGTACACATACACAAATATAAACTGCGAGAGCAAAAAAAATAACAGACCTAAATATATAGAAAGCCGATTCCCCCAAGAATCATTCGCCGCAATTTACTGTTAACCTTTCGTCATCCCTAATCCAAGTTCTTACCCACTTTTACAGTGTTATTAGTACGGCACCTATTTTTAATCCGTGTTATTATTACAAATCTCTCTTTACGAGTATCCCATCACGCACATACGGAGAGGAACCGAAGAAAGGGGGGGGGGGGATTATTCTCATCTAGTTATCCACCAAGTGTTGTTTCAGCCACAGTAGGCCAATTGGCTTGAGACAGTAATTAGTCTCACGAAACCATGGGGAAGAGCGTTAAAAAAAACCATAAAGTATAATATATATATATACACACACATATTCGAGAAGATTGACGCCAGTAAATATAGAAAACCCCTCGACAGCCGTTTTGTAAGAGCCGTGAGGAGTCTCTCGAGAAAGCATGAGGAGGGGGGAAAAGGGGGTATAACGGTAGGGGTCGTACGTACTACATCCGAAGAGCGTGTATAGTGTAAACAGAGTGGTAGAATTAATAGTACGACGAGTTTCCGTGTAAAACGTGCCGAAGCCATGCGTCGGGTTTAAAGCACCGCAAGAGACTCAAAGACTCATTACAAAGCATGGGGCAAGGCGAAGAGCCAACGGGCACGAACACATCTGCCGGTTTAGGTTTTATCCCTCTGATCATTACGACGCGAGATTCTTTCCTCTTTTCTTTATTATTATTTTTCTGTGATTCTCTTGAAGCCGGAAACTCCCTTCTGAAATTCTCTGCAACGCACGCTTTTTTTTTTTTTTTTTTGCTTTAGTTCAAAGTACACAAGCGAGATGCCCGGGTCTCAAATGACTTTGACGAAAAGGGAAAAGTGCTAGGCGACGAGGGGACGGAGGCCGTTTGAGGCCGTTGTCGTAATGCCGAGACGCCCAACGATGTCTGACGCCACGCGCGTGCGCGTACGACCATAACACTGCGCCGGAACGGGACGTTAACGGTACGCTTAGGGTTTACCACGGGTCGACTTTGTGACAAAGGATTGTGAGCAGCGAAAATTCTCTATCCCGGAAATTTCATCATTCAGGGTTTTTTTTTATAATAAATAATAATAATAACTAAAGAAATAAATGACTGAGGTTTTTTGTTTCGCTCTGTAAGTAAAACATACCTAATAATAGAATAGAATTTATTTCTAATGTTATTTCTAATTTCTTACAGACCCAAGACAACCTTAACTTACACGCTAGTTTTACTACCAGTTTAGAATAAATCCTGGTTTATAGCTCGGAATAATATATTTTATAATAATAATAAATAGTCAATTGGAGTGAGGTTAACAAAATAGTCGGAAATTAGAAAAAATGCAAACTATTGAAATTAATAGCTGGGATATGCACGGGTTGCGTAACATCTTATGATATGACAATATGCAACTTAATCATTTTTTTCGAGTAACATAAGACCAGACTCGACTGTTTCCTCCTGTTTACTGTGCTTCCCTATTCGTATTCAATTACGACTGTATTTGCCGTCTTTTTTAAAACATCGAAGGGCGAACCCGTAAAATTCAATGTTGCGGATTTATTTCCAAGTCTGATCATTCGCGAGATGGCAGAATTTCTGGCAATATTTGTGTGACACTATTCTATTCCATATAGAATAGTGCATCGATGGACTATTCCATATAGAATAGTCCATCGAGAACTCGTAAATGGGATTCTTCGTTTTTACGTTTTACAGAACATTAACTTTTTACTATAAAAAAAAAATCACCATATTAAATTCGGCGAATCGCCTTCAAGAATAAAGTACGATAGAAGCGTTACTTCTGGCGACCCGCCTCTTCGCCACTCGTCTCCGCGCATGCGCGCCGCATAACGTAGCGGCGCAGGATTATCTCGTGAATTACAATTCCCGCAATTAATCGCAATTAAATAAAGGTCTCTCCGGTCGTGCGGCGCAAAGTAGTCGGAGAATAAATTCTACGGAGGCCGGGATTCTATAACAGTATACCAGAATGGGCTGACGGGGTTGGCTCGGCTCTACCGTCAACGTTTGTACGCTTCTTAATTGAAAACTCGACGCGCCGCTAGAACTCGGCTCTCCGTCCCGCCGCTGGATTCGTTCTCCTTTTATTTCGAACCGTCCGCGGAGTTCCGCGGTTCTCTCTCGGCAGACAGAGGTGTGTTCGTTGCCTGCAGAAGCAGCGGCAGCGGAGGCAGCACACATCGGGATTTCATTGCTCGAGGTGTGGCGCGTGAAGCCGCGCACACGTTTGCTCCCGGGCACAAAAACAGAAGGAACTTCCCCCTCCCTCGGCCGCTCCCCCCCCCCCACCCGGCGGCCGACCGTTAGCCGCGCCAGGACTCCGTAGCCCTGCACAACTGTTCAGCCCAGCGATGCGGCGGCAACAACGTATTGCAACTTTAATTTAGCACCCAGCCTGTTTCGCTCCTCTTTGTTTTTTTTTTTGTTTCGTTTTGCTTTTTTCACCTTCTTCGCTCTGCATCGCCCCACTCCTCCATCGTTTCTACTCTTGCCGCTGTAATTCACTTTTCGCAATAGCGCCCTTTCTGCTTTTGGTATTTCTCATCACGACGTAAAATTGCACTGTCGCCGAGGGAATATAACGCGAATGCGTTTCGGACGCGTAACTGAATTAGCGAGAAATGAGAAAAGCAGAAGAAAAAAAATTATATCTCGTTTTTTCGACGAAATATTCTTCGTCCAGTGATTCACTAAATCTCTGTGCGTAACGGAAATACTCGCATATATATGCGCATATAAATGTGTGGATATTTATATAATACTCAGCGGATTCTGTAAAAAAAATTATACCATTTTCATAAATAATTATCTTCAAAAGTTTGTTTAACTTTTTTTTGTGACCTCAATTCAATTGTATTAAATTTTTTTTATGAATAATGAATTTTAATTAGTTATATTTAAATAATTACTATTGAGAATAATTTTAACAATAATTAAACGTTAAAAACGGCGTTGCAAACGGCCGTCCCGGTCGCACCAATAAATAAATACGATATCGCATAACTGGAACGAGAAAAGCTTATCTTATATTCAGTCAAAAAAAAAAAAAAATGGTGCCTCGATTTCAGTCGCGAAATTTGTGAATAATTCCAGAGGCAGCGTCGATATTTCATACGAGCCAGACAAAAGCTATTCGAAACCTCATTAAAATTCGTTGATGTATCGCATTCGGATATTTATCCGGCAAATCGTTTGAAATACCGTGAAAATAATAAATATCCCAAATACCCCGAGAATTAATATTTCACAAATGCATACGATTTAAAATCCAATAAAAAATCCTGAATATTAACAATATATTTTTCGGGTAAATGATCGTTTTGCATTTTTTTCTTTTCTTTTCGGTTGAATTCCCACATGATTGTTAATAGCTGTTTCAGTTATAGTATAGTTCGCTGCGGAGCGCGATCGATATACATAATGGCGTTATATCGGCTCCATAAACACATTTTTTTACTGCTAATACTCCCTGCGAACTTCGCGCGCAACGACGCTCGCGCTGAATGGCAAAACAATTTTAACAGGTGGCGGTGTATCACGAAACGAGATACAACGCTCGTATTTTCTTCTGCTCTCCGTCGTCGTGCGAGTAATGTGAATTTACGGTCGTGCAAGGGGAAAGTTAAATCCTACTGGCATCCCGGGCGTAAACCTCCTCTTTTCCCAGACGTTAATTCGCGAAGCCACCTGAGTGGTAGTAAATATATATCTGTATAATGTACGCGATACAGTCGTTGGCTGTTCAACTACGCTTGACCGTTATAGAGCGCGGCGTACCCTCATAAGCATCGTTCCAGAGAAAAAATAGTATAAAATATTTACGCAAAGATTTTCACTGTTAAAAAACATTCGTATGGAATGTAAGGAGGATCGACTGTTTCTTTGGGGTCAAAAAGGTGATCGAAAAAAAAATCCATCACAGCCGTCTCGAATCGCATGCAATATTAGAGTGATTGAATTGTGCATTCCATTCATGGGCTATATTTCGCAAAAAAAACTATCCGTTTATCGAAGATTCTGAAAAATATTCCATTATTAGTATTATTCTTAATCGAAGGTTAAGAAAAATAAGCCCAGTTTGAGAATCTCTCAACGACATTACAGAACGAAAAAAATGAAATGACAAATCATTTCCAAAAACTTATATGAACTTCAGTTCAATTTTTGGTTGTAATATAGTTTAATTTTGGGTTTATGATTTATTTCCATTGTGCAATCTTCTGTGGAGAAATTTTGTTTGTCAATCACCGTTGTACATTTTTTGCACGATGTCCTTAGCGGGTTTGCCCCAGGAGACGAATAAAACTACACTATTCTATTCTATAAACTTTGCTATAAATAAAAAAGATCGACGGGTCCAAAAATGTATATATTTCGATTCATTTTGGGCCGGAAAAAGCCATTATTATTATTATTATTATTATTATTATTATTATTATTATTATTATTATTATTATTATTATTATTATTATTATTATTATTATTATTATTATTATTATTATTATTATTATTATTATTATTATTATTATTATTATTATTATTATTATTATTATTATTATTATTATTATTATTATTATTATTATTATTATTATTATTATTATTATTATTATGCAGTAATTTATTTATAGATTAGCGAACCAGAGAATTTCGATGATTGGAAACTTGCGCATTTTACAGTATACGAAAATTTTTCCCAAGAATAAAAGTAATAATAAATAATAAACGTAAAATAATGATTACCGTGAAAAATATGTTTACGGTGAAAGATTTGTTGCACGAATTGGTATATAGACCGGGTATCGAGAATCCGAGAGTAGTACCAAGCAGTGGGGGGGACGAGACTAGAGATTCCATCTTCCGGGCCCGGTTCGGAGAAAGGTGGCCTCGAGAACGGGGAGATGAAAGTCACGAGGCTCGAGGCTGGGTGACGTCACGCGACGAGACAAAGAGAGACGAGAAGGAAACAATACCGGAGTGCAACAAAGAAACAATCGTAATTGATTTCCTGCTCGTACGACCGATGTAGCCGTGAAATTTCAATGCTGCCGCGTACCATTCAAACACGCGGACGCACACACACACACGCGATAATTATTTGGCATTAGCATTTATTTTTGTTCGATCACGCCGGGCTTCTTCGGCTGCGATTTTTTATTACGTCGGTTTGTTATCTCCCGTCATCGCGCGGGAATCGTTATCATGATTTTTTTTTTTTTTTTTTTTTTTTTTTTTTTTTTTTTTTTATTATTTCTTTATTTTTTAGGGTTTGGGAAAACGGTGTTGCTGCAGGTCAGAATACAGTGGGGGGGAAAAATACACGTCGTCGGAGAGTCACCGAGTGTATTTCGTAATTCACGCATTCATGGAATGATTACGAATTGCGACCCAGTATGATTTCAGGAAGACTCGAGTTTACACATTCGATAAATTATGTAAGACAATAATTATGGTAAAACATTGGATTTGCGAATACGGGGGCGAATCGAGCGCACAATTTTTATTTAAAAAGTTTCAATTTTCAATTTACATTGTTTTTTTCTTTCGTTTATATCGCACTCCTTCAGCTGCGAGATTTTATTTTGTCGACTTCTTATTTCACATGCTCGCGCGGGAATCGTTATCGAGATGAACGTTTCTTGTTTTTACGTTTTGAGCAAACCGTGTTGCTCCAGGTCAAGATATAGTGAAGGGGGGGGGGGATATACGTCGACGAAGAGTCACCGATTGTATTTCGTAATTTAGGCATTCTTCGGATAATTGAGAAGTCCGAGCCAGTATAATTTCAGGCGGACGCGAGTTTACACATTTGAGAAATTATTAAACATAATAATTATGTTAAAACATTGGATTACGAATACACGAAAAGATTTTCATTCTAAAATCTTACATTTTTAAACTTCGTTATTTTCTTTTCGTAATAATCTCTTATCAATTTAATTTTCGAATAAAAAAAATTAATGTATTTATTTGTTGTTTTTAACGTGTTCGATAAATTGTCGAATTACTATATGAGAAAAAACCAGTTTTTAAGCTTGAGCATGACACGGACGTCCGATGGGCAAATTTCGAGACGAAAACGGAGATAATAACGAGACAATTTTATCTAATTAATTTTAAAAAGTGTTACTAATAATTCAAATGGTTTTTAATTTTCATGGATTCACGTAAATAGTACTATCGACATCGAACAGGCAATGCAGATTGATTGCAGTTCAATCTCCACTGCCGAAATGCACTCCATAATATAATTCATGAACACCCGTTTATGTTTCATTAACACAAAGCGTACAAGCAGAATGTTAATGGAACCAGAATTTTTGATGTAACTAACTAATTACAAATTTATCGGCAATTCCGAGTTTAATATTAAATGATGGTGATGTTTGATTTTAAATCGGACCCTTGCACTTGTAAATAACGTGCATACACGTTCGTTGTTTTGCTGCTCCGTGGAAAGCGATTTATATGACAGTCCGCAATTATTATTATTATTATTTTTTATTTTTTTCCCCTGAAATCGTTCAACGATAAACTTTCGATTCCCGTTAGTTCATCGAATCGACGATTACACGCGTCAAACGGTTTCAGCTCGAAGCGCTCGTCCCGCAAAGTATGCGTTCAGCAATTTATACGAATATCGTGTTCGCGATCATTTGTGTGGGTGCGCATACGAGTGCAAAGTGCGTCAATCACAAAAATCGATAGCGTCGTCCACGCGCTTTCTCCGTTTCTCGCATACACGAAATCACTCTCGGGCCTCGATGGTGGTGTGGGTAAATATAATTCGTGTCGCGTATACCCGAACTCTAACGCCATACTACGAGATACGAATACGAAGACGTATAATTCCCCGGAGAAATACGATTATGTGTCTGACGGCTTCACCGTGGGAGAATTGCCGAATATTAAGGCGGAGGACTACGACACTATAGATTTATATACACGCACAGAGCCGATGCGAAAATGAGAAGAAAAAATTATTGATCGTTTCGGTGTCGCTTCTAAGGTCGAATAAGAAAGTAAAGAACATCCCAAACATTTTTTTAAATTGAAAATAGAATGAAAACATTTTTTTTATTTAAAATACGAACATTTTTTAAATAAAAAAGAAACCGTAAAAGAAATATTCGTTTAGTAAAACGAACATTTCTTTTTACTAAAAAAAAAAAAAAACGAAATTTTTTTTACTTAACAAAAAACGAACTTTTTCTTTTCCCAACGAAAAACAAATATTTTTTTACTAGAACACAAACCGCTGAACATTGTTTTTATAAAAGGAAAAAGACACCGAACATTTTTTATGTATTAAAAAAGGAGAATATTGGAGGCACTCGGAAGAGTCGTACGAAGACGCGAAGGGTGGATAAAACGAGAGCGGTACATCGAAACTAAAGAACGAAGGATATTACCTCATACGTGCGAGAATTGATATGTATAGCTAATAACTACGACATGCCCGGAAGTAGACAGAGAGAGAGAGCGCGTGAGTGAGAGTGAAAAAAAAAAAAAACATGTTGGAGCCCTCAAAGTCGCGAACAAAGAGCCGACACAACAGGAGGCGAATCGATCCGCAATTGCGCCCATAATTACGTCGACAAGTATTCAGAGACTTAAGGTTCGTGAGCAAAAAAAAAAAACACAAAAAAAAAATAATAATAATAAAAAAAGACACATTCCCTCATCCGATTCATTGTCGTGAGTACGACGAGCGGTGTCAAAAACCGCGTGCACCTGGCTTAGGTTCGCAAGGTGCGGGCCTGCGTATATTTTCGTCTGCATGCAATTACCATAATTCTATAGGTAAACTGCTGTTACTCTTCAAACTGGTGCTACCGTTGCTCCTTAGAGGGGCGGGGAGGGGGGAGCACGGCGGAGAGAGGGGGGGGGGGAGAGCAGTGCACAGCGCAGCACGGCTAGTGCGGGAAATTTTCGAGAGGCCTACACTCGGAGATCCCTGGAGAAATGCGGAACTGGGTCACGAAACTTTGTGCCGGCGAACGAGAAGCGCTGCACATAGGTGAAAAAAATTATATTCGCCGGATAACGAGGTACGAGAAAACAAAGGAAAGGAAGAGAAACAAAATCGTGTCGCGAATCGTAAAGTGCGAAGCGAAGTAGGAGCGTTAAAGTTTCGCTTTTTTTTGTGTTTGCAACGAAGTTTCGGACGGACAAGGGTGAGGCCGTGAGAAGCGGCGGACTGCGGATGTAGGCGTATAGGGTGGGGTAGACATGTTTAGTATACGTATAACAGACAGATAGGACGGACGGGACAGACGGACGGACCGAGGAGGAAGACGGGGCAAACTTCTCCGGGCGAACGCCAAGGGGGGCGAGCCTGGACGATTTATTTAATATCAATTTTTTTTTTTTAATTTTAAATGAGAAAGAAAATCTTACCTTGTCCGACGGGATGTTTCGCGAACTCATCGTTATCGCCTTGGAGAAAACGAGGGTGGAAAATCCAGAGGCCGTGCGTGATATTAACCAAAAAAAAAAAACACAAATTCAAGGAATTTCCCTTTTTTTTTCACGTGTAGGGTCGTAGAAGAGGTCGCTTTAGAAGCGAAACGAAGATTGACAGCGCGCTAACAAAGGAAAGCCCGATCGTTTTATTTACTCTTATTCCCCTGCCGAGCTCTCACACACTCGATGAAGAACAACAAAAAAAAAAAAGACACTTTTTGGCTTAGTATATTAACTCCGATTCACGTCACAGGAAAAAAAAATATACGTATACATTACACCACACCATCATCGTATCGAATATATATATGTGCATATATCTCGGTTATGCTATTTAAACGATCGTCGTTTACCGTAGCTCGTGGTTAACACTCGCGCAACTTTCGTTTTCTTTTTTTATTTTAATTTTTTTTTATGTTTCGAGTTTTTTTTTTTTTTTCGATATCAACTCTTTTGCCCGACGTTACTTGTACGTGTCGGGCCTCAAGTATTTGAGCAACATCTTCGCGACAATAACTCACGAGCTACGTCTTTAAACACCACCACCTCGCGCACCACCGTCCCACAGTGTGTGTCTCTCCCCAGTGTCAGAGCCAAACACATAAAATGGCGTTACCGAGAGAATGCAGCATTATGGGAAGGTTTCGAGCGCGGATGACGCGACTGGACCGAGACACGCCGAGCGACTGAGGGAAAGCGAACCCGTGCGGAGAGCGGAACGAGACTGCAGCGACGCGCTTTGGGTGTGACGCTGTTTCATTGGCGGAGTGATAATCCAGCTACGAACTGGACGGTCTTGCCTGCGGCTATGAAAACCAGCCGTCTGATTCGGCAGTGGGGATGACGCGATTAGCGAAGAGAGGTTCGCCTCGGGTCCGCATGTGTCGCTGTCTAGAGATGGGCGCTGACTTTGTGACCGGTCATTTATTTTTTTATCGACCGGTCCGGAAATGACCGCGCCGTGCGACGCAGCGAACTTAAGGACATGCGAAATGTCCTTATTGATTTGATTGGTCCATTCTGCCAGATGATGCTAGTGCCTGACAGAAGGGATCAATCGAAAGAATACGTGATTTTAACGTAATCGTTTTCATGGCTGTATGGAAAGCGTCAATTGCAGGCTTTTCTTTATACCGATTATTAATCGAACGAATGACGGAATCTTCGCTATAAAGTTTAATTCATCTCATCACACCGCAAACACTTTGTACCTTCCACACTCGTCATATGCATTATGGAAAATCAGCTTTACGTGTTCGGAATGACTTCTGTTAGATTTAACAAAAAAACGATCCGTTACTGATTAGCACGAGAAAATAAGTTATCTAAAAGTGATTTCACTGGCGTCCATAATCGCTTTCCATCCAGTACGTTAAGATGACGGATTGATTTGATTGGTCACTTCTATCACATACTAGCATCAGCTAATAAATGAACCGATCAAATCAATCCGTCACTAAAACTTAATAATTTCCATGACCGAATGGAAAGCCCCACACTTGTCCGTCTGGATGGTATCCGAAAGTTACTACTCATCCAGAAATTTAACCTTTGGACGTAGGATAAGCTTATAGTTACCATTCAGATGGACACATGTTACCCATTGCGATTGCTTTTTCATAATAGATGTCTTTTTGCTATCCAGGAACCACGAAAAAAGTCAACGCGTCTTACCCCCACCACCTCAGTTCCAGACCTGTGTCCACGCTCCGAACCAATCACAAAGCGCTGCACCCGCGGGGTGGGGGAACGCGCGCTCGCAGTAGTCACGAAGACGCGGCGCAAGGCGTATCGAATGCCCACCTTGTTTTTTTTGCTCCTCGCCCGCCACACGTCCGACAATAATAACGCCAATTGTAAACAGTATCAGCTAACCTGTAACGAACGACAAGCACGAAGATCTTCGCTGTCATAACGGAAACAAATATCGCCCACGATGGTGTCGACTGCTATTCCCGACACTCGACACTGATTTTCCCGGTCTGCACGCAAAAGAATCGTCATCCTCGCAAGTAAAGTATTCCATGCGCGATGGCCGATAACGAGAATTTTGAGAACGACCATACTTACGAGGAAATCGACACTGGTTACAGCGTAATGGAGGAGAACGAGGACGACGAGGGGACCGTCGAGTATCTCGACCTCGACATGGAGATAGACAATTTTCAAGAATATTGTCCCAACGTTATTTCGACGGTAGAGACTAAGCCCACCGTCGTTCAGCCCTCCGTGCTCAAGGCAAACCTCAAGCCCGCCGCTAAGTGCAAACCGATTCGTGTCAAGCCGGCCCGGACGATTCCCGAGCGAAGCATAATGCGCACAAGGTCGTCGACGGGCAATTCGGCTACTCGCGGCGGAGCGAAGCGAACGGCCGACTGTCTCGCACCGACGAGCGTTCACGAGGCCGTAAACAGCATCAACGCCAAGCTCGCCGACTCCGTGAAGTCCGTGAACGGAAGGGAGACGAAAAAAGCTTCGACGAAGAACGGCGGCGTATCGGCGAGCGAGGTTAATTCCACCGAAACGGAATCGACGGAAGTCGAAAAAATATCGGAGATGGACGGTTTGGATCTGTTCTTTCAGAGCATGGCTCAGACCGTCCTCAATCTCCCTTCTCAAGTACAAGCCAAGATAAAGATGGACATTTGCAAAGTCATCGCCACTGCAGAGATTAAGTATCGATCTTCGAATAACGTTCAGGGCGTCGGTAAAGTTTGACTCTTAAATGGAAATGTTAAACGTTACGAATAGGCGGGAGCGTTAACGATAATTGTAAAGAATATATCGGCGATGATAATAGTAATGTCAATTATTACATATAGGTGATAATTGATATTCATTTATAATTATAAAATAATATCGTCGATGATAATGTTAATATCAATTGTTAGATATAGTTAATAATTAATATACAATTATCGAATATAGATAATAATTGATATTCAATTATTAAATATAAGCAACAATTTATATGAATTATTAAATGCATACAACAATTTATATCGATTATTAATATGGATAATAATTTATATGCATATTGTAAATGATTATTGTTAAGAATTGTTAAACGATTATTTTTGTACGGAAGAGACTCAATACGATAATCTTAGGCAGTAGTATTTTTTTTTTGTATTTTCTAAGATACAGTTCCGTATGTCTCGGGTTGGAAAAAAAAATTGTTTCGCAGGCATTATTGCATAATACAGCTGAAATGAGTAATTTCTCTAGGCGTCATACAACACAGAAGCAATCTATGTTTATTGTTTTGTAATTTTTCAGTATCTTAATATTTTGTTTCCTATTACAGTTAAAGTAATTATTGTAAGAAGTAATAAGATATTGTAATGAATTACAATGTTACAGTGTATAATTGGAATAATTGAAATTTAACAGCTACCGAGTGATCGACGACCGACCGATGATTTTTATTTCGAATAGTAAGAGATAAATAAATAATAATAACGAAAAAAAATTCACCGATGTTACGCTAAGTTTACGATAATGACAATGATAAATAGAGCAACGAATATCTCAAAGATATTAAAAAGAAATTAGTTTTTGTTCACTTTTTTTCACAGCCTCGATTAGTGCTTTGTAACGATCGACGAAATTTCATTGCTGAGAGTACAGAAGAGATAATGACGAAGGTTGGAATGTTCGCGGAGTAGCCGCGAGTTCGATAGATTGTTGTACATTTTTCGTGAGCCGAGAGGCGCCGAGTTCTTCTCGCGTAGATCGAAAGATAAAACATTGCTCGGTCACGTCGATCACTCGAAAAATGAATCACAAAAAAAATTTGAATAAAAAAAAAGTAAAACAAAAACAAGTCACGCGCGTCGTTCAGGCATTAAATAGTTGAATGTTCATTTTAGAAGTATAAGACAAGGAGATCTGTATGTGGACCAATATTCTACATGGCGATGAAAAGCTTACGATTCATTAAAAACGTTCCAACTATCTCGATTACGACGAGACGAAAGCTTCTTGTGTGTTTGTGTACGTGTGTGTAGGTGTGTGTGTATGTGTGTGTAGGTGTGTGTATAAGAGAGAGATAGAGTGACGGTAAAGCTTTAACGCTATTCGAATCTATGATACTTGTTTAACTGCTAGTAGTGGAAACGATATTAAAATCATTGAACTTAAAACGATGGTGTCCTTTTCGGTATAATCGATCTTTTCGGTATAATAATTACGCGTTAGGTGCACTTTTTTTTTACTCTTTCTCGAGTAGCTCAATATTTTTACTCGAAGTTAACGCGTTCGGTTTAATCGTAATGCAAAGTGACAGTGATTGACGGTAGAAGACACTAAAGGATGCAGGCCATTCACTCTTGCAGCTTCGGGGATGCGTAAGCATTCACGTGTTAATTCATTGTCGTTTCTTTTTTTCTTCTTTTTTTTTCTTTTCTTTTATCTCTCTTTTTTTTAAACATTTACGTGTTTTTCATCTCATTCGTCCTTTTCCGCTTTCTCGACGTCCTGCTTTTCCGTGCACTCCGAGTCGCCCTCGAACCTCGGACCCGGAGTCTCGTCGCCCTCCAGAACTATCTCCTCGGGATCCGGTGCTCGCGGGAGAAAATCTTCGTCCGGATACATTCCCTTGAAGATTTCCTTTGCCTGCAGAAACATTTTGAGCGTCACGGTCGATGCATTATTTTTTTGCTTTCTCATAGAGGAAACTACGTTATCGTTAAAAAAAAATTGCCCATGGCTTCCTCATTTATTAGAATTCTGCGCAGAGCTTTCTCCATGAGAAATTCGCTGAGCGATTTTGACTCCCTCGTAAGTGCGCGAAATTGTAATCAATGGGAAAGCCTTGTGCTAATTAATTTGCACCCTTTTTTTGCGGAGTTGAGTAAAACTTAAATGGATAGGGAAAAAAATTACCTGGTTCACAGCAAAATCAAAGTCGAGATCGAGATCCGGTCCGGAGCACAGATGGATGTTGCCCGGCGCAGTGTTGCTCAGCTTAATGTCGCTAGCCGGGAGATTCAAGTAAAGCGACCAGAGAACGTGAGGTTTGAGATTATCCAGGGCATCCTTGGCAGCTTTATCTTTGTCTTCCTGGAGATGTCTCTTGTCCGGGGATACGGTCTGGGTGTGCGAGTCGGTCGGATAGCGAACGACCGTCGGCTCGACGGGATCGGTGCGCAAGAATTTTTCCAAAACGTACGTCAGGTCCTCCTTGGCGGTTTTGGTTCGTTTGCACGTCATGTGCACCATGACTGAAACGTTGAAAAAAAACATACATTCAACAATCAACAATATTTCTTCGATATTGTTATTATATTAAACCTTCACGTACGAGGTGCTCGCTGGACGAGGACTCCGATATATATGAAAAATTTCAAAAATATTTGTTTGACCACTTATAAATCTTACATTGAAATGTTTCCGAAACGTTTTTTTTTTACATTTCAACGAATTTTCAAAGATTGCATGTCAATATATAGTGTGCTATTGTTATTCGAAATTTATATTTCGGATTTTATATTTTGAAATTCATATTTCGAATAGAAGACTGACAAGGTCGCGGAGGCCCGCCCTGCGTAATCACGCTCGGCGCGAGGCTGCCGTACGTGAAGGGTTAATGAAAAAGCTTGGCCGGTCACGTACAAAGTCCCTGAGGACACGCGTTGGTGGATGGTCCTAATTCGATAATGGTCACCGCCTCCTGGCCGGATTCCTCCGGTGGATAGTACAGCAAAGTCAGATTCTCCTTCTCTCCTTGCATGATTGATCTGA
The DNA here is from genome assembly GCA_964017025.1 of Stenichneumon culpator. Lineage (NCBI taxonomy): Eukaryota > Metazoa > Arthropoda > Insecta > Hymenoptera > Ichneumonidae > Stenichneumon > Stenichneumon culpator. The sequence continues at coordinate 1,480,998 of OZ024770.1, read as the reverse complement.
AATTGATTAATTGATAATGAGATCGAGCGAATGAAAATAGCACATCGCTTCTCCGTCCATTATTTCTCAGTCCAATGTATTTTTGGCAATGAGAAAATTTACCTGTCCGTAATGAAGATACCACGCGATATCTGCTGTTCGCCGACGGACTCGACGATCTCGGGCGGCAAGTGTCCCTGCCCGACGACCAGATGTTCAAGCGCCAGTCTCTGTTTTCCTGTTATAATGGCTTTGCACTTGTCTCCGCCGACGACGACTCCGTCCAACTGTCGCTTCAGACAGTACACGCCACCGAATACCGCGCACAAACTGCAGAAAAAACAAAAAAAACAGTTGAATAAATTAAGAACCGCGCATTGCGAATTTCATTTTTTTAAGTCTTGAGTGCAACTACATGTACTCGTTAAAGTTGTATTTAAAAACTCCTTCAGTTATTTTGAAATCGGGTGTGAATTAAATAGTCGAACGGCTTCCTCCCAAGTTGTGATTAATTTTTACCCCTTCGCTGTCAGGAGCTCCTGTAGGGGCCCCAACGTATACGGAAATACGTTTCTCTGACAGTGAAGGGGTTAATCACAGGTCCATTCTTGGGTTTTAATTATTCCACATCCGCCCAAAAGCCGCCTATGGTGCCTCATTATTTTCCCTTCCAACCCCAGCGCCGATCTATCCAAGAACAGCACCAGATACGGAATTTCCTAAGCCTACTTAGGAGTCATCCTGCGACCCAATTATTGCAACCGCGTAACGTTGACCGCAAGGCTTTTCAGAGGTATCTTTGACTGCAAAGTCCCGTTGAAGATGTTTTCCCATTTTTTTTATAAACAAAATTAAAAGCTAACGATAAAATGGCTTATTGTAATTTTTGTTTTAAGTAGTCAGTATAGCTGCTTGTGCTCGTTAATATTGTATGTGAAAACATCGTCAGTAATTTTAAAATCGGGTGTGAATGAAATATCCGAACGGCTTCCTTCAGGGCTGTGATTAATCTTAATCCCAGATGGATTTTTAAGTTTTAATTATTCCAGGTCCGCCCATAAAGCCGCCTCTGGAGCTTGATTATGTCCCCTACCTGGGGTCGGGAGGGAAGATAATTCGCTGACCTATCCAAGAACTGCCCCAGACACTGATTTTCCTAAGCCTCCCCAAGAGCCATCGTAGGACCCCATTATTTTCCCACAAAAAAATAAAAACCGAACGATAAAAAAAGGCTCATTCTAATTTTTTAAAAGTGAGTACAATTGCGTGTACTCATTAAAATTGTATATAAAGACAACTTCACTAATTTTGATACCGGCTGTGAATTAAATAATCGAACGGTTTGTGATAAATCTTAATCCCAAATTCATTCTCAGATTTTCATAATTCCACATCCTCCCAAAAAGCCGCCTTCAGAGCCTGATTATTTCCCCTCCCAACCTCAGCATAATGTCTATCCAAGAGCTGACCCTCGGATCCCATTATTGCAATTCCGCAACTTCGATCGTAACGCTTTTCAGGGACAACTTTCACTCCGAAGTCCCGTTAAAGTTGTTTTTCTATAAAAAATAATAATAATAATAAAAAGCGGAAAATAAAAACGGCTCACTCACCGACAGAAGCATTGCGGCAATTCTCCGCTGCCGTACATAGGCCACAAGAAAGGAGTGTTTCCGTATCGACCCAGGCTGTTGAGAAAATGTTTCGTGCGATTGACTCCGTCCCGGCACGAAGTCTTGTCGGTCGCCATTGCAATGGCTTGCATCACGTAATGCTTGACTATCGGTGTTAGATTTTTGGTATTGAGATATTCTAGGAATGTCTTGTCGCGATATCCTGCGAACGAAATATGAACGGACTGCGTCAGATAACGGTGTCACAGTGCGGAGTTCGACGCATTGTCTTTCTTATTTGGCACCGTGATCGACCGGAATATTGATTGATCGGCCACCCGAGCCGCTACAGCGGTTCGATTGTTGACCCCTGCGGCTCAGGAATTTCTTCACTGGCATCGAGAAGCAAAATTCATTTTCGACTCGGCGACTTTAGCGAAATTCTGAGACGAAGAATCCAACAATTTTGTCTCGACGCACTGTTTCAAAAAACAGTCGAACAATTGTTTGTATCTCTGGAAATTATTGTAAATATTACAGAATGAGAGGCCGAGTGCAAAGCCTTTTTCCTGTGGGTCTGGCATAAAAACCAGACTAGATTAAAATTTGATAATAATATGGTGACCGGGGTCACGGAAACCCTGGAAAAGTCAGGGAAAAGGTAAATTGTTGCCGCACATTCTATAAATAAATAAAAAGTACTTAAAGGGAAGCCTTGAAAAAGAAAACAGAATTAAACATTAATACAATAATTAGGCATTTTCATGTGCATCATGAATTTTTTTAATAAGAGTGGTTAGAAGTTTGTTCAGGGAAAAAATTTTATTGGTCAGGCAAAGGTCAGGGAATTTTTTTCCGGGGAAAAAACGACCACAATGAATAAGTAAATCGGAATCTGTGTGGCGACTTTGCTATGTTTGCGCATATAAATCCTCTTCCGCTTGGTTTTTTTTTCTTTATATACTATGTTATAATTTTTTTTCTACTCTTTCGCTACTCTTCATGTAAATGGGCACGCCCGGGTATTAGAAAATAAAGAAAAATCCTTTGCCGAAAAATAGTGAGCCCTCGATAATCGTTCAGAGACCCAGACTTTAAATTCGAGAATCCAGGAGATGTTGATTTTGATTATAATTACGAATTTTCATAATTGACGTGAACTCACCGTCGAACTCGGGGCTATCGGCTCCCTGTTCCATGCAGGACGTTAGAAGCTGCATCAACATCCTCTTCTCAATAACGCTTACAGTCTTGTTAGCGAACACGTCGGCCCTTGAGCACGGTACTTGGGTGAGCTTGCCCTCCATGAATGTCGCGACTCTCGAGACCGCACGAAACTCGGCATAACGCGCTATGTTGCTCGAGATCAAGAGTTCGACCAACTCGCCTCTCGCGAATAGCAGCTGGTGAGAAAACAAATAAAAAATAAATAAATAAATAAGTTCACAAAAAAAAAATCTGGCCGAAGGACTGCGGTAAATTGCCAATATTGAAATATTGCAATATTGTCAATATTGAAATATTGCCAATATTGGCAATATTGCCATAGTGCCAATATTGAAATATTGCCATAGTGCCAATATTGAAATATTGCCATAGTGTCAATATTGAAATATTGCAGTATTGCCAATATTTAAAATATTGCCAATACTTGTTATGTATTGGCAATAAACTCACAACTTCTACTACTAAAAATCTTTTACAGGATGCGCCTCACTTTTGGTGCCAGATCGATATTGAATCTTCTGTACTCCTTCTTGATGCGATCTATTGACCAGTGCTTCGTGAGCTCCTTTTTCTCGGCACGTTCCTCGTCTGATTTTTCACCATCCTCACCCGATGGACCGTCCCCCGATGCGTCCGTCTGGGTGTCCTTCGAAGATTGCACGGGCAAGTCAGCATCGCTGTATCGACGAAACATAGATTGTTACGGCATGGCTGAAGCTATGGAAGAAGCCACTTCCGCAAAAAGTTCTTCAACCCTCGGGAACCGGATGGCAACCGCGACCCTCTCGCGCGGTTTCCATACGGAACTCGTTACTCGAAATTTCAAATGTGTTAGAAATAGTGCTTCTGCCTTTACTCAAATTTACTTTAGGACATTTTCAAGACCTTTATTTTTAAATGTTCCGTTTTTGCTAGTAGAATTTATAAAATAGCAACTTTTTTTTTGTGTGAATGGAACAAGTTGAACCAATAGTCGCAGTCAGTAAACGAATTTAAGAACAGGCTGGACCTGTATATCTTCACATGAAATTTATATATGGATGCATGAAATTATATATGTTCACACAAAATTCATGAGAATTTACAAGTATTTATAAGAAAAAACAAAAATACAATTCTGTTAACGGATGCAGATTTTATAAGTGTTACACTTCATTTCTGTAAAGTTTGATAATAATATTAATAATGGTTGATGGAAAATTTTATTGGACAATCTATTGTATGTCTGATAACAAGCTGTATTTCTTTGTGACCATTGTAGGTGGAGTAGGTCAGTTTTGGGGTCGAAATTCCGACCCATCATTTAAAAAATGATAGATGACAATATATTTGGTATAACATCCAGAAGATAAAAAAAAACAAAAATCCAAACTACATAGAGAGGCACCGCATATGTTCGATAACTTTTCCTCGTAATACCCCATGACGCCTGTATTTGTGACTCACTTAGTAATGAACCATGTTTCCTCTATGTTCTCGACAGTGGAATACTGGTTGCTCGCCTTCAAAAAATGTTCCCCATCCTCCAATTCGGCACCCATGTCCTTGCCGTCGGCTTTGGCGGCCTTCAGATCCTCTATCCATTTTTGAAGGCCGTCAAAGTTGAACGTCGCCCAGAGGCCTCCGTAATATTCGTTGCTAGGGAGTCAGAGTATTAAACAGCTGTGTTAATGTCACCATTTCGCACACACATATATATACAGATGCATATATATATACACACATATGTATGTGTATATATATATATAAATCTATATAGTTATAATGTACTGCAGAAGCACAGGCTTGGCTTGAAAAAGGAAGCAAGATTTTTGCTCCAAAAAGTGAACGAGTCTTAAAAAAAAAAAAAAAAAAAAGAAAGATCATTACCTGTCCAGGTGAAGGACCTTCTTGCCAATCCTGCTCGCCGCCGCGGCAACAATGGACTCGGTCATGCCTGACGAAATGTAAAGATTTTTCAGTCATTTATTTCTACCTCAACGGCGACCGGGGAGAAAATGTATAAATCGAATCTTCGTGAGATTCGTTGTTTCTTTTTCTTTAGATAAAAATCAATACCCGTGCCAACGACGACGACATCGTACTCGGTCGGAAGATCGTCCTCCATGGTTCTCTCGGTTAATCACGTCTGGCGTTGTAAGTCAATCGTAACGGCGATGAAAAGTTTCACTGGACGTCTCGAAAAAAAAATATTTGCCGTTTAATCGGGTGAATGCGGAACGAACGGCTGAGTTTAACGCATCGTTCGTCGAAACAAAGCCGAACGAGATATCGAATTTGAGAACTGCACACGCCCCGCCCCGCTGTCACTTTTCTTTGGCTCTTCCGCACACCTCTAGTATTCGACCGGGAGCTTTCCAATCATAATGACACAAGTCGGCACTGCGAGGGACGCACTTCGCGACAGAGGGAGCGACGGAGAGAGGACGAGACGGAATACTGCCAGACAGCGGACTGCCAGACACTGCGGATCTTTATGTGTGTTGAGGGGGCCGAATAAGAGAGGAGACCCCGAGAGTCGACAGCCGAAGAGTCCCTTTGTGTGCCGTGCGCACACCCGTGTGTGTCGATCTCTCGCTCGTCGGCGCTGTGTTATCTACGAATGGAAAGATCAACGGAACGCACTTTGCGCCGTCGCCAATCGAGTACTTACCTTCCGTACCTTCGCAACAATGATCATCACAATCTTCGCTCGCTCGGTCAGATCGTCGCTCGAAGATCCGAGTTACTCACGGAATTAAATTTTGGCAACAAGGTTTCTTGTCCGCGAACGGCCACGATGATTTTTCTTGTACTTCTACTAAAAATGTTTGTTAATTATTTATCTAACAAATGGTTTTAATTGTAATTAATTTTTTTTATTTTTTTACTCAAAAATGTTGTTACAATTCCAGAAATATGTTTGTTCATTTTACAAAAATGTGTGTTCATTTCAAAAGTATTTTTTAGAAAATGAATAAGATAAGAATCACGGACGTTTATGGACAAAAAAGTTTGCTTAAAGTCCAACCATTTTTTTACTGTGCACACAATGCTTATGAAGTTTTTTTGGAATTAAATAAAATTCAAAATACGTTTTAACTTCGTTACTTGAAACATACGATCAATAAAAGTTACTTCGCTATTAAATTTATTTTCTATGTACATATTTATCTATGCGAATGATCGAATTAGAGAGGAAGCCGGGAGAAAGGTCTCAGTGAAGACTGTCTCTGCATGCGCTGTGCGCCGATCTTGCGTGTCCCCCTGCATTATCCACAAATGGGAAGATCAGAATGCACTTAGCGGCTTCACTCGGGACTTACATTCTCAACCTCCGCAACAATAATAGTGACAATTTTCGCTCGGTCGGTCAATCAGATGGTCGCTCAAACAACCAATTCAATAGTTCTCATTTAAAAAGAAAAAGAAGGTTAAATTAAATTCCAAATTTGTTTCCACTTCGTTGCGGAAGACATGGCACACAAATATAATAAGGTATAACATTTTTTCTCAATGTTAACCCCAAGTAGCGTAGCTCTTTAGTGAATGATTAATAATGAAATTTTTATAAATCGAGGTATCAATGCGCGCCTACCTAACCTAAATTGTCGGAAGTAAATTTTTGATAATTTTATTAACGATCGTTTTTTTGTACGATAGTTTTAAGCACGCGTAATTTACTTGAGAATATAACATAATTTTTTTCTTTCCCTTTTCTGATTTTCGATGCTTCAGACAAATTGGTTCAAAGCGAAAAAAAAATGTACGCTCTGGGACAGCGGTTTAGCTCAAGATTAGCCGGCGGCGTACAAGAAATTCTGGAACTTTTGTAGTTTTATTTAAGCACGCGTAATTTACTTGAGACATATAATTTTTTTGTCTTTTTTCTTTTTTCCGGCACTTTAACAAAATTGTTACAAAGCAGAAAAACATACACATTGGGGCAGGTTTTGTTTTACATCTGCTAGCAGCGTAGAAGAAATTCTGGAACTTCTATAGTTTTATTCACTTCTGTATAATATAATTTTTTGCTTGTCTTTTCTTTTGCTCCATGGAAAAGCTATGTTTTTTTTTATTTGAGCACAATTAGTAGAAAGCAAAAAAACATATATTTTAGGACATTGTCCTAGCTCTACATCTGCTAGTGGGTCACAATAAATTCTAGAACTTTTATATTTTTATTTATAGTTTTAGTCAATCACACGTAATTTACTTGAAATATAATATCATTTTTTTCTTCCCATTAATTTTTTCCGGTATTTCAGACAAATTGGTTCACAACAAAAAAACGTACTGTCTGGGACTTTGGCCTAGCGAAAAATCTGCCGGCGGAGTACAAAAAATTCTGGCACGAATGGAGAGTCCAGAAACCGGTCGCCGTCCACTGGATCGAGAAGCCAGGGCACTTCGAGCGGAAAGAGGAGACGGGTGAAGTGTGAGTCTCTCAGATACGACTGACGAGTTGTTAATTTGTTGCTTACATTTTTTTTATTACTATTTTCAGACTTCCCATTCAGAACCTTCCCCTTCCGATGAGATGTCCCAGAGAGATAAACGAGGGTATATGGGGCGGCGAATGTGTGATTCAAGGCTTCGTCAAGAAGTCGAAATACAGAAGACGCGTACCTAAATTTTGGGTACCCAACCTCAAGAGGAGCGTGGTTTACAGCGAAGTCCTTGACAGCTATATGCGTACCATTGTCACCGACAGAACTATACACTTGATTCACGAGCATTACGGCTTCGATCACTACTTGCTCAAGGTAAATCGTTGCAAGGAACAAAAAAATCGCTGCACACAAGCTTGCATACCTGGTGAAAAGAATTTTCTCAATATGTCTGAAACATTCTCTGAAAGTCTCGATAAATTGCTATATTTAGCCAATAGCAAAGAAACTCAAAGAAAAATATCGGAAAATCTCTAAAAATCACTGAAACGCTCCGTTTAGAGTTTTTCAGACAAATTGCCGAAGAAGCATTTTTACAAGGGGTAGTGCTGTCTCATCGTTCAAGATTACCGACGAAGCGTCGCGCGTGGAAGCGGACTGTTCGATATTTTGCTTTTTAGAGGAAGCTTCGTCGATGCCAGAAAAAATGAACACGCGACCCGATAATACTTTTTCGTACTCGCAAACGAAAATCGCGATATAATAAACGAAATTATTATTGACTTGTGATTATGATGAACTATTTTCAGACTCGGGCGTGCGATTTGAGATCCGAACTGGCGTTGTCCATAAAAAGAAAAATTCTGATCGCTCTGGCTGACAAAACTCTGTACCCGAACGATCCAGTTAAAAGGGAAGAGATTTATGAAAAATACAAGCAGTATCTCGATGCGGTAAGTTTTAGCCAGTTTTTGGTCGGTGCTGCTCCAAGTTCCAGAACAGCTCGACCGAAGACGCGGAAATTTATGTCTGAGCGTCATTTTTTTTGGGATATCCGGATTTTTTTTTATTGCCTTTTTAAAACAGAATAGAAAGATCGGTGAAACTGATAAGTTTTCTGAATTTGTGAAATTAATATTCGTTTTTAATTATTTCCAGTACACGCGAGAGGAGATTGAGTGGTACGGATTGAGTTTTAAAGCCGCAATTGCAAAATTATCCCTGGCCGAGAAAGAAAACCACAAGATAATACCATTGAAATTGCTATACAGATCCGAATTGATCGCCAGTCTGAAGGCTGCCAAAATACAAGAAGTCGAGAACGTTGAGATGCCCGACAGGTTTGTCAAATTACGCAGTACACTAATCGTGAGGAAATAATAATTTCGACGTTAACTAACGACGAAAAATATCATTGCAGCAAGCCAACGTGGATATCGAAGATAAATCCATTTGCTAAGAGTCCAAAGGCTGAGTGACTGCTTTCGCCCTGGTTCATCGTCATTCTCCGTGTGTAAATAAGCGGTCGAAGTACGAATAAACGAAAGAATGTAATATGCCCAAACACGAGACTCGTATCGAAGAGTTTCTTTTTCTCTATTTCACTAAAATATTAATACATTCGATCAAATAACACGGGTTACAGGAGCAATCGCGACATAACGAGACGCAATGGGTTCGCCAGTGCAACCAAACCTGCAGTTTCACACTGTAAAAAAAACGTGTGTAATTAAACGTGCCGGATTGGAAGTTTTTATGCAAAAGCTGGTATATTAATTTTCATGTACAATTGTAATAAAAGATTAATGTTCAGGATATTAGAAACATTGGAAATACTTTAATTTCAATAAAAAAGTATACTAAATTTTCATCACAATCGTACATTAAATGTAATGTACCAGTTTTTGCATAAAAACTTCCAGTCCTGTACAGTAAATTGAACATTTATTTTTACAGTGCAGTAAACGATTGCACGGTATCGCTGTCGAGATGGGCCTTGATTCGCAGCTGCTACGCTATCCGAAATTATTTATTGCTTCACCAACTAATAAAATAATATTAGCCTGATGTAATGATTTTCGCTGCGGATCCAATGAAAATATCTAACAACGAAAAGGACCATCGAAACTTTGGCGTAATTAGGTTACATACTCGTAAGGTGTGTGACTAAGTTTCCGAACCCAACGATACATTTATTACCCCAACGAACGATGTTGAGGCAAAATCAAGCAAGATTATTTATAATTGGGCGTTCGGAAAATTATCAATTGCGATTCACGCGGTAAAACGACTACTTTTTTCAATCTCGCATAACACATTTTTAGTTAATCGACAAAATAACTTTGGTGACTATTTTTAAGAATTCGGGGCCCAATCCAGGCCGCTGAGCTTAGGTAGACTATGGGAAAAATAAACTATGATATCGAGCATTCGATATCACCGTTATTCGGTAAACAATTCAAAATCGAAGCGATTGCTCGCGTGATGTAAGTCATCGTGCCGTAGCTACCGCTCGGCGCGCTATCGTAAAAATGTTGGCATATGTAAGCCGCTCCTCCGCACAGTAGAGTTCCCATCGGCGTCGTCTCTCGTTGCTCCTTTGGCTTCGCACAGCACAATGTCGCGTCACCGTCGATTTTCATCTGTTGGATAGTTGAAAATAAATTTTAACGGCTCAACGTCTTAAGAGCATGTGCAATACCGCGGTCGGTAATCAAAACTGTATTCAACTTTACGTACGTTCAAAAGAAAAGTCTCAGCGGAAGCCGAGATGATTCTCGCTTCCGATGAGACTTTTCTTTTGACCGTAAATTCGAGAACCCGTAAGAAAAGTTGATTACAGTTTTTAATAGCGACGGAGCCCGGGATGGAGGGGAGGGAGGTGTTTCATATGGTCTTAAGATAATACTTGCGGACAGTTCGACCTCAGGTGAGTTCAGAGAGAATTTAGAGAGAAATGCGAACACTTCTCGATGGGATAGAAACCTGAAAAACATCAAGGATATGGAAGGTGCTGAAAAGATTGATTTTGCACAATAATTCCAAAATGTTATTAACAAACAAATGAAAAAAAAAATTGTCTAACAAATCTCCTGCCAACTTACCTTTTTGCTCATATTAAAACAATTTATTAATCTTTTTGAATACGTATGATTTCTTCAGAATTTTGAGTAATTTTTGAAAATTACGTTTTTTTCATTAATTTGTTAATAACATTTTGGAATTATTATTATGCAAAATCAATCCTTGCGGCACCTTCCATATGGTTGATTTTTTTCAGGTTTTTATCCCATCGAGAAGTGTTCGCAATTCATCACTCAATTCTCTCTGAACTCACGTGGGGTCAGAGTGTCCGCAAGTACTGCCTTAATTCAAAGATTCGCAAGTATTCAAGCGGGAGCGTCGTATTTACCTGGTCCTCAAGGAAAATAGCATTGGCCTGGTGAACGATTTGCTCGACAGCGATCAAACCGCCGAGGGAGGCCACGACGTTGTATTCGACGACCAGAGTTAGCACCATCAGAGCTTCCACGACGAGCTGACGGTACTCCGGTTGCGGTATCGTGTTTAGGACAGTTTCAACGGCCAGGGCGAATTTTAATTCACCCGACGTCATCTCCTGCGTCAAGTTCTGCTGCAGCACTTTGCCCTCGATGACGAGGCCTTGACACTGTTGAAACAATCGAAGCGTTTTTTACAAAGTCTGTCAAATGTACGATGATTTACGATATTCAATTATCAGTTACGTACGATTATAATAGTAGTTTACGATACAAGTGCGATTAAACTTCTTCTGACGAGTGCTGCAATCACACGAGTCAAAAGAAGTTGTATCGCACGTGTTTCGTGCGAAATTTTACTTCGCGAGGTGTGAAAATGGAAATTTTGTGCACGGGCGGGGGTGCATAAAATGTCCAGTTTCGCACCGAGTGTCATAAAATATATATTTAATATATCCTGAACAAAGTCGGTAAGAAAATTCTTGTAAGTTACCCTTTCGAGGACTTGCCAGACTCTAGGATAGAAGTCGCGAGGGACCCTATTCAAAGCCCCGTCGAGTCTGCGTCTGCGAAGCCACTGTCCCTGTCTGTCGGGTTCCATTTCTCCGCCGTCAGTCTGATCAACGTTCAGGAAACCACCGATTTGCGATTTCTGTTCGTAACAGAGAAATCACCGTTGACTAACTGATGCAGGCAGAGTAAACATGTTTTTGCAGAAACGCATTTATCTCGAGAGTTCGTTAAGGATGCATCACACATACATTCCAAACCAAAAGCTTAATTCGATAAAAATATCCGTAGTTCGCGATATACCAAAAATCTGAAGAGAAAGAAATCAGCCGTATTAATGATGTCAAGACCTTTGATTTTGCATAATAATAATGACAAAAAGTTGCTAACAGATGATGTAAAAAGTTACTCGTTAAAAAAAGACAACTTTTTATATTCTCACTTTAAACGAATTTCTTGTTTTTTTAGACTTCATATGAATTTAATTCAGAATTTTCTTACATTTCAAATTTTTTTTTTCGAAAGTTTGAAAAATCGACGTGGAGACACGAATTTCGAATATGTTTCTGTATCACATTATCCTAATGTACCATTAGGAAGTGATCAAATTTTCATTGAATCTCACTTTTGGTTGGGAATGTACGTGTGAAGAATCCTTAATCATACCTTGCTAAGACGGCTCGACTTGCAACTGATGACCGAGAAGTTGCCGCGTCCAACTGTAAGACAACGGTGTATTAGTCATTGATCGAGCGTTAAACGTAGGATTCACAGAGTATCAGCGATAACGATAGAGTACACAACTTACCGCTGCTTATAGCAAATTCTTTTCCGCTTATAATGTGATGAAGCAAATTTTTCATTTCGAACGGCGATAGATTGAGAAGATGTTCCGAAGCTTCCTCGCCGGTGCAAATTAGCGTTCTCGATAGTTCGGTCGCCATTACTTGAATTATCAAACCAACGCGGAGACGCAGCATTTCGTGAAACAATTGCGGTTCGGTTCTTATAAACATTGCCAAGTAGACTAGCAACTCTTGCGTGAGCATAGCGGTTGACTCGTCGTCTCCGTAGGCTTGATGAATCAAAGATCGCAGCTCGTTCTCCGGCAGGGGAGCGACTATCGTGTGCTCGTTCAACGGTGGCATACCGACCGTCACTTGTTTCTGCCGCACCAACAAATCGGTCACGGCTTTGGCGAGATCCTCGACGCGCTTTCCGAGCATACCCGCGGTGTGTCGCACGATTCCCCACATCTTTTGCTGGCAGGCCTTCTCGTAGAGACCCTTCAGCAGATCTTTCACCAATATCGGATGGCCCTCCTCCAGCATTCCGGTGTCGAAGTACAATCCTTGGGAATCGACCTGTTCGAGGAAATGCCTATGTATATTTGTTTTGCCTATACCAAGGAGACAAATTCGTTATATTCGTAGCACAGCACCACATCAAAGATTAACAGTTCGATTTTCTTTTATATATGTCGTGGATCGATACTGGAGGCCTCTCCACTTCTTCATGTATTGTTTTTTTCTTTTGAAAAAGTGAATTTTACATTTAAAATAATTGATTTAGTGAAATTTAACTGAAACTATTGTTTCCTCATGGAGGAAGCTTTGTTTTTTAGATAAAAATAATCCAAGTATGATTGCAAAATTTTTCTCAAAAGTCGACGCGCGTCCTTACGAGCTTTGGGACGAATGGCAAAGCCTCAACGAACCAAATACTGCAGGATGTCTCCTTGTTCCTCGAGGCTCTCAGTTTCGCGCAGCATCGTCAGCAATTCTTCGACCTCGGTGTCGGCGTATTGGGTCTCCGAGGTGACTCGATGCCTGTGCGATTTGGGAGAACTTCTCCACGGCATCGGCTCGTCGATGGGCGAGGGCGTTCGATCCGGTCGATGTATCGTCGAGGGGCTTATCGAGCTCGAAGCAGTGGTGTCGGTCACTTCGATAAATGGATTAGTCCCCAAAACCGTGGAGGGTCGCCGTTCGTCGCCGGACATTCCAAGGATTTCAGCTAAGAAAAAAAGAACAATTGTTAATCGAAAAAAACGAGAAAATTCCAACTTTTCGCGTTTCTCATGCGGTCGCTAGGAATTGTTAGTACAGTACCAGTTCTAAATTGCTAGTGGACTTACACTCTTCAGGGGCTGCGGCTGTAGGAAGATATTGCAAATGTGTTTAGGGTTCCTTTTTTTCGGCGAACGTGCAGGCAATTTTTTTTTCACGCTTTCGTTAGTAATGTGAATTATTAAACACAATTTTTTTATACACCATTTTATTAGCAGCGTAAATACCACCGACACGAAACTCCGATCTGCTGTACTCACGTTCGACGGCTATGGATCTCGTTTTTTTAATCGCTCCTTTGACGGACATTCGGCGCCTCAGATTACTCCGGCTTCGCACCATCGGACGATTCAAGAGGCCGGTACGGTGTGGGAATGCGCGCATCAGGTGCTCCTCCAAATATTGATGTACCTGTAAAGAAAATATTTTTTTTAACTCATGCATGAAAAGTGCTACTTTATGTGGGGGCCGGGCACGACATAAAGTGGGGTTTTTGGAGAAGGCGTTACATAAATACTCGAAGCGTGTTGTAATGAGTATTTACGACACTCTTCGAATATTTATGCAACGCGTAAGCGTATCGTAAATTCTGTGCATGCGCACATCCGTCTGTTTTTCCTTTATTGTCGCGCCAGGCCAGCAAAAAAAAACCTGGCACCGCTCATGCATTCGTCACAAAAAGGAGTATGAAATACTTGTACGTAAAAGCGAACTCCTGACGGCGGTTGTGAAGTGGCCGCACTCGCCTTCTCTCGCGCAGCCACTTCCCAACCTTCGCCGAAAGTCCGCTTTTATGCACTAGTATCTCAAAGTACTATTCTTCTGCGTTATCAAAAAAAAAACAACACTACAAGGTACGTCTGTGAATTTTTACAGATTTTTTTTATCCCATCAACTTGTTATTCGAATCGTTCGAAGGTTGCGTCTTAGCAAATTCTAGGTCCTCGTTGAACAAGAATCCGGTAAGCGACGGATCAAAGAATTCCAAAAGCGATTGTGTGCGTCGAATTTCTTCCGTACCTGAGGATTTAGCTTATCAGGTCGTCCGTCTTCGGAGCTTCCGAGGAAGCTCAAGTTCGTGATGGAAGATGTGCTGAGGAAGTCGTTCAGATTTCCCAAAGAAACTCTCGTGCCGTTTATGTATCCACTTTTCAGTTTTTTCATCGTCGTGATCATCGCAAGTGGTATTTTTCCTTGATCTGCAATTATCGAGATTTTTTTTTTTCATGTAGTTTTGGCGCCTCATGGTTTATGGTGGAAAATTTTTGGATGCGGGAAGAAGGCGCCCAGTTAGCTGTGACGGACCGAAGCCTGCAGGACATCGAGGGAAAAAACAGCAGCAAGCTCGGTCGCCAATCAGAGAATAAAATCAAAACGCCTAAAGCGAATTGTGTGTGAATCGAAGCGGGGGAGGGGATAACTGTGTTTCGATGGCTACCGAAAAACCATCGTCATACCTAAGTGATTATGAGTAGCAACGAGAGTTACGGTCGGTCTGCCGAGCATTTGCCTCCAGTTGATGGTGACGAAGGCGAGGTTGGTTGTGAAAGTGTCGGCAAGGAAGGCGGCGTCATTCGTCACGTAGAATTCCTCCGCGTCAAAGTTCTAACACATGCAACATACGCGCACACTACAGAAAAACTATCATCTAAAAGGGGTCTGTTGATGTTTCGTTAACGAAATTCAAAACTTTAGAAATCTACGTGTGGACTCTCCAACGAAAAAGGTCCGTAGTTCGGAAAGGTTTTTATGATTATTTTTTTTATCGCGCTCCTATTTAAATGAGAATGTGATAAAAAAAAATTGGATTTATCGATAATGATTGTTTTAAAAATTATTTTATACAAAACTCCTCAAGTTTAATGCTCGTTTGATCAGACTGTTTTCGACTCAGTTTAAACTAACTCGGATGCAGTCCGATCGAACGAGCATGAATTTGATGAATTTTATGTAAATATTTTTTAAACGAATCGCTATCCACAAATCCGATTTTTTTCACTAATCACCAAACGTTATGGCCACAAAAAAAAGAATATTAAAGAGCATTAATTACGGTACATTTTAATGCTACCAGGAAGTCTTTTGAGATCAGATCGACTTTTGAGGTTGTTTAATGGAATTTTCCAATGTTATATTTATTTGAACAGCCGAACGAGGGTTGCCGCGCCTGGACAGACATTCATATCTGATTCTCGACTAAATCGTACCAGGGAACCTCAGCCACTGATTAAAAAAGGATCGTGGGAACAAACGCTACATGCAAGCAGAGATGTTGTAATTGAAAAACAAAAAAACACGTTGAAACGCATGAACACGTATCCGAAAGCCATTAATTCAGCTGTTCAACGACAACCGCGATATCATAATAAAGCGTCAAATAATCGATGATAGCTTGCATTAATGATTAATAATAAAAACGTTAAGACGATACAAATTTGTGGATGGATGGACGTGTCACTCTATCGCTTACAAACATTTTATTACCTAGGTGAACGTTCTTGAGAGGCATAACCACGAGTGGACGACCTAACATATTCTGCCAGCTAGACTTCAAGAAATTAATTTCGCCTTTGAATATGTCGATCATGAGCTCATAGTCCGATGCGATGTAGAAGCGGGTCATGTCTGTCAACTATTATTTCGTGCGATAACAATAGGTGTATGAGAGAAATTTAAAAAATCTATGCATATATGTACCTAATGTCTGACCATCGTTTTACTCACCTGCGGCGTGAACGCGAAAATTTTGTCGTGCAAGGAGTACAATTTACTCGTGCTAAGAATACCAACGTCTCGCGACTTTCGGCCGGACAGACCCAGCTTCTTGTTACGTCCTAAAATTTATATAGAATATAGAAATTCAAATTCGATACTTAACATTTTAAATATGATTCTTTAAATTTTCAATATGATACTTAAAATTTTCAATTTGGTATTTGAATTTGTGTATCATTACATTCCCAGCCAAAAGGAAGATTCAGAGTATTTTGTATACTTCCCAATGCGATAAAAATTAGGAAAAAAATCAACCATTCGGAAGGTGCTAAGAACATTGATTCTGCATATTTGCAATTCCAAAAGGTTATTAAGAAATTTAAAAAAAATTGTTCAACAAAAAAAACCAGCAACCTAACTTGTTAGTTAAATTACCTAGATACGTGTACAGATGACTGAGAACCTTCGCCGGCTGAACTTCGATCGGTGCGACTTCCCCGATCGTCTGAACGTGGATATCGTGCTGAGCTATTTTTTCGCGTATCTCAGCATCCTCCGCCAATATGACAACTTGCACAACAACGTCGGGCTTCTTTTCACTGCAAAGTCTACGGTTTAGTGGATCCAATTCGCCGACCGCAAGAAAACCCTGCGTGAGAAAAAAAAAATTAACATATAAGTCTATCCGCTGTTCAGCTTACACCGCAGTTGCTTGCCTCTTGAAGTAATTTTCCCAAAATGTAGAGAGACTGCGCCCACATGAACGGACATCGGCCAAGAGCTTCTCTCTTCGTGCTTCCCGGCTCGGCGTATTCGGCATTGACGTTGTCCCCCGAAACGGTGTACAATTCGGGAACCAATTTCATACCGTCCTCACCCTTTATCATTATATCTTCGAGGGCTTTTGTGTATTCGACAACGGCGGTTTGATTACCTTGGAAGCAATAATCGAGTATCAAGTAGCAGAAGAAGAGAGGCCACTCGCACTCGATGTTCTCGAACATCCGGAGCTCCCATGGCTCGTAGTAGAGTCTGAAAATACATACATTAACGTGATAAATCTGCAAAGCTTCGGAAGTTCGTCGAATAAGCCTCGAAGCGAAAATGTGCTTTTCTCTTCGTTCACGTTTGTTTATTCTACAATTTATTGTGAGTCATTTTGCAAATTTGCTCTACTGTCTGTAACGCAAAGGCAGATAAAGCCTTTATATAAAAAAAAATTCTCGTCACTACTTCGAAGTACGATCGGGTTGTATTTGAGGTATTCCATCCGATTTGGAACGGTCAAAAACTCAATTTTTGTTTGGAAGGCGTCGAGTTTTCGGCCGTTTAAACTGGATGGAATGCGTCATTTACAATATTAATTATTACCATTAAACGGTGTCGACGGTATTGCGACTCTTACCTATTGGGATCTTCCTTCGAAGTTCTGTAGCCATCGCGCAAGAATCTTTTGCAACCAAAACGGCCTTGCAATTTTTTCGTTACAGCGTCTCTCGTGAGTTGTATGAGATTGGGTTCGTCGACGGCGAAAGCCGGAAAGCTGATGATCGACAGAAGTCCGCTGTCCAGCTCCTTGGAATTCGATTCTCTGGGGAGCATGGATTGCAAAACGGCTTGACACTTTTGCGCCTCGTCGGCCAGTACGTGGATCACCGAGGTCGGACCTCCTCTCGCACCGAATAAATCCAATTCGTTCATCGCTTCCAGGGCAGCCTTCGCCATACCGATGCTACTTGCGTTCAATTCCGGCAGACCGTGATTCGTTTTGTCACCTCGCTCCCATATACCGTAGTCCGGCGTGCAGTACGCCGACTCGATGTAAAACACCAAATTTTGAATAAACGCGACCTGCAATGAAATTTGTATCCGTGAGATTTTTGCATGGAATGTGTGGAACGCCTTGCGTTTTTCGCCAATTGGAGCATTTTTAACGAAAAATGGTACAACGTAAATTTCACACGGCTTCCCTATCTTTTTTTACTATTTTGCACATAAGTTCCTCTATAAGAAAATTCGTTGACCGATTATCGCTTCCTCATAGATGAAGCTGTGCGGATTTTTTTTGTCGTTAAAGGGGGGAAAATTCCTTAGTTGAATTTCCGTTATTCGTCGTTTCAGAGCCTTGTTCAATATGTTTTGCCCGATGATTACGAATCTTTAAGTTATTTCATTCCTAAGCCGATATTTGATGCGGGAACTCGTGTTGGACGTAAAATACAAATTTTTCCGAAATTTCCAAAATTAAAAAAAATTTAAACGCTTAGATCCATTTTTCGCTAAATGTAATGCCAAACATTGTACATCGTTAGCCCGTTCCCTTGCCAAATTTGAGCTCTATGTTTACTCAATGTAAAACAAAAAATAAATAGCTTCTAAAGTCATGTACAGAGCACTCGCCTCGTCCAAATTGAAGACAATCTGAAGTCCCGAAGCGGTCATTTGGGCGAGTATCAAGAGATACAGTGAAACAGCATCCAGCTGAAGATGTCCCCACTCCGAGTCTCCCACGACAGACTGACCAGTGGCCGAGCTGTACTTGGCATGCAGAGCGTCCAGCGGATTCTGAGTGATCTTGAATCTCTCCACCTTGTCTTTCTGCTGCATCATCGCCATCAGCAGACCCCTCATGAGCTTGACGCAGCTCTGCTCCAATTCGTATGTCTTGGCTCTGTCTTCGTCGGCGTCAGCTATCTTTTTGTACGCCATCGACAAGCCCCATACAGCCAGGATGCAATAAACGTTGTCGCGAATCCATGCGTGATTGTTTTCCTGACTTGCCGGAAACAAGCCTGTCACCGGATTCTGATGATTCATTATTATTTTGTGGACCATGCGCTGGTAATAGTCCAGGCGCACACCCGAGTTGCTGCGGCTGCGCATCTTGCGGCCGGTCGTCGATTCCTTCACAGTGAAATCACAGCCGAATCTATGACAAGAAAAAAAAATCGTAAAAATTAGGCGAATTTATTTGAAACTACGTATAATATTTTTTTTTATATAATTGTATTCTATATAATTATATTCTATATACACTGTAAAAAAATGTTGCTTGAACACTAATCAACGCTATTGGAAGCTTTTTTACATAAAATTTTTCTGATATATCAAACACATGTGCGTTGCAATTTTACAGTAAGATTTTTATTCCACGATTAATTGAAGAAGAAGAAAGGATGTTTTCGCGACGATTAATTTATTTTTAGGCTACCTGGGACTGAACGTAAATTGTATCGCTCAGCGATACGTGTTCGCGATGTCAAGTGATGAAGACGTCCCTCGCCCAACGAAGCATGTCATTCGTACGAACGTATTCGGGCCAAGGGACGGGCTGAGATGTCTTCTTAATTTTTTTTATTTTTTCTTTATGTTTTTTTTTCTTTTTCCTAAAACTTCGATGGGCAATGTTAAACGAAAGTCAAATTAATCTTACACACTGCAGAGATCGCGATACGAGTATCGCAGTCGGTAAGGTAGAACTGTTTATTGTGAGCATTTGAGGTTTGAGGGCGCGTTTTAATGTCAGCTGCCAGTTGCTGGCAGCTTAAAGGCTATAAATATGATCAGCCTTTGTTGGAGCCACGATTCACCTATACCAATCGATTGGTACAGGCTAACAATTTCGTTTATCTTGCACAGCTGTAGTAAACTCCGAATAAAAAAGCGTAACTTAAGGACACGTGAAACGACTCAGTCGGTAACCAAAATCTGTAATGAATGCGATTCAGAGACGGTAGACTTTTCGGGAAAAAGACAAGGATTTGCGGATGTACAATTTAATACCGCGTCCGATGATGCTTCCGTTTTATCCGAAATGCCAACCTATTGAAAATGGTATTGATTCGAAAAATGCATCTATCTCTCTCGCACTGATGTGTCACGTGGTACATCGTTCACATGGCCTTAAGGGGAAGTGAAATATCGTGGTCGGTAATGGAAACTGTAATGAACTTTTTTCAAGGGTGCTAATTTTTTTGAGGGAAAAACCAATTCGAGCTGGATGCGCGCGGTAATTTCGTATCCGGCCCGAATTCATTTTTTTCTCAAAAAAATTAGCACCATTGAATAAAGTTAATTTGAAAATTGCAACTATTTCTCTCGCAAGCACAGCTCTTTCACTTCCCCTTAATTTGGGCGATCAGCCTAACTCTATCGCCAATTTACAACGGCCTCAAAATTGTCAAAAATAGTTTAGATCAAAGTAGATTTTTAGATCTCATTGAATTATCATAAATGACCGGCAAGGCATAGCGGTAACTTTACCGACCAAATAAAAATCGCAGCTACAAAGTTTTTTTTGCAGTAACCGCGAACGATTATCCGAGTTTCGAGCTTCCGAACGATTTCCTGCAGCCGATATCGAAACTCGCCCAAGAGAACGTACTTGTGTGCGTAGAAAAAAAAGCCTTACAAATGGCCGAACAACGTAGAAAGATCCGAGCAAAGGCAACGATGGCTTAAGCTCTCCGTTCGAGAGCTCCCGAGATGTTTGCTGTAAAATCAAATTTTCATCCTCATCGGATGGATTAGGGTAGATCGAGAGAAACGAAAATTGGGACACGAAGTTCGAAAGCGTGTGTCAACATGGCTACGCCGTTCTGACGCGAATGAAGTGACCTCGAGAAACAACGCAATTCGCCGCACGCACACTCGCAAAGTGGGCCGCTATTTTTCTCGTATATCGCTCGTCTCGGATAGGCCACACTCGAGCGCTGGGCTCATCCCTAGTGGAAAGATCGACCAATGCTCATTCAGCCAACGTTCGTCATGTATAATACGTCCAAGTTTTTCGGCAATTATTCATCGACCGATCTTAATTGTCTTATGCGGGTTTTATAAAAAAAAAAAACAACAAATATACATACATATACATACACATATTATATATTAAAAAAAAAAACAAAAATTAGCGAGATTCACAAACGCAATGCCTGCGCTACACGGAAATCACAGGTATTACATTAATAAGAATTCGATATCACGAGAGAAAGATCGTGTGGTATCTCGTCGAGATTCGTGCCGCAATCGGTTCGCAAAACGAGAATCGCAACGTGTCGTTTGGATTCTCGGCCGTAGCCTGATAGAATCGTCATCGAACTTTCGTCAGAAACATCGTCGTCGCAAAACTTTTTTTTTTTTTTTTTAGAAATCACGAGTAAATCGATCGCTGTCCCGTGTCGTCGGGACGGAAAATACGAAACGAAAAAAAAAAAGAGCCGAAGAGATCATTCGCGTCGCGTGAAGCAAGCCTCGCACCGTCGACGCTCCTCGTACACAGCTTGCGATGAACGGGAAGCTTTCGTCTCGGCATTCGCGAGGATGGCGTCACGCCGGAGCGCAGCCACGTCCGTTTCCTTCGCGTAGCTAATGAAAAATCGTCGCGGAAAGCCGAACGGGTGAAATATTTGTTGCTTCCCAGTCGAAACCGAGATGACGATCGGGGATCGTGAACGTGACAAAAAAAATATGTATATGTATGTGTATGTATACGAGTAATAAAAAAAAAATGGCGATACGATGATCGTCGTCGGCGAGGCTCGAAGCACGGAGTCGGCCTAGAGATCGAGAGCCGAGCGCGTCGTGCCGAGTGCTGTGGAGAGACAAAGTTTTGAGGTGCCTCTCCGTACAGCTCGGGAAGAGCTCTTTCTGCGCGTGTGTGCATGTGCGCTGTGTATGCGTGTGTGTGTGTGCGTGCTGCGACTGGCTCGCTTGCGCTGGCGTGTTCGTGGGAGCGGAGAGACGTGCAGTAACAAATCAGCGCTCGTCGCGATTAGGACCGCGAGGACGACTGGAAAAAAAGAGAGACGGCTCATTCAGCGTCGAACAAACACCGCAACTGAGAGTAACGTAAAAGAGAGTAATCGTCGGGCCAGGAGGAACGGAACGAAGATCTACGATTTCCGATGGACCGTTGAAATGGAAATTTGCCGGAAAGCCTGACCGAAACTACTTCATCGAGGTTCGCATAATATTTTTGGGCAAAAAAAAATTTTGATCACGATTAAACTCCAAGGCTCGCCTGTGGCGAGTCGAGGATCGAGATTCGGCGGTGGAGATTTTTTTAACGTAAGGGAATGAAGGAAAAGAATGAAGGAAAAGTGGGAAAAGTTTGGGACCGATAGACGTTGGAACTTTTTTCATTTTCGAGGTTATGTCGGTGCAGCCGTTCGAGGATAAACGTTCGAATTTCGGGAATTGTCCGGGACTGAGGGTTGTCATTTTTTGTTGAGATAGTTTAGGCGCTCCACGCGCTCCTAATGTTTAGGCAAGGGTATCGATGATCGGGTTGTCATTGACGATCGCTCGGTGTGGGTTGAAGTCTCGTAATTGACAAGGAGGGTGTTTTTTCTTTGGACTATCATTCAATCGTTCGTGTTCGAATTATCATTTTGCGTGATTTTTTGAAGTTAGTTTGCTGTGAAAAACAGAGAATGTTGGGTTTCTTGAGTTCCTTAGGTTTGTTGTGTCGCTGGAACTTATGTTAAAGCCAGTTTATCGATGATTCGGTTAACATTGACGAACACTCGCTGTGCATTGAATTTTCATGCTTGACATGAGGGGTGTTTTTTTGCAGAGAAATTTTCACTCGTTCGGGTTTGAATTACCATGCTGCAAGATCTTTTGCAGTTGCTTTGCTACAAGAACAGAATGACGAGTTCCCTGAATTTTGTTGCGTCGCTGGAACTTATGTTAATGGCAGTTTAATGACGATTCGGTTACCATTGACGAAAACTTGCTGTACATTGAATTTTCATAATTGACAAGAGGGATGTTTTTCGTAGCGAAATTTTCACTCGTTCGTATTTAAATTCCAATTCAGTCACTATTGACGGTCACTCGATATGCATTGATTTCCCATAATTGACAAGAGGGTGTTTTTACAGACAAATTTTTACTTGTTCGTGTTCAAATTTCAATTCAGTCAACATTGACGATCACTCGCTATGCTTTGAATTTCCATAATTGACAAGAGGGTGTTTTTACAGACAAATGTTCACTCGTTTGTGTTGAATTCCAATTCAGTCACCATTGACGATCACTTGCTATGCCTTGAATTTCCTTAATTGACAAGAGGAGTATTTTTTTGTAGAAAAATTTTCACTCGTTCATGTTCAAATTCCAATTCAGTCACCATTGACAATCACTCGCTATGCATTGAATTTCCATAATTGACAAGAAGGCTGCTTTTTGCAGACAAATTTTCACTCATTCGTGTTCGAATTGTCATGTTGCAAGATTTTGTTGCCGTTGCTTTACTACAAAAATAGAATGTTGAGTTTCTTTAATTTTATTGCATCACTGACCCTTATGTTAAAGCCTTGTGTAAACCCAATTCAATTTACGACTCCAAAGATATCCACACTACGTCAAACTTAATCTTCCACAAATCTCTGCGAATGCACTGCTTTAGAAAGAAAAAAAATTGTTCACATGTAGAATTACATTTTCTAAGCCGGCATCCCCGAGTGAATTTTTCGCGATGCAAAACCCAGCCGTTACAACTTGATGAAACTTACTCCCATGCAGACACCTTCAGGGTGATTTCAATTTTCATAATTGCCAAAAAGTGTCTTTCCGTTTTTTTAGACAAATTTTCACTCGTCCAAATTACCACGCCACCTGATTATTGGCCATGCCTGAAAAAAAAAGAGTACTTCGAGTTTCACGAGTTCGTTCTGCGCCGCAGCTGCCGGCTCGCCGGGCCAATACCGGCGTCCCGTCCAGTGCCAAACAACGCCGACGATCGAATATTCCTGTAACAATGCCTACAAAAAAATTTCCCTATCCTCGCTCAATAAAGTATTCTTATTTTTCCAGAGTATCGAGCAGAATTCCATTTGAATGGACGATGCCCGGAGGCGATGAACGGTATGGAGAGACATGGGCATGGACATGGACACTCTCATGCACACTCGCGCCACCATCATCACCACCACCACCACCACTCGCACTCTAGCGGTGCGCAAAGTACGCCGCAAAATTCTGGTCAGTCGTCGTCCTCGTTGTCGTCGTCATCGCGGCACGGTCACGGTCATGCGTCGCACGTGCAGAGCGAGCCTCCGCCGCCGCCGTCGCAGCCGGTCGTCCAGAAGCCCCGAAACTACAAGCTCCTCGTGGATCCGATACTCGTGAAAGGAGCGACGAAGCTCTACCGTTACGACGGCATAGTGCCGGGCGACCCGACCTACACGCTCGTCCAGCCTCGAGATCCTCGCTCGAAGCTTACGCGGCACTGGACGAGGCTCGAGCAGCTCGAACTTCCGGTGCCGCGTTTCAAGATCGACGCAAATTACTGCGGCGAGCCGCCGCCTCTCGAGGTAACTTTCTGCCATCTGAACGACAACATCGACAGGACCTTTCTAACCGACATGGTACAAAAATTCGGCGCTACCGAGGAGCTGACGATATACTATCATCCGGTGACGAACAAGCATCTCGGAATAGCGCGGGTCGTCTTCGAGACGACGAAGGCCTCGAAGGGCTGCGTCGAGAAATTGAACAACACGTCGGTAATGGGGAAGGTCCTTCGGGTCTTTCTCGACGCGTTCGGCGAGGAGTGCAAGAAGATATACGCCGATCTGACGGTGGAGAAGAAGCCCGAGAAGAAGATCGTCGAGAAGGAGACGAAGATCGAGCCTGAGCCGGAGAAGCGAACGCCCGTCGAGAAGATAACGGCCGAGGAGCGCGAGGACTACAGAGCGAGCAAGAAGGAGCTTCGATCCGCGACGAGCGCCGAAAAGAGTCGGGAGCCCTACGTCGAAAATTCGCGTTACAGCGGCGGAAAGTACAGGGATTATCCTACGCCGGGCGGAAGCACGACCGGCAGCGATCTCGGTTACGGCACAGCGCCCAGCGAGATTAATTATTCGAGCAACTATTCGCAAAATTCGACGCCGGCGACGAATTACGATTACTACTATGCGAGTTACCATCACCCACCGGCGAATAGCTACGTCGGTGGTATAACGGCCAGCGTCCCACCGCCGAGCATCCCGCTGCAGCAGAATTCCAACATGTGGTGGAGCGCAAATTCGTCGGGCGCCTCGGCAGCGGCCTCGGCGTATCCGGCTGCTTCGGTCTGGACGGCCCAGCACGCTGCCAGCCTCGACAACTCCACCGTCGTTCCGCCCGTTCCGCCCAAACCCTCCAACACGAAGAGCACTTATCACACGCCCAAGAAGGACAAGGACTCGTCGAAGAATTCCTCGCGCGATTCTCCCGTCGAGGCCCGCAAGACCCTCGATCTCGACACCCGAATCGCGATGCTCCTCAAGGACAAGGCCGGCGGAATGGCGCCGCCTTTTCTGCAGTTCGGCAGCGACTCCGAGGACGAGAAGAAGTCGCAGCACCCCGACGAGGAGATACTCTCCGAGCCGCCGAGTCCCTTTATTTCCGCGGAGATCTACAAGTCCTGCTTCGACAGAAAAACCGAGCGCACGAAGGAGCGCAGGAAAGCTCACGAGAACAGCGCCAATCAGTTCTCGGTTGACGAGGATCTCGGAAGCGTCATAAGCTCGAGCGAGGACGAGGCGCTGTTGGGGAGTTACAGCCCCGCTGTAGACGATGCCGAACCTCCTCCGCCCAAGGAACCTCCACCTCCGCCACCACCCGACGACGACCGCATGTCTCTCAGCCCTCTCAGCTCGGGGGACGAGAAGATCGAGGAAGTAAGAGCCTTTCGATTGGCCAAATTATCTCTACGTGATTTTTGTCCTTTGTGGCAGGCTTATATTTCTATGATGTCTCGTTGGTAGGAAAAAATACCCCGGCTAAAATACTCCTGGGAAAATACCACGGAAAAAATGACGCGGAAAGAATAGTCCGGAAAACATAGCCTCGGAAGAAATACTCTCGTGTGTGTGTGTATGTGGGTGTATTTTTTCTGGGTGTATTTTTTCCGGGATCCGGTTGACAATGTATGTGCGATGGATTCTTAAAGTTGGCATTAATAGTCTTTGGAATTTGTATTCATTTATTTATTTACGGTAAAACCCTTTCACAAATATAATCAGTATCAGACAAAACAACATAACATAAACTTCATGAAATGATTTAAAAGTAATTAATAAGAATGGGAAGCATTTTCGAGAAAAAAAATTGCGATAATTTCTCCGAGGCTGTGGATTATTTGCTCGCATTGAAATAATTAAATCGTGCGTGAAAGGGTTGATTCGTTAGGCGAATATGACTCACAAAAGCGTTGTCCTTCCAGGTCGCGGCTCAGGCGGAACCTGCGAATCAGATGTATTCGGGAGCTGGATATCCTGGTCATCTAACACATTACCCTCAACCCACGGACTTCTACAGTTTGCCGAGACCAGCGCAATATCCTTATCCGTACGGAAGCGCTTACTTGCCGAATCAGTACCAGTCGTCGTCGACCGCGCTTCCCGGTGCTGTCGGTTCCCATCAAGGATCGAGTTATTACCCTACGTTTCACTCGAGACTTCAGGCTATGGCTAATCACAACATAACGAAAGATAATCCACAGGTTAAAAACACACCATTCATCCGGACACCGTGCGAGATTGCGCGGGAGAAACAAACGATCTTTAACTCTCGCGTATTTTTCAGGGTCCTACAATAAACGCCGTGTTGATGACCGTAGTCAACGAGCTTAAGCAAATACTGAAGAAAGATTTCAACAAGAGAATGATCGAAAACACTGCCTTCAAGCTGTTCGAGGTGTGGTGGGACGAGAAAAAGTCCGAGAAGAGTCAGAACAATACCAGTGGCGAGACCGTGACGGTGAACAACACTGTGAAGGAAGAACCGCCGGCGAAGCCCCAAGCGTTGTCCTCGATTCTGGACCAAGCGACGCCGCTCGGTCTCAACTACGACGGTTTTGGATTAGGTATTAGGGCCAGTATGCCAAAGATGCCTTCGTTCAGGGTAAGCAACGATATTCGCGGAGAAGTTGGGAGAAGTTTGCTATCGCATGGTGTCCAGCGGTCCTTGAAGTTCTTGAAGACCTGGAACTGTCTTTGAATTTTGCTTGTCCTCGACGAAATGTTGGAATTTCCTTGAATTTCACCTAATGTCCTTGCATTTTTTATTTACCCGCAAATTTGAGTTTGTTTCAAAATGTACATTATTAGCGACTATCCTAAAAAAATGTGTGTCTCAGTTTCGTCGAGATAAACATATACGTTCGTGCATAGTGAGTTGTTTTTTTTCTGAACTGATTTCGATGTAAACGAAAACGGTTATTGAACTAAATGGTATTTCGTAAGTCGCGCCCGATTTGCATATCTTTATTTTTTTTATAAATGTCCCAACACAACGTGGAGAAGTCCTGTAAATGTCCTGGATATTGTCCTTGAATGTCCTTGAATTTCGTTCAGACTTTTTTACTGGACACCATGTATTGAGGGGGAGACGATATTAATTTTGATGATTATCTCGTTAGCGAAAGATAAAAGCTCCGAGTCCGTTGCCCCAAGACGAAGACAGTCGGCAGTCCGATCGCATGGACACGGAAATTATCGATAGCGACAGCGACCTGGATCTACCGATGGTCGCGAACACGAAACGCCCGTTGACGACCCTTCCCAGCGCTTCCTCGAGTTCCTCGTCGTCGTCGCCGAGCGAGAGCACCAGCAGCGATTCCAGCAGCGGCGACTCCTCCAGCAGCTCCAGCGACAGCTCCGACGACGAAGGCTTCGCGAATTCGCAAGACGACGTAAGAAATTTATCCGTCGAGGTTGCCGGGAGTTACGAAGTACTTACTTTTAGCGTTCTGATGGTGAAAGCTATTTTTCCTTTACAAAAATCTGTAACTCAAAAACTTCTCGAGGTACAGAGTCGAAATTTGGCACACATCCGGAACAGCGACTGCCTGCGTTCAGACTTACTTTTGATAACACTTTTTATTTTTATAAATTTATAAATGAATTTACTAAAATTCATAAATACATTTTTTTAATTGACAAATTTATTTTCAAAAATATATACAGATTAGATAAGGCTTTATTTGCACGTATACCCTTTCGGGTCTTCACAGTCAAACGTTTATGAAATAATTGTTTTATTTAAAAATGTTTCTTTTTTAATTTGTAAATTTATTTTTTACAAATTTTCAGCGTGACTCCGGTTGTCGGGTGTTCGACAATCGTCCTCTGGCCTGCAACAGCGAGGATCCCGATATTTTAACGGAGCTAGCGATACAACGATCTCTGGACTGCGCAACGCCTACGGGCCGCAACACTCCGGTGGCGGACCTCGACGTGCGAAACTTGACGGATTTCCCGCAGCACGACAACGAACCGAGTCCCGTGAGTTCGCCGGTCCCGCATCGCGACATGGAGATCGACGTTCGGCCGACGGAGACGCCGCCCGAGGTGAAGGTCGACAGACCGAAGACACCGGACGTCGTGCTCAAAGAGATCACGGCTGAAGCGCCGATTCACGTGGAGCAACGACCCACTGTCAGGTTACCGGCTAAGGAAGAAATTCATGATATTAAGAACATGGAAAGCTCGGCGGCCGAGGCTCTTATGACGCTCGCCGGACAGGACAATATTATAAGGCACAAGAGTCCGGGTCACGTACAACCCAACATCATCAGAGCTCTTCAGAGCATGTCGTCGAAATATATTAACGACGAGCCGATACTCAAGGAATCGGAGAAAATCGATATGTTCAGCGAAATACCTACGACGGATTCCGAGGAGGAGAGCCTCGAGATCAGGCGATTAAGGTAAGAGAAGAATTACGCTGATCCATTCGCTTGCAATTATATTTTTTCACAGTCGAAGCATCCAACATTTTTAATGGTTAGACGGTAAAAGAATTATTTCCAGCGTTTAACGGTCATGCCAGAATTCATGCGTATCGAAAAACAACTTTTTCATCATGGTTGAAAAAAAAAAAAAAATTTAACATTTCCTTTGCAAGAAAATTAAATTTGAAAAGTATTTTTTACGCACTTTTGATTTATTTGTATCACGAAATATTAAGTTTTTTTGTTTTTCGTGCGCCATGGGTAACGAGATTGTCAATTTTACTGTTGGGGATTTTACTTGTGCGAATTTTAGATTGCATATATATTACTGTAGCATCAAGTTTTCTTTTGATACTGGCAGCATTTTTTTTTAATTATTTTTTTTTTTCGAACGTTGTTCCATGTTTGCAAATTTTGAGCTTTCATGATTTCTCAACAAAAAAAATGCATCCCTTCACCTCCCGAGCTTTCGATTTGCCCTTATAATAATGGTGGCGTCATAATAACGAAGCTCAAAACAAATGGCGCTCTAGTTACAGTTCTGCGCATGCGTATTAGGCGGCGCATATCTCTCACTCCAATACGCATGCGCAGTTCTTGTAACTAGAGCGCTGTTCGTTTTGAATTTCGTCTTTATTTTGACGCCATCATTAACGGCAAATCGAAAGCACCTCGGCTAGAAAATTAAATGTAAAAAAGTATTTTTTTACCGACACTCGATTAATTTGTACAACGAGGTATTCAATTATTTCCAAATTGTTGTTGGTTAGATGCGTATCCGACAATAAAAAAAAAGTTTTTGGGAAAACCGTTAAAACTCGAGCCGCAGACATGGTTTAAATTGCCAGGATTTTAGACTGTATTCATATATTACTTTTCTACACAAGTTTTCCTTTCATTTCGGGACCATTTTTTTCAATTTCTTTTTTTCGAACGTAGTTTCCATGTTTGCAAAGTTAGAATTTTCATAGTGCTTTTATAGCTCGAACGTTTGGAGACTTATTAATCGTAACGATTTTTTTTTTTCAAAATTTTCATTCAGGTTCCAAGCGGAAGCGGATCTTCGTCTGAACGGTCAACGAAGTCCG
Organism: Stenichneumon culpator; assembly: GCA_964017025.1. Lineage (NCBI taxonomy): Eukaryota > Metazoa > Arthropoda > Insecta > Hymenoptera > Ichneumonidae > Stenichneumon > Stenichneumon culpator. The sequence continues at coordinate 1,451,203 of OZ024770.1, read as the reverse complement.
AGCACACCGGGTTCGCAAGCGTCTCAAGTATACATGGAGCACTCGTACTCGTTGCCGCCGGTGGCGCCGGAACGGTCCGAGCCGGTGCAGCGAGTAATACCCCAAAAGTCGAAGCCCTCGAAGCCCGTTAAGGTCGAAAAGTCGAAGGACAAGACCGAGAAGAGGAAGAACAACAAATACTCTAAATTACACGTCAATCAGAATCACGAGAGAGAAAAGGAGAACATAGTTCAGAACGAGTTTGCGTACGAGATGCTGCCGAGAAAATTCGATGAGCCGGAAGTAACGAAAGTTACGTACAAGGAGAGAGATTTGATGACGGAAATGGGAGTCCTGTACGAATTTTTAACGCGCGGCATCGACGCCGAGGACGTCGAGTATCTGCGAAGGAGCTACGAAGCTCTGCTCGCCGACGACGCTCAGGGCTACTGGCTGAACGACACTCACTGGGTCGATCATCCCGCCACGGATATTCCGAGTCCCGCGAAACGAAGAAAACGCGACGAGCTGCGACTTCACGCGACCGGAAGCGCGAGAACGGAAGGTTACTATAAAGTCGATATTCGAGAGAAGGCTAAACACAAAGTAAGTCCTTTCGTTTTGTTCGTCGATACATTAATTTCGAATTGTCACGATTCAATTTCTTTGGCCGTGAAAAAACATGATGGCCGCGGTCAGGAAAACCGGGAAAAGTCGGGGGTGAAAAAATTTGGTCAGGGAATCAGGGAAACGTCAGGGAATTTCAAAATTGGTCAGGGAAAAAGTAAATTGTCGCCAAATCTTCTATAAATAAATAAAAAGTACATAAAAGGAAGCCTTGAAAAAAAAATGGGGACATTTTGAAAAAAAAACACCAAACTAAACATTAATACAATAATTAGGCATTTTCATTTGCATCGTTAATTTTTTTTAATAGAATAATTTCCGGGTAAAAAACGGCCACCTTGGAAAAAGTACTATTTTCGCACTAGTATCGTAATGTAACAAATGCACACAACTCCCAGTTTTTATGCCTGTAGCGTGACGAAAAAATCACTAGCGTGCTATAAAAACGTGCGAAGAAGTAGCTAGAGTGTTAAAAAAGTGTCCCAAACAGTAACTAGTGTCGTCTGCGCGTGCGCGGTAATTTTCTCGCACGCCTTACTAAAAAGTGCAACTTTCGCCACGCGTTACGGGTACGAAAAGCCGGACTTTTTGTGCATGTCTTACAAAAAAAATATATATGCAGATTTTTTTTCATGCGATTTATCGAAAAATTACGATGGTTTGTAAATTTTATTTGTTGTCTGTTCTCGTTTTTCTAGCACCATTACGCTCAAAGTATACAACGCTCCAACGAGGTCGAGGAGAGCAGCGGGATGTACGCTGGAGGCGACGGTATGGCGAATGGTCCGAGAAATAATTCGAAAGCTCTCACCGGCAAAATGCAAGCGCTGTCGCGCGAAGCTCGTAGCAACCAGCGTCGCCTCCTCACGGCGTTCGGTATCGATACCGACAGCGATCTTCTCAAGTTCAATCAGTTGAAGGTAAACATGGTCACCGCATAAACCCCTTATTTTCGTATGGAATAAGGATGTTATGGGATTTTTTTTTCTTCAAATTTCACAGTTCCGAAAGAAGCAACTGAAGTTCGCTAAATCGGGTATTCACGACTGGGGTCTGTTTGCCATGGAGCCGATCGCCGCCGACGAGATGGTTATCGAATACGTCGGACAAATGGTGAGGCCGGTCGTCGCCGATCTTCGTGAATCTCAGTACGAGGCGACGGGGATCGGAAGTTCCTACCTCTTCCGTATCGATTTAGATACGATTATCGATGCAACCAAGTGCGGTAACTTGGCTCGATTTATCAACCACAGCTGTAACGTAAGTGCAACTTTAGCTTCCTCGTAGAAGAACCTTAAGGAGGTTGCAGCGCTTCACACTAGTCAAATGAGCGCTGCCGTAATTTTTAAACGGAAAATACCGTCAAATATCTAGACGGTGAATGCGTAGAGCAGCTTCCGAGGAAGCGAATGAGCCGTAATACATCCAAATCGAGCGAAAAATCACGGATTAGTCTTCGAAAAAAATTAAACGAATACCTTTTCGAAAATTAGCACAAACGCGTTAATATTTTTTCAAATCCATGGCAATTAATGTTTTTTCAACTTAAGGACATCCGCTATAATCCAAATAACCATCCACTATAAACAATAGATGCGTAAAAGTTTTTATAAAGGACTTAAAAAATGTAGCACTCATTTGACTAATCCGAAGCGCTCCAAACTTTTTGACAACCAAAAACGATCGGAAAGCACACATTGCATCCCGATCGTTTTCCAATTGCAATTGCCGGGGCATTTTTCCCCCGCATTGTTTAAACGATCGTTGAACGCCCTTTTCTAAAATAAATGTTTGCATGTCATTGAATTTTTACAGCCGAACTGTTACGCGAAAGTAATAACCATCGAGAGCCAAAAGAAAATCGTGATCTACAGTAAACAGCCGATCGGAGTTAACGAAGAGATCACGTACGACTACAAGTTCCCGTTAGAGGACGACAAGATTCCCTGTCTCTGCGGAGCCCCGCAGTGTCGGGGAACCCTCAATTAAGAATTTTGTTATCTCACGTTTCATCGCCAGGTCATTCCCGACTACCCTCCCCCTGTGCCCCCTCCCTTATTCCGACCCCCGAACACCCCGTCGCGCCCTGCTCATACTTTTGTAAATAAATCCCAATGTAAACATTTTATAAAAATTCAATGGAAAATGATAATTTACGTACGCTGCAAACCCAGCCCTCGAAGTTTATCGAAGACTCTTTAGAGTACAAAAAAAAAAGTTCGTACATAACAATCGAATAGTTATAGCGTAATAATAATGTGTTCAACGCAACGGTAAAAAAAAACCTACCGCAAAGATACTTCCTCTTTCAATGTAAATACATGCTTCTCTTCGAATCTTAAAAAATAATTACCACATTTGGTGTACAGGAGAAAAAAATCTGCAATCGCACAAATTTCAGTCTTGCGCGATTTCTTTTCTTTATTCGATATCTATATTATTATTTTTGTATGAAATAATCACGAGTTCCTTATCATCATATATACACGAGAGGTAACGGGAAATTTTTTAAAGATTTTCTTTTCCGACCGTATTATTGGCTGAACGAGTGCGACGACGGATCGCCGATTTGATGGCTGTTGCTGGACAGTGTTGCGACATTGACGTTGCTCAAGCTTTCCGGCTTGAAGTTGACGGCGGGATTGAGATTGGTGTTTATCACCGCGGTGGCGGGCGCCGTGGGGTTTTGCATGTCCAGCTGGCTCTGGGCGATGTCCTGCAGGGCGGCTTGAATCCTCTGGAGCAACACTTCGCCCTGTCTGACCACTTCTTCCAACTGTTCGCCAGCCTCGAGATTCTCCTGCTCCAGACGGCTCAGGCTCGCGACCTGAAGTTCCTGCGAAGCCTCCTCGCTGGGCAGGCTCTCGATCAGGGTGTCTATGTCCTTCGCGCACCTCGCTATAAGAGTCGCGAAAAGGGCTGCGTAATCTGAGGACAAAAAGAAGTTTCCATTTATCGGATTATCTTAACCCTGCGTGCGTACAATGGGTCTTCGAGGGAACAGTCGAAATTTCAAACTCTCCGTTTTTTCCGCTTTTTCGACTATTCTTCAATTTTTATTAACGGTTTTAAACTGTTGACTTTCGAAACTTGTGGGCCATGCAGTAGACGCTTCAAGAAGTAACCCAGAATTTTTAAAGATTTTTTGAAAGCCTAGAAAACTGAAAAACCGACTGTTCCCTAAAAGACCCAGTGTACACACAGTGTCTCTGAAAATATAGTGTACACACGCTGGGTTAAATGGGCAATGGGCAAAAAAAGGACTCTTAGAAGTTCTGACCCTCGGGAAATCCGCAACTTTGAAGCAACCCGCTAATTAATTCAAATGAAGCCATTAATTAATTGACGACTAGATTAATTAATTTAAAAAAAATCCATGGAAACGTGCCCATCCTCCTCAGCGCCGAGTCTGTGTAACGGACTGGACTAGATATGTGCTGTGACGGTCATTTTTTTGTGAGCGTTGATTGATCAAAAAATTACCGTCAATTGGCCGTCTTTTTTCATCATGAAAATCAGCAAAACGCTCATTTTTCCACGTTCAAGTGGGGTTCGTTCAGACCCCAGTCATGAGTTGTAGGGTTAAAAGTGGCCTCGACAAACACTTGTCTCCTTAATCTAAACTTGCAGAGATGCCTACATTATAATTTGCAAACTTTCTTTCGGTAAATTCTAATAATAATAATAATAAGTAGCAAAAAAAAAATCGGGGCGCGCAAGCCGGCCGAGTTTACCTTCCTGCGTCTGCTGCGGCTGGGGCATTCCTATTCTATCGAAACCGGGAAACTTGCTCGGTGTCGAGTACTGTTGAAGAATTCCTACGCTGTTGCAGAAATGTTCGGCTTGCTGTCCGCGGAGAAACAGGTAAGTCGGAAATTATTGACAAGTGTAGGATAAGAGATATTTTACAACGATTTTTGCGATAACCGTCGACGATCGGGACTCACCTGATTAATCGTGTCCTGCAATTGCGTCAAACGGTCCGCCATGATTGTGGGATATTCGTGAAAAATTTATTTTTCTAATTGTTGTTGTGTGTCGCTGAGACTCGGGTTCTTCGCAAGTAGTAACGCAGTAAAGTTTTGACAGAACTCGGCGAGAGTTCATAACAATGTGACGCAACACGGAGCATTGAAGGTTAGGAAAGTGGAACGAAACGTGAGGGGACGCTTGCGAGTCGCTCTGGTGGCGGCGCGTCGCATCGAGCGAATTCGAGGGAATTTTCTTGGGGGATTTCGATGGGGATGTAAATTGTGGGGAAGTCCGGGAGAAAGAAAACAAGTCACGCCTGCGATTGGTAACAATAAATCATTTACTTTAATGGATATTATAAGAAGATTATAACGTTCGTATGGTGGTCCGTTTCGTATCGTAAAATTAACAGTTTGCGCGTCGCGGCACGCGAAAGGAAATTGTACGAGGGAAAGAAAATTCGTTTCCAGTTATAGCGGATTCCCGAATTGAGAAAAAGATCATAATTCACTGCGGGTAGGCCAAGCGAATTTACCTTCCTGCGTGTGTGGCATTCCTATCCTATCGACAGCGGGAAACTTGCTGTGGGTTGAGTACTGAGTTGCTTCCGATTTATGGCATCGAAGTTAGCAGCGTTGCTCCAATGGTATTGCTAGCTGTCAATTCTCTCAAATCGAAAGCACCTCTGAGGTGCTTTCGATTTGGCGTTTTTTGTTATTATAATATGCCTGCGCATGCGCATTGTCGGGTTTGGTAAAGAATTGGTATTTTACAATATTATGGTTTTGACGATTACAATAATATGGTTTTGAAATATTGAAAACATTTTATCAATATTAAGAAATATTTGTGAAATATTTTTAAAAATGTACAAAAAGATCTTACATTGAAATGTTTTTTGAACATTTCAGCCAAATGTGAAAGATTGCATCGCCAATCCACGTTGCATATACACAACCGCATAAACCCGGAACATTAGTAGAAACATTTCGGTGAAACATGAAATAAAAAATACTACGAAATATTGTTTTCATATATTTTAAGTATTTAAAATATTACGTAACGTTTGAAAGATTGAAAATATTTCGAAATATTCCATGCAATATGGCTCTGGTTATACGCGGCACCGCACCGAACGAATTCATTGGAATTATTTTGTTGGGGGATTTCGAAGGGGATGGAAATTATGGGGAATTTCGGGAAAAACAAAACGCGTTATGCCTGCGATTGGTAACAATAAATGTAATTTATTTTAATGAATGTTGCAACATTTGTATCGTCGTTCATTTTTTGGAGCTTAAAATTAATAGTTTGCTTGTCGTCGCACGCGAAGCAAAATTGCACGATTCTTTCGAGTCACAGAATTAAATTAACCCAGATAGAAAAACCACCGTTCCGTCGCCGTGCCGTCTTTTCTCTATCTGGGAACTTTTAAGGAAAAAAAACATTCGACGAGAAATAATTTAACGCTTTATAAGTCACAGCTCCATGCCCACTATTAGGCGCTACCGCAGAAACGCGTGGCGCCCGCTTCGCGTCCGTTATTACCGTTTCGGTACGGTTTCGGGCGGTGTGACTTATAATAAAGGGTTAAAATAACGGGAATGTAATTCTGTGCTCAAGAGACTGTAATTGATTTTTAAATGCTTTCTCATAAATATCTCTCCTTATAACTTGTAAATGTTTCTATATATGAATATTAAATTATTAAATTAAGACGCGGCGAATTTGGCCGCTATCGAAGTTATTTTTGTCACTCCCTCGAATTCGTTGAATAACATTGGATTCGAAGAATTCGAGTGGGAACGTAAAGTGCCTAAAATACATGAATTCGGAAAACATGTATTTGCACGCAGTTTATGGGTTAAAAAAATAATTTTAAATTGGTGAGAAAAAAATATATGGCCGAAACTGCAATTTCATCTTTAACGATTTATCATCCTATGTTAAAACAAGTCAGGCACGTAGTCGTTGTCGCCGTAGTCGCCGTAATCGTCTTCGGCGCCCGGAGGCACGAATATTCCTCCCAAAACACCGGATAGATTCTCGCCCAATCCCATAGCCGATGCGACACCGAAAACGAGTCTCATTACCACCAGTCTCATGAAGTTAACGATATTCGTTTCCTTGCTCTGCAGTGCTATTTTCTTGGTTTTCTTGCTCCTGCACTCCACAGTTCGGAGCTGAAATTATAAAGAATGTTCTGTATTTTTATTTTTACTTTCCATTTCATTATCGATTGTAAAAAGTAACTAGTTTGGAGAAACACTATGTATTCGAATCTTATATGGCATAAATGACGCTGTAAGGCTGCTTTGGACCGAATTTCGCTTTTACCAAATAGTTTAAGCGTGCGAATGGGAACATGGGCAGCAAATGTTTTTTTATTTAAATTCCTTTAGCTATTTGTGGTTCAGCGCACTAAAGTGTGTTACCAACGATCGGAGCATCGCCAGTTCGTGCCTGACTTGGTGACATTTTTTTCGCCGCTTTTATTTTTTATTCATGTCGCCATCATTGCTAAACCTTATTATTTATGTGCCTATAAACATCTGCTTTTGTCATTTCTCGACCGATATTGACGTCATCTAGGGAAACATCACTTTCGGTTTGAAAATCTCATTTTTCGACCGGAAGTGGTGTTTCCCCTAGATGACGGCACTTAGAGTAGAAAAATGAAATTTCGCAACCGGATGTAACGTTGCCCCTCGATGACGTCACTTCCGATTGAAAAATTGGATTTCTAAACCGAAAGCGACGTTTCCCCTAGATAACAGCACTTCCAGTAGAAAAATGATTGCACCAAAGCGAAAGTGACGTTTTCTCTGGATGACGTCACTTCCGTTGTGAAAAATGACAAAAGCGAGTGAATTTGGGAACATAGGGTATATGGCTTAGAAATGATGGTGAGGTGAATTAAAAAAGAAAAACAAAAACTTCACAGTCGCTTAGCCACAAATCACTGAGAGGTAAAAGGAGTGCTTGCGACTTATATTAATTTCGCATGATTGCTTCAACTATTCTATAAATTCGGTACTTAGCTAAATTCGGCCCGCAATCTTACTATCTATATTCTCCAACCAAGTTACTTTTATGACGTGAATGAGTTTTGGCCGAAATAAATTTGGCGTGAATGATGCCCACACGAGAGAGCGGAGTCATCGACTTTCGTTTGCAATTCAATTATCGCCTCGCGAATCGATCAATTGTTTCGCCATAAAAAAAAAACAAACAAACTGTATATCCACATGCGTTATATACTCACGGTCAGACAGCAGACTACGAGCAGTACTCCAACCAGAACGTTGCGAACCCTCATCCTTGCGACTCTGATCTTTCTTTTTTTTTTTTATTACTTATATTGATAAATCACTTTCCCTCCTCGTCCGGCAAGCGATCAGTGTAGCAAATCTCATTTACCGGTTACACCGGAACGAGCACGAAGTCACTCTTGAAGCACGTGGCCGAGTAATTGCACCTTTCTTTTCTTTTTGTTGTTTTTTTAATGTTTTTTTTTTTTTAACAGAAACTCTTCAAACAGGAGCCTCAAAAATTGATGAACAAAAAAAGGCTCGCCCCGAAGCCGACGTTGTGTTTCTCTTGGCCGGGTCGTCGAGCGACTGTCAGTGATCGCTTGGCTCTTAGAAAGGATTCGTCTGTCGCACGGCCAGTAGTCCCGGCGCGTAACCTCTTCTTCTACCTCTCCCTGTTATGAATATATATTTTTTTCTTTTCTCCGATAGAAAAAAAAACCTGTCTGGGAACGATTGACCAGTGGTCGGGGCAACAAGAGAAACGACTGTGACGATGAGAGACGCCTGTGCTAAGTTACTCTACGGTAACGGTACACCACGAAAAAAGGCATCCAGGCCACCTCGGTCTATACTCTTCCTCGCTGCGAACGACACCGGTGGCCCAGCCACGCCGTGTATCGGCCGAGCAGCGACGGAGTGGAACCGTCGATCAGCGTGAACAAAAAAAAAATTCCATATCGACAATTCGATTTATCTTTTACTTTTTTTTTTCATTTGCAACCCGATTGTAATTTACGTAATCGCAGTGGGAAAAATAATAACTGAAAAATAAGTAAATAAACAAATAATTGTACTTTGCGGTAGAAGTGCGATAAAGCGAACTTTATATGTACGCTGTGAAGTGCGATTTACTCTATAGTCTGCGACGATGTTTACTACACCGCATAATATTTTTTGTAAGTTATGCAGAAGAAGTGCTTCTCCGTGCCTGCTGATTGTTGCGCTGTACAGCCAGCGTGCGTAAAGTACGAGAAGCGTGCGTAAAATAAAATAGGCACCATGTGAATATACGCCGGGTATTTGTAGTATATTTGGCTGTAAATCATGCACTTTTCATGCATGATTTATATATAACATTTTATATCACTCGGTGGGAAAATGGCGGCTTTACGCACGCTTCTCGTGAGTAAACGCTTTATTTTTTACACCTTGTGAAATAAAATTTTGTACGATACTCGTGCGAGAAACGTTTTCTTAACTCGTGTCATTGCAACAAAACTGACACTGGTCAAAAAAAGTTTTTCCGCACTCGTACCGTAATGAACTATTTTGCATCGCATGCAGGAGAAGTGCTACTCCGTGCCTGCTGATTGTAGCGCTGTACAGCAAGGCATACTGTGCGTGCCTCGCGCTTTACGCACGATTAAGCGTGCGGAAAAGTAAGATTCGACCAATGTGCGCACGCACCGGGTATTTATAGTACACTTAGCCGTAAAGCGCCACTTTCGCCACTCTCGACAAGCACGAAAAGTAACACTTTTCATGCATGAGTTACAAGATGTATATTTTTGTAAATGTGTTTCAGTAGATCGCATTGGATGTTTATAGTTCAGTAGGAGGATTCTTGCATGGTTAATTGTAATGAGACGCCTTGTCGGCGCTTTTACCTCCCGCGCGTGTTACCCTACATTCGCGTCCAGCACCTGTCGCGAGGCGTCGGGACGTTATGGACACAGGGGAGCGCGCGCGTGGATCTGAATGCCAGGCAAATCAGCCACGCGAGCACTTGACATTGTTCGACGCAACCTGAATGAGACGCGCCGGGCTTCTCGCTTCCTATACGCTGTGATGCTGAACAGAGTATTATAACTGGAAGTCACGATTTCACTCATTCGATCGTTCGTGTGTAAAGGAATATAATTTCGTTAAAAACCAACGGGCCTCGCGTGCGCATTCCTCGTAAGCCCGATAGGTGGCCGAGGCGATAATCAGAAGAAATCATAAAAGGCACGCTGATGAGGGTATTCGAGTCGCGAAAATAGAACGATGAACGGTTTTTTTTGTTGTTGTTATCTTCTCTAGATTCACAACACGCGACTTGCTCGTAATACTACATGTCGGTAATCTTTGGACTCGTATATTAAAGGAAGGAAAAATATGATACATGTTGATCGAGGCAACAGTGAAGCCCATCCGTTCCACTGCGAAAGTATAATAATCAACGGAAATTACACTTCGTCGATTCTCTGAACTGCCTCGTTGAAATGTTTGCGACAACCATGCGAACTTGAATAAGTAAAAACCGATGTCAGCCTGGGATGGAAGGATAAACAAATGGTGACAACGTTTTAATAAAAAAAAAATATGGTGATAGAATTTGAAAACAAAACTGGCGACAGAATTTTAAAACAATAATTGCGATAGAATCCTCGAAATAAACAATCAGCCCACAGAGCACTCGAAGCTGTTTGGGCCAAAACGCGTTTCCCTTCGATCGCTATAAAACATTGCTACTTTGCAGGCAACGACACGCCGAATCGTTTTCACGTAGTTTTTTTTTAGTAATGCGTGTACAAAGCTACCGGTCGGTAAGGGCAGAACGTAGCGATTTTCTCCGCCAGTTTCTGTTAGATTCGAATAAAAATCCTACCACGGTGAAAAGCATACTATCAGACAGATTGTGTTAAAATTTCAAGGAGATTCACCGCTCAGTTTTTACGATAAATTGAATAAACGAAAGACTCTATCTCTGTCTAGCCGCTTGCTTGGTCTACGTTTCTCACTCGCGCACTGACTAACGCTTTCAGCGGAGCCCCCCTCCGTTTCCCTCCCGTGAATTCGGCCCAAATATCCTTAAAATGAAGTGCAACTCCTCGGTCGGTAAAAAAACTGCCGTCCAAAATTCTCTAAGGCGTTTCATTTTTAGGAAAAGTTCCAGAACGGTAAACTATGCGCAGTAATTCTGCAGTTCACTGTTCTCATAATTTTCCCAAGAAATGAACTGCTTAGGAGATTTCTGGGTTGCGAAATTGCAGCATTCTCTCTCCCACTCTTAGCAGTTACACTTCAACTTAAGGTGAAGTGAAATGCGGTCTCTATCGCTCTCTCTCGCTCTACCGTAAAACCAATGGCGCTATCTCTCTCACACTCCTGGCTCTGTCACGTGACTTTCACCTCACCTTAGGGCGAGGTGAAACATGTACCACGTGACATACGAGTGCAAGAGAGATAGTTGCATTTTTCGAATCAATGCCATGTAACAATGGTTGACATTTGCGATAAAAGCGAAGTATCATTGGATGCGGTATTGAATTTTACATCAGCTAATACTTTGCTTTGTCCCGTAATGTCTACCCTCTTCCAATGCCATTCATTACAGTTTTTGTTACCGACCGAGTCTGTTTCGCCTGTAACAAAAATCTGTAATGAATGCGATTCACAGACCGTAGACTTCTCGGGAAGAAGGAAAGCAATTTAATATACAATTTAATACCGTGTCTTGATGATGCTTCCGTTGTATCCGAAACAACAGCCAGTGTTAAATAGCATTGATTTGAAAAATGCATATATCTCTCTCACACTCATATGTCACGTGGTACACTTTTCGCAAGGCCCTAATAAAGTTTTCAGCAACCACGATTACTCGCATCAAAATATCGTTGACCATCTTACAAAGCTCATTAGCAATGACTTTGAAGATATCTGCATCACACAAAATTTCATCTTTAGCATATCATAAATGCCGTATTTTTATCGTACAGACTTATGTTTGGGCTCATTTTCTTCGTTATGAAATTCTCTAGGTGAGGATTTTTCATTTTCTTTTACATCTTCTTCAAGGCAGGGCGTTGAAAACAAATTTTCAGCACACCATAACTGTCGTATTTTCCATCGTACAAACTTTCCTCTGGGCTCATTTTCTTCGTTATGAAATTCTCTCGGTGAGCATTTCACAACGAACATTACTATACCTATATCTGTATGAATAAGTAAGATATACGAACGTCGTCAACGAAACTGGGCTGCGTGTAAACGCAGCTATTGTATCGTGCAAAAGGTAAGAGTCTCCTTCAACGACGCATCAGAGATGTAACTTCGACTCTCTCTCCGTGCATTCAATAAGAAAGCCCGATGAATGATATCGGTTTCGATTGAATGGAAATCAATTAAAACCTTCATCGTCCAAACGGAGAGTTTCCCGGCCGGTGAACGCCGGGGATCGTTAAAGATAACCTCTTACGCTCGCGCACAAATTAATGGACGGGGTTCGGTCGGGAGCTGCCGGGAGGATGCGGCTGCGATATATTCACAGAATTAGCGACGATGATCGCGCGCGCGCGTGCAAGGAAACCGATCGACGAATACCGAAGAGAATGTATGAAAGGCAGGATGCGCGAGGGGGACCGGACGTAACCGCCCACGAATACTCAAGCAGTTTCAGAAACGAAGGAAACACCATCGCTAGCGCTACCGTGCTCGGCCCACAGTGGCAGCACCGGTACGCGCGCCTGCTATATCTATACCGTGGTCGCCGTGCTCCCGAGCATTCTTAATAAACTCTACGCTTGGCCGCGCTAGGCTGACGGAAAAACTCGCGCGCACGCACAATAAGCGCACAGACGATAGAGTGCCGGTAGAGTCAGCAGTGACAATGGGAAGTTATGACATGTTCCACAGAAGCCACTGATCAATATATACCGGCATGTGCGATAGTTTATGCTCCTTTGGGTCGTCGGACAGCGAGGAAAATGATATATATCCCCGCGCGTGTAACACACATAGGATAATAGAGAAAGAGGGAGAGTTCGTAGACCTGGCACGTTCGCCGGGACGTTATCCGACTTGTACATACAATATCGGACGCGCTCGGTGTATTATTCCACGACTCTCTGTTCCGCAATGTTTCCCGGTATTCATACACGTGCGCAAGTGTTTGCGCATGGCGCACACAAGCGACTTGTAGGTTATACACTTGTAGGCGACGCGTTGGTTTTCGTACGACGATACGAGCGTGAATATTGTATACTGCGCTTCATTCACCGTACGCCGGCGCGTCGTGGCGAATAAATGCTCTCAATATTAGACCTGACGCTCGCGCGTATGTACGTCCGATAGACGAAAAAATCGAGGGAGCGGAACGAAATAAATAACGACGGCAACAGGTGTGTCCGGACTCGGTCGACCGTACAGTAGGACGCTTCGTTGCTCTATATATATATGCGTTCTCTACTGTTTCGACCTTGGGCTAACCGTTCGCATCTTCGGTTGGGCTCGCGATTTTTTATAGGTATGACTGAACTGTGCTTTTGAGAGTTAGTTCAGTCATATATAAACATTGTGTGCCCGATCCAAGATGCGAAGGGTTAGACCCAGGTTGAAATTGTGGGGAATGCGCCACACAGTAGAAGCTCGATTATCGGAACTCGTCGCGACCAAGCCTAGTTTGGATAATAAAAAATTCGGTTAATCGAAACACATTTTTTTTGCAACATATATATATATATATATATATATATATATATTTTATGTGTTCTAGCTGTACGGGGACCTTCCCCTTTTACATAGCTCCCCCCCCCCCCCCCCGGATTGCGTCCACAGCCGACTTACCCCCTTGCTATGCCGCATTTACACTGGGGCGCAGGGAAACTGCGGAAAACCTGGCCATACACAGACGGCTCTTTCCCCAGAGATTGGCGTTCCTACAGGGTAATTCACCATCTTCGAGAAAAATTGCCTCCCGCTCCACGATTCGATGCGCAAGCCAGCGCGCGGCTAGGCGGTCACCCATCCAAGTACTGACCGCGAGCGGTACTGCTTGACTTTGGGAATCGCCAGAGCCACACACCAACCGCGCACCTATCGTTGTCGTTTACAAGTTGTATATAAATAAGACATATATTAATGAAAGAACACTATGCATTGAACTTCAAAACATATTTTCAACGATATTTCCACATCGAAGTCTTATTTCAAGGGTTCTGTGAAATAAAGGAGGAGGTGAAGCCGCTTTAGTGCGAACTACGTATGTAGGACGATTCAAACGGTTTGTTATTGAAACTAGTTTGATGCGCGTTGTCCGACTCTGCTCGGGTGGGTGAAATGTATGAAAATAATACTGAATGAAAATAATATCCAACTCGGGATGTATGGCGATGAGAGGCAGTGGGAATTTCTATATAGCGTGGCATTTCCGGCGAGAGATATTTTGCATGGCTTAATGAACGGAGCCCATAATTTGGATATTCGAGGTTTTACTCTATATACTTTTTGATCGACCTAAAATCGCAAATATGTGCGCATTCGAGCGTTTTTTTTCAATTTTCATTTCATTGTCGCTTGGATAGGTCAGGCCCATAGTTTGGACAATTGAGGGTTCGGATAATCGAAGTTTACTGCATATACTTTTTGATCGACGTAAAATCGCAAATACATGCCCATTCGAGCGCTTTTTCAATTTTCATTTCATTGTCGCTTGGATACGTCAGGCTCATAGTTTGGACAATTAAGTGTTCGGATAATCGAGGTTTTACCGCATATACTTTTTGATCGACCTAAAATCGCAAATATGTGCGAATTCGAGCGTTTTTTTTTTTCAATTTTCATTTCATTGCCGCTTGGATAGGTCAGGCTCATAGTTTGGACAATTAAGTGTTCGGATAATCGAGGTTTTACCGCATATACTTTTTGATCGACCTAAAATCGCAAATATGTGCGAATTCGAGCGTTTTTTTTTTCAATTTTCATTTCATTGCCGCTTGGTTAGGTCAGGCCCATACTTTGGACAATTAAGTGTTCGGATAATCGAGGTTTTACTGTATATACTTATTGATCGCCGTAAGACCCTAAATATGTGCGAATTCGAGTTTTTTTTTTGTCAATTTTCATTACCGTAGGAATTTTCATTTGCCTAGGAATGAAAATAATATCCAACTCGGGTTGTATTGCGACGAGAGGCAGAGAGGCATTTCTATATAGCGTGGCATTTCCGGTGAGAGATATTTAGCGTGGCTTAATGAACGAAGCCCACGGATGGATAATCGATATCGCATGGGCTAATCGAAATGACGAGTCTCTCACGGGCGGGCACGTTAATCGAACAATGCACGACGGGTCGTCTCTATACCCTCGTGCGTCTCCAGAGAGACTGCGAGGGCTCCTCCGGCGTGCGGTCCTTTCGGTGGACTCAGTGCGAGACTCGCAACCACGGATGACACTTTAGTTTGTCGCCAGTGCTGCAACGGCCACTCGCCGAGCGCTCCGAGATCGAAAGTTCATTCGGTTAACACCTCGTTGCAATAGACTCTGTGAAATTATGCGCGATAGCGTGCGAAATATTTTTAATACGATAATCAACGATAATATCGATAATAATTTAATTTAAATAACATTTTATCTGTGTGTGTTTGTGTGGGGTTTTTTAAATCTTTTTTTTTTTGTTTTGTTTTTTTTTAAGTCGGTTTATCAATGAGTGCCCCGTCGAAGACGACCGCCGAAGCGGCGAGAGTCGGGTGCTTTCAAATCGTTCTGCTATTTCTTCTCGCTGTGAATTACGTCATCGTCTCTATGAGCCATGCACTTCCGGTCTTTCATAACTACACGCCGAAATTTTATTGCGAGGTACGCTCAGAAAAATTATCGTCGGCGCTGCGTTTTTTATAGTGTAATTTTTCTTTATTTTTAACTATGTTTTTTGTTTATTTGTTATGTGTCATTTCATTTCATTTTATTAAGTACAAACTGTTTTACATACATTCATTTTTGTTCGCGGACGCTTTTAAGCTATTTAGTTAGTAGTGGCAAAAGAGATTTATTGCCAAAGTTAATATTTACAGTTGTCATCTTATACTAAATTTTATACCTATTGCTAGTTTTGCACCTTGGCAAAGGGAAATCAATCTGAGTCCTTCCGCCCGAGATATTCTTTGGTACTTGGAAGGTGTTTTTTTTCCTCTCCTTAGTTAACGCTTAAAAAATTGGTATAGTTTATTCCATGAGTTTTCTTTTGGTCATTACTATTTATTTGGTTATTTATGGTCTATAATTTTTACAGTCGACCGCTGCGGGAACCAACAGGACGTACGGTTGCGTAAATTCGGAAAGCTTCGAAAATGCTTCCCTGCTCGCTCGTGTCTGGGGCAGCGAGGAAAATTTCACATCGTGCCCGATAGGATACACTTGGGAGTCGGAAAATTCTGACCGAAGCGTCGTGGTGGATTGGAGGTTGATCTGCGAGAGAAGCCACTTGAGCTATCTCGGACCGACGATATATTACGTCGGTGTGGCGATAGGCGCATGGGTGGCCGGACTGGTCGCCGATCGGATCGGCAGACTTCCGGTTCTCGCTATCTGTCTCTACACTCAAGGCACCATGGCAGTTGCCACGTACATTGTGCAGGTAAAAAAAAACACCACTAATCCCATAACCAGAGAGGAGAAAGTTTGTACCGATTTTCTTTCGCTGTTCGTAGATGTGGATATGCAATATCGATATCGCACCCTTAAAATCATAGTGCAAGGTCATGGTGACCGCGGTCAGAGAAAACTGGGAAAAGTCGGGGAAAAAAATCTTGGTCAGGGAAAAAGTAAATTGTCGCTGAACCTTCTATAAATAAATAAGATGTACATGAAAGGGAGACGTAAAACAAAATAATCGGAAACATTTTGAAAAAAATATATAGTATTAAATATGAATACAATAAATAGGCATTTTCATTTGCATAATTATTTTTTTTTTCGTTAGAAGTTTTGTCAGGGAAAATTTTTAATTGGTCGGTGAAAATAAGTGCTAACAAAAAAAAAAAACATGACTGTAACTTTGTTCTTCTTTCCGGTCACCATTTGTTCTTCCATCGATCTACAGAGCTATCCGGCGTTCGTGGTTCTCCGGGGTCTTCAGGGTCTCTTCGCTCAGGGATTGCAGAATTCAACGTACATACTCGTCCTCGAATTATTTCCGAAAAAGATGCGAACTCTCGCAGCGACGGCAATGGAAATTGGCTGGGCACTTGGTCTCGTTATTCTTGCCGCGTTGAGCTACTTCATACCCAACTGGAGGGTCCTCCAACTGGCTGTATCCGTACCCACCGCATTAACCGTTCTTTACATATGGTAAATAATTTATATTTTTATAGTTTATCTTTATAACTTCCTCATTGTACGCAAAATCGAGCGCGGGCGTGAGACTAATCGGGCCGTTAATTAACGAGTGCGGTTTCTCTTCCTTAGGATAATACCGGAGTCGCCGAGATGGTTGCTGGCCAAGGGCAAATCCACCGAGGCCGACATAGCGTTGGAAAAAATCGTTAAGTACAATGCCTGCTGCTCGGGAAGATCTCGGCGAGGCCTCGTCGTCGAGGCAGATAACAACGCGAACACGAAACCGGCGAAACCCGAACGGAAGTCTCGTCTTATCCGGGCCGTCGACGAGACGAGGAACTCGACAAACGGGGAGTCCGGCGAATCGACCAATCTGCTGACACCGCCGAATCCCGTTAAACGAAAATCTCGCGGTACGTCCGAAGAGCAGTTCGAACATATTTTTAAACATTAACAAGAAAGTGTGAATAAGAAATCATTCGCTTATCGTAGTCGCGAGATTGTCATAGATTTTAATGACGAAGAGTATCTTTCGACTATGATATGCGAATTATTATTTGTTATTTTATACTTTTTTGTTAATTTTTTTTATTCAACTTTTTTCCAGTCGGGAGTTTTTATTTTTTATTTTTATAACATTATTTTTATTTCATTCTTTTTAAGGTAGCCCTTGCGAATAATATTCGCATGAGTCTTACAGAAATGAGAGGGAATTGCAAACACTTCTCGATGGTATAAAAATCTGAAAGAAATGAAGCATATTAAAGGTGCTGAAAAGATTAATTTTGCATTGTAATAATTCCAAAATGTTATTAACAAATTGATGATAAATAAAATTGTTCAAGAAATCTGCCGGAAACCAAACTATTTTTAATGAAAATGGTTCGTTCATGTTTCTGAATACGTATGAATTTTTTCAGATTTTTTAATTCGCTTTGAATTCTGACTTTCTACACTTTTTCCCATATAAAAAAAATTCAAAGTGAATTTAAAAATCCGAAAAAATTCATACGTATTCAGAAAAGTAAACGAATAATTTCCATAAAAAAATATTTAATAACATTGTGGAATTATTATTATGCATAATTTATCTTGTCAGCACCTTTACTATGCTTGATTTTTTTCAGATTTTTATAACATACAGAAATGTTTGCAGTTTCCTCTGGTATCTCTGAAACTTATGCGACGTAAACACTATTCGCAAGGACTGCCTTAAAGTACAATTGCGTCACGCACCGGGATGAATACGATCTCGTGATAGTTTATGTAATTGTCTCTGGCAACATTCTCATTGTTTAATCAAAGTGACACCGCTTACTATGGCCTAGTTTATGTAAATGTTGTTCATTGGCGTGAGTTCTCACGTTAGTTTAAAAATATATTGCTATAAACAAATATCAACGCACATAGAATCGGTATGCAAAATGTTCTTAAGTAATTTTTTACCGTTTCGCCAATCACTGGCGCCTTAGAAAACACGCGAATACGCGTCTTCACAATAAAAAGCATAACTCCCGTCTTTTTTTGCCCTGACAAGCATTCGGGCGTTAACCCTTCACGTACCCGATCCTTGTTTAACGAGGACCTAGAATTTGCCAAGACACAACCTTCGAACGATTCGAATAACAAGTTGATGCGCCTAACAAAATCTGTAAAAATTCACAGACGTACCTAGAAGTTTTTTTTTTTATAACGTAGAAGAAAGTTTATCACGAACAGCAGTATCGTTTTTGTGCTTAAAATAAGATATGAACGTTTGCTTTTGGCTAAAAGCAACGTACTTTGAAGGATTAAAAATGAAAACTGCCAAAAGAAAAAAATCATGCAAATTCGTCGTTCCACTGTAAATTTTAATTTCTATCTAACCCCGACAGGAAGCAGCATCCGAGCGATCGCGGAAAACTTGGAGAAGAGACTCTCAGTTTCGAACGGTGACACAGCGACTACGGAACTGGCCGCGAGTCGGGAAGGCGATTCGGAGACGGACGTTTCCGTCGAGGCGTCGACGAGGCGCCATCGGGAGTCGAGGGTATCGTCGACTTCCGGTGAGAACGGTAAAACCGAAGAGTCCGAAAGCGAGGAGGCGGTAAAAATTATACCGTCATCCGATCGGGCCGGCAAATTCGGCGAGTCCGAAAACGACGAGGCGCCGACGATCGAAAAATCGTCGACTTCCGGTCCGAGCGACGAGGTCGGAGAGGCCGAAAACGACGAGGCGCCGACGATCGAAGCCTCGTCGACTTCCGGTCCGAATTGCGAAGCCCGCAAGCCCGAAAAAGACGAGGTGCCGGAGATTAAAATTTCGCCGACTTCCGGTCGGAACGGCAAAATTCCGACTGCCGAAAACGAGGATGCACCGACGATAACGAAGTTACCGGAAGTGGCGGCCGAGGAGCCGATCGCAGCGAGGAACGAGATTCGGGACATCGAGCAGGTCCAAGAAATAGATACGATCGCACCGTGCAGCCCTCGCAGAAGCAGATACCTCACTAAGCACCTGACGGTCATGGCATATCAATGGTGAGAGCTCGGAGACTCGTTAACGATTTACCATTTATCGCCAACTGTTAATGGCCGCGCGTACGCGCATATGAATAGTAATAATTCCATTGTTTTTTTTTCCTCCGTTCATCCGCAAGGTTCACCGCATCGGTGACGCAGAGCGTTGTTCTCGGTATCTCGACCGAGTTGAGCGACGATCGACACGTGAATTTCGCGATCGGCGGTTGCTTCGAGGCGGTCGTTTACGTGATCGCCTACTTTGTTCTCACGCGATACGGCAGAAGACTGCCGATGAGCCTATGCCAGTTACTCACAGGTGGAATTTGCATAACGGTCGGGATTCTTGCGGTTTCGCGGAGCTCCACTGTCGGATGGATCGGTAAGTTTCTCCTCCCCACGGAGCCACCGACGCATGATTCAAATTCTTTTTATAATACCGAGATAAATTTCCATTCACCGTTAGGAATGTGCCTTTTTTCCCCACCAACACGGTTGGAGACAAACTTTCGAGAGATTTTAAGATTCTTGGTGTCTAACGATCCTGGAAATCCTTGAAATATGGAATCTCATGGAATTTCATTGATCGACTGGAATTTTTTTTTTTTTTTATTGGAAAGTGTGAGGTTTTTTTTAACGATGCGTGTAGGAGGGTAATTGAAATTTCGATGGATGGCCTGAATGTTAATTTTTAATTCACTAAACTTTTGCAAGCCGACTTTGACGATGACGTCAGCGTTCAGGGCAAACAGTTACTCAATTTGGGTTCTTGTGCACTGTAAAAAAATTTTGTTTGAAAATTAATGAACGGTGTTGAAGACGTTTTTACATAAACTGTTTCTAAAATTTTAAACACATGTGCAGTGCAATTTTATACTCAAGTTTGTATTTTTAATGGGAATTTTTGAAAAGTTTAGGCAAAAGATTTGTAATTTTAATATATCCGGTATTTTAATTTTGCAAAAAAAGTACATTAATGTTGAATTAGTGTTACCTAGTGATGTGAGCAATGTAAGGAATAGTATATTGTGCAACAAGGGTCGAATTGGCGATTGCGACTCGTGAACCATGTTCATTTTTTGCTGATCGCTTTTTCCCATTCTTTTTATCGCTTCAGAGACTAGAATTATTTTCAGTGACGCGGTACTCCTAGTTTTTCTCGCCCCACTACATTCGTAGATAAAAAATTTAAAAATATCGAGCTTTATTGATTTTTTTTTTTTTTTTTATCTAGGACCGACGAGCACCGTTTTTCTGCTTATCGGCAGAGCGGCGGTCGTGTGCTCTCTCGCCACGGCTTACCTGTTCACCGTCGAGCTATTTCCGACTGTGATACGAGGCGCTTGTTTAGGACTCTGCGCCGTTTCCGGGATGATCGGAAGCCTGACCGCTCCGTACATTCTATCGCTTGTACGTAATGGACTTTAAACGTTTTTACGAATATCCCGAGTGTCTGATAAGCGATATTGATTTTTTTTTGTTCGTTTCAGAAAAACCACACGACAATCACCGTGCCTCTGACTCTGGTCGGTGTTCTGGCTCTGATATCGGGACTGGTCTGTCTGATACTGCCGGAAACGGTGAACGAACGATTGCCCGACACGGCGCAGCAGATGGGACGAAAATCGACGAGAAACAAAATCGGCGTGGCGGGTTGCGATTACGTCAGGGCCGAGACCGAGGACAAACCGGTGGATCGCGAGGTCCTGCGAGAAAAATTATTCTCGGAGGATTGGGTGGACGCGGGTAACGGTATAATAGTCAATTTTACCGAGAACAAAAATTAGCCTAAGCGAACGGCGATCGTTCGAACCTACATCCATGTAATTTTTGTATAAAGTATTTTTAAAAAATTCGAGGCTGATGACACACCAAAGTATTTGTAGCGTAGTCTTTAAGTTAAATCGTTAAACGCCCAGAACTGAGAGACGCTATATTTAAGCGATGATTTTTTTTTTTTTATTAACTATTCTGACCTGTCCTGTATTACGTTTCAATTGTCGTATAGAATTTTCACCGCTTAGACTCTACGTTATAAATATTATTAATATCGCTATCATTAGTTACAGATAATTCGTTAATGTATAAAAAAAAGAAACTTCAATGTAATAAATATAAAAAAGTTTTCTTTCTTCTTTATTTTTTTTTTTTGCGATCTATCACAGGCTAAATCGCTCGGCTAACACGGGTGAGGTTCACAAGTGACAATGTGGTGACGAACGATTTTTTTTTTTATACAATAAAAAGGACAGAGCGATGTAACAAACGGAAAACGAAGAGGATTTAACCAACCAGTTTAGTTTAAAGCGAGCGTAGTTCGGTAGGCCGACGGTTTTCTCGACAAGAATTTTAAGGTACCTTCGGCTGCGCTATACCATTGTTCTGGGGATTGTTGTGTTGAGTCTGTTCGGCAGCTGTTTGCAGAAGCCGCGTTCTGCGCCTGGTGTAGTGTTGCCATAGCAGGATCTGCTGGTCGTCTATGAATTTTGTGCATTGCGAATTGACGACCTCGCGTCTGAAATGTTCGTACTGAAGGAGATCCAGAAAGTACAGGCACATAGGATATTTCAAGTATTTTGCGTATTCGGGCTCCTTCCAGTAAAGCAAGTACTTGAGGTAGTTTATGAAGGTTGAATCTTTGAAGTATCCGCGCTGCGCTAAAACTGAACAGACAAAAAAAGAGATATTTTACTTCGGACTTTTTCAAACTAATCGCGATAGACTATCTGCATAAAATAATTGTTATATTCGTGATCAGCGGGAAAAAATAGGTGGAACATGGCCTGGAATCAAAAAAATCAGTTGAATAACGATTTTTGTCTTTTCGAGCCACTTTTGGAAAATGTTGATTTTTGTGATTTTCAAAGTTCGATATCTCGGTTCCCAATGGAGCTACAGAAAATCCAGGGTGACCATCGTGTTCTACGACGAAAAATACACGAAATAAGGCCTTGTCCAAAGTTTTGGAATCGTTTTATCGTGCCGTCTGAGGATGTTGAAAAGCATTTTATTCTCTAAATGAACATCCCCAAGTGAAGTTTGTAGGATGCAAAATCCATCCATTTTAACTCGATGCTATTTAGTCACATGCGGATATCATCAAGGTCAAAATTATCACAATTCTGGGAAAATAGGAAAGGCAATTCGTCACCACGGTATTTCACTTGCCCTTAAGCCGACCGCTTTGGCATTGGTTGAATCATGGAGTTATTGACTTTAAGACTTACAGTTCAGATAGTTGGGATTTGCCAGGCATTGGACGAATTCCAGTTCAACCTGGAAGCGTAGACGCTGCTGATCATCGGTCTCAGGTCCACCTGAAAAAAAAACATATATATATACATGTATATATTTTTAACAGATAAAAAAAAAAAAATCGAACAATTATTTTCATACCGTTCATTCCAATGTACGAAGCTTTTCTGCCTTTGAGCAAACTTGGGGGATCATCAAGGCGATTCATATTACACTCGGCAAAAGTGTTCCCGTAATGTTATTCATATATCCCCAAATTTCGTCCGTCGTTCGACCCAGAGCACTCCGTGCCGTTGGAGCTCGAGATTTGCAGAAACAATAATTTTCTTATCCTTCCGTTTTCTTCACTTTCGCCCAAAGGAATCTTCGACCGGTGGACAAGGTACCAAAACAATTGCAGAGTATTCTTGGTTATGTGCTTTGTTGCGAATGGACGAAAAAAAAAGTGAAACATGTAGGAAGAAAAAAAAAAGCGCGCGACGTCCCTCTCGCGGTGTCGTCGCGCCTATTACGGGCGTCACTTCCGGCGGAGGGGTTACTTCCGGCCCGGTTGTCCCTTTAAACGGCTCGAACGGCAATATGGCGCACCGCTGACACTGTGAGTTCTGACGCTAAGTTATTTTTATATTAATTTATTTTCTTTTACGATACAGTTCGGTGAGGATTTTCGAGGAGAGAGAATGGAAGGACCGAAAGTCGTGGAACACTTCTTCGGCGTGTATCTTCTGTACTGTATGAACCCGAAATTCAAGGGTAGAACATACATCGGATACACCGTGGACCCGAGACGAAGAATAAAACAACACAACGGAGAGAATCTTGGGGGTGCTTGGAAGACGAGCAGGAAACGACCTTGGTAAGTCTACCGCACATTCTCTCGATCGATACCCGATAAAAGATAATCATTTTTTTTAAATCTATTTTACAGGAACATGGTCCTTATTATTCACGGATTTCCAAGCTCCACGTCCGCACTGAGAGTGAGTGAGTCCAATTTCTCTAAACTGGGTCTCAAGAATATGTGAAATGCCGCGGTCGGTAACAAAAACTGTAATACACTTTTTTTCACGATTCCGCGGTCGGTAACAAAAACTGTAATAAACTTTTTTTCACGAATGGTGGCATATGCGATTGAATTAGGAGTTTCATTGAAAGCGGATGTCTTGGTAGTTTCGATAAGGCTTTTATTTTTGCCGGACGTGTCAGTGCCGGAGAAAAAAGCGATTACAGTTTTTAATACCGACTGAGTCCTGGCTGGTCGGGAAAAAAGGCGTTTCGTTTAGTCTTAAGGGCATGTGACACACACGTATTGATGCTCCGATGGTAACAAATCGCTTTCCATATTTTCTCCCTGATGATTGATGCTTCGACCAAAATCAAATTAGGTTTTTGTAGTCAATAGATATAAGTATGAAAACCTAATTTTCTGTTGCTCGTCGTATCAATCGTTGTGGAGAAAACAGGGAAGGCGATTTTTTACCGACTGAGTCTGTAACACGTGCCCTGTAGGACATGTGTAGGACAAAAATATTTGCGTGCTATGTGGGTGGTTTTTGTAAAGATAACAACAACAACAACAACAACAATAATAATAATAATAATAATAATAATATTTATAGTTTGAATGGGCTTGGCAGCATCCGAGCTTGAGCAGACGCCTCAAGCATGTCCCCAAGAAGAAGGCCAAGCAGAAAGTTTTCGACTATTGCCTTCTCGTTCTCTCGGAGATGCTGAGGGTCGGACCCTGGTGCCGTTTGCCTCTGACGGTTCGATGGCTGGACAACGAATTCTTCGATAAATATTCATCGAGCGTCTGCCCGCCCCTTCACATGCCTATAAGTTATGGCAAAGTGGTGTCCCGAAGCTTGAACAAGAAAAGACAAGAATTACTCGCGGAGCTTGACGATGACCCTACCATAATGCTCTGTTCGCTTTGTCACTCCTACGTGACCGCGGATGATAAGATAACCTGCGTAAAACCCGATTGTCATCTCATGACTCATCTGATGTGTCTGGCGAAGCTCTTTACCAATCAAAAAATGTTTCTGCCGGTCGACGGCGATTGTCCAGCCTGCAAGACGAATGTTCTTTGGGGGGATTTAATTAGAAAGAAAATCGGTTGCGATTTGCACCTGAAGGACACCGTAACGAAGTCGGTCGACAGCGAAGTCTCGGATTATTCGTCCGATCAATAGATAGACCTAATTTAACAATCGTCAATGACAAATTCCGTTCGTTATTTATTTTCTCGTCTTCGAAACCGAGGACGACGAAAAAGTACATTTTATCGAATAATGAAGAAAAATACTTAAATGTAAATTGTAGCAATCGATAAATCGAATAAATTTCTCTATTAAGATATAAAACTTTCATCATACTTAACCTTAACTTTAATCAAACTTTACTTTTGTTTAAAGTAATAAACAAGCTATCGCGTTTATATAACGTTCCGAGCGCATTCAAATTTCGCGGGCGCTGCGCAGCGGCGCGAGAGCGCGCGCGCTGATTGGTCGGAGACGTCGCATCTGCGTCGAAGGTAATTACCACAAGAAATTGCTGCTCGACGAGTCAAGCCTGCTTTTAAATATCGTTTCAAATCTCCGCTCGGCTCGTACGGACACACCACAAATAATCTCCCGTTCCATTAATTAATTATCAGCTCGATCGACTACCAAAGTCGTTCTGCAGACCAGAAAACTCGCGAAGCGTATCTCGCTTGACGAGTCGCGGTGTTGACTTCCGGTAAGCGGCAGCTTCCCGTTTCGGTCTTTACGACGTAACCCACGAGAGCGAGGTGAGGCATTCGTAGAACAATCTCGTAATTTACCGCGTTTCGACGCTTCGAAAAATCATCGTTCTCGTTGCAACGAACCGCGCTGGTTTGAGCTCAGCGTCGGTGCTCCGATAATTCACCCAAACTCACCGGAACGAGTCGCAATATCGTGTAACGCGCGGCTAAGCCAGCGCACGTGTAACGCACGGTCGACCGCCACGCGATTCTCGCGACTTAGGTGTCTCCGATTAATGTGTGTTTATTTTTTCTTTTTCTTTCCAGAAAACGCATCAAGATGCAGTTGCAAGTTCGCGGGCAGGAGACCCACGTAATCGATTGCCAGGGCAATGAAACCATCGGAGAGATTAAGGTACGCTGTCGACGGGACGTCGGCAGGCCGACAAGCCCGGTTCTGGCACTATATATTTTATTTCATTTATCTCTTTCATCCCCCACTTCTCAAAGCCATGACTGAAACTCCGGAAAAAGAATGTATATACGACAATCGATTTAATTGATATTGTTATATCGAGCCTTTGCGTATGAGATCCTTGCTCGGCAAGTACTTATATTGCGTGGTATAAAAAATCGCTATATCTATATATATAGATATTGATGATATCAAAATTCGGAAAAATAATTTTTTCAATGAATAACCCACATAGAAAAACGTGCCGTGAAACAGGTATCGCACCATCGGTACCGTTGCCGTTCCGTCGCCGTGCTGTCATTTTCCTGTCTTGGAACGTTTATGATACAATATTTTTTTTATGTATCTGCTTCATCCCCCACTTCTCAAAGCCATGACTGAATCGTCGAAAGAAAAATATATAGGTCAGTCGATTGCATCGTTATTGTTATATTGTCCGTTCGCGTACGAGATCCTTGCTCGGCGAGTACTTACATTGCGCGATACAAAAAATCACTGTATCTATACATAGATATTGATGATATCAAAAATTGG
Organism: Stenichneumon culpator; assembly: GCA_964017025.1. NCBI lineage: Eukaryota > Metazoa > Arthropoda > Insecta > Hymenoptera > Ichneumonidae > Stenichneumon > Stenichneumon culpator. The sequence goes on along the minus strand of OZ024770.1, from coordinate 1,424,784 downwards.
GAAAATTCTTTTTTCAAAGAATAACTTTCATGATGTTATATTTTTTTTATTTATCAGTTTCGTCTCCACTTCTCAAAGCTATGACTGAAACATCGCACCAGTTCCATTTTGGCATTATAATGATAACCCGACAATCGTCACTGCAGCGGATTGTCGGTATGAGCAATAATGCAAAAGTAAAATCTCTAAATCTCAGGGAGGCCGGAGTCGAAATTGATTCCTGCCTTTTCATAGTTTTAGAACAGCTCAAAAAATAATATAATAGAATGCTTCAGAATTATAAGAAAACAAAAATGCTGCGTTTGTATCACTAAGAATTATTTTGTGTTTGAACGAGATAGGCGAGACTCGGATCCCTCGAAAATGTTGGTTCCGCCGAATTCAGCCTTCACTGCTGTGGCGCTCCTCTGGACAATGAATTCTGCATCGCCGACCTCTCCTCGGACGTCCTCGAGATGACCGTGCCCCTGCTCGGAGGTAAAGTTCACGGATCTCTGGCGCGTGCCGGTAAGGTCAAGGGACAAACCCCCAAGGTAAGATGTCAATATTTTTTTGTTAATTAAACATTTTTTAATTACCATTTTTCTTAATTAACATTTTTTTAAACTTAAGATTCTTATATTTTATGGCAATTTTTTTTTTTTCAAATATTTTTCTCTTCAAAGTTAAGTTACACGATGAAGTTGCACGGAAAGATCTAAGCTGAAGTTTGATACGCCACAAACGACGGTAATGCGCCGATGCTACATCAAAGAGCAGGCCAAAGTGAAGCTCTGATCTCATTACTGACTTGGCTTTTCATCGGTCTGCCACAATTGATAAATTCTTAATATTATTTATTTATTTATATTTTTATTTTAATTTTCGCATATCGATGACTTATAGCGATGTGGGATGCGACCGTCGGTAATAAAAACTGTAGTTAAATTTTATTTTACCATTCAGACTCCATTTAGGCTCAGAAGTCAAGTTCTTCCATAAACTTGCATTGATATCTGCTTCATGTAAGGATTGATTTCCAACCCGGAAGCGGTCGTTACTGGTGAAAAAAATTAATTACAGTTTCCGTTACCGACCGAGCACGCTACGTGCCGGCAGGAAAGGGGTTCGCCCAAACGCCAAGAGGCCGCATAGGCTGTGTATAAACATAGCTTGTATTCCCTTCTGGCACTAGACCTTAGATATATATTGATTGATTCGAAGTTACCGTTGCTCGTTGTTTTGATTGTGATATGTCGTTAATCGTTAACCGTTAATCGTTAATTGCGCAGGTCGAGAAGCAAGAGAAGAGCAAGAAAAAGACCGGCCGGGCAAAGAGGCGCATCCAGTACAACCGACGATTCGTCACGGTCGTGCAGACTTATGGACGTCGTCGCGGACCCAACGCTAATCCCAACACATAAGCATTTATCGCACGTCTAACGATACATTCTTTGGTGTACCAGGTGTTATGCTGCAATAAAAGAGATACAGGATACACGCGATCCACTTGCTAGCACTACATTTCTTTCTTCGATTTTTAAATATTTTTTTCATCACGGCCGCGGTTAAAAGTCAGGGAATTTCAAGATTGGTTAGAGAAAAAGTAAATTGTCGCCGAACCTCTAGCAAATAAATAAAAAGTGCATAAAAAGAAGCCTCGAAAAACAAAACAGAATTAAACATCATTACAAGAATTTTATACATCATACATCATTGTTTTTTTTATAGAAATCGTTAGGAGTTTGATCGGGGAAACTTTTGAGTTGCTCAGGGAAAAGTCGGGGAATTTTTTCCGGGGCGAAAACGGCCACCATGATTTTTTATATAGAGCGCAAAAATGTCTAACAGCATACACACAACCCAGTTGCTATAGCAATTTTTCTTTCTTCTCAGAGCAAAAAATAGATACGCGACGTGTCGACGGCAGTCAACGATTGCGAACCAAGTGTCTGTGTAAAGTACGTTCGTACATATACAGTCCCACGCTCTGATTCCGTACAAGTGGACAAACTTCGGGCTCGACTCTACGACAAATTCAAGTGGAGAGGCGAAGTCACTTCGGGCATCAAGGTTGAAGTGGAGTTTGCTGGCAAAGTACTCGAAAGTACCCACGTTCGTCGGACAGCTCGGAAGACCGAACTTATACTCTCTTTGAGAAGTTATCTATTTCAAATGTACAATAATACCTTGGGGTGTTTTGATAAGAACCTCAATGTGTTTGGACCTTCGTCGATTTCTGGAACGGGGGAGTTTCCGTGAGCGAGAGCGCGTTCCAATTTCCTCGGAGTGGTTCGTCGCTATGTCAAACATGCCGACGGGGACACGTAATAGAAATAATAATCCGGCGCTCTATTATCCGACGACGAACATTATTATATCGAAGACGTATAGTCCGCTTCTTTACTCACGTAACTCGAGAATTACTGCATTTTTATAGACATAGATATCCTATTGAGGATTTTTTATTTGTAGCAGATTTAAGAAAATTCGATCATTTTTTTTAATAATGTAACGACTGTTTTGCAATTGAAGAAATTGGAAGAAATAGGATAAACTGGCTTGTTTGAAAAAGCAGTACATTTATTACATCCAAACTATAGTTTTTATGTACAATGCTTTAAGGGGTGTGCAGTGGAGTGAAGATTTCGATTTTCGAATAAAAGTAATGGTTTCATATCAGCCGATGCAAAACGCGCGTAATTTCATTTTTAATTTCGTGTATTTATTGTGAAATTAAGTTGTTCGGATCGTAACATTTTATTTGCGCATTATATAAAACAGGCAATCCACAGGTTTCGTACAGTTGCTGGAACGCTCCCGCGTGTTGAAGGTTGTTGCTTCGAGGGCCAGGCTTTTTTACTTCTCTGTAGTTTGGCCTCGATCTTTTTTTTTTCTCACTCTCCGCAGGCACTCGGCAGCACTTGCTTTGCCCGCGGAAGACTAGGTGGTTCCTCGTCCACCCGCTCGCCGCTCCTTCAGCTAATAGGTTTATTACATGTACAAATTTGAGTATACACTGCAGGAAAAATGTCGTTCTTAATTCGACAATTCGGCTTTGAGATTAATGGGAACACCGTTTGCTCGTGCATTTTTTCTTTTTATCGTGGCACACGCAGGTGTTACAATCAACTTTCGTTATCTCGCCCTCCTTGCAATAGCTGAAATTTTCCACGAGCTTTGATGCGCAAAATGTGCGACGACATTTCGTTATTCTTCCCTTGACACAGACACAGCTCAGGCACTCCTCGGTCCACGCGTCTCCGACGATACACGGCTCGTCTGCGAATCAATACGAAGCATCAAATTAATAATTATGAAAATCATAATAATTATAATTGTTATGATTTCGATTGATCTTGATATTATAATTATCGAACGAAAAAAATAACAATTTTTTCTCTATAAAAAAACATTTTGTCTCGCGGTAAGCGCATATATATGCATAATGCTGTTTGATGCGGAACACAACCTTTAACATTTTTTTTTTACTAGAAGTCTCCGAGCTGCGACACGAGTATCATCGAATTAACGTCACACGCTAATTGGTGTCAACTCCCGCGTTGGCTCGAGAGAATTCGAGTCATATACCAGAGCTGGGCAAAATAATTCAAGTACTTAAAGTACCTATCGATGTACTCAAGCACTTGAAATATTCAGTGCCCAGTACTTCAGTACTCGAGTCCTATGCACCCCTAGCAGGTTCGCCCACTGTGAAAATCCACGGTTTCCACTAAGTGGTTTATTGTCGAACCAACACCACAGTGATTTATTGTCAAACCAAACTTTATATTTAAAACTTCTCTATTTAAAAGTTCTAACATGTTTAACAAATCGTGTAATAAAAAATGGTAAAAATGCAAATGTTCCGTCGCCCATTTGATTACGATGTGACGTGACAAATATCAAAACTTCTATGCGATTGATTGGTGACGATATTGTGGTCATGTACAAAAATAGACCGGTCCGAATGCAAAGATTTGTTGACGGAGTTCCGTTTTCGATAAATAAAAAATACCAAAAAAATGCTATTGGAAAATCAGCAAAGCCCACAATTTTTTATATACAACCGGGGCTTTTTTTGTACACGATCTCAATAACGTTACATGTAATTACATGTATGTTTTAAGAATCGCCAAAAACGATTTTTTTGTGAAAATAACTGATAACGAATAAGCGAGTACAAATGCTAGCGTACAAGTGTCGGTACGTAAATTAGCCTACAATGAAGTGAAATCGCGGACAGCACTGATTAGAGAACCGCAGAACTCGCATATTAGTTATACGTGATTCACGTTGTGGATATTTGCGGATCTGGCGCATGCGCATCGGTAGTATTTCCAGCACATATGCATGACGTTGATTAATCGGGGCAACTGTAAATAAACATCGAAACCCGAGCAGACAACTGGAACAACTGAACGCACTGAGATTCTGTAATAAACTCTCGATACGTGGACGATGAATTTGCGAAGCGCTGGAACATCCTGATAAAGACTCGCTTTTACGAGTCGAACGAATTGAAGATAAATGCAGCGAAAAATAAACATTATACGTCGAAGGAGATCGAAGTGACGAGAGCGTATATGAAATGCGACGAGGAAGATCCAATGTGTTATGCCGCATTTGCGGATTCTTAAGGGCATATAATCGTGGAAAAAGTATTAATTTTAAATGTTGCCGATTTTTTTATCTATTGCATGTGCGAAAAATAACCGCGGTGTTGGTATCTGAATTTTGTTGTTGTATGATTTTACCTCCTCCAGTTATACATTTGTAATTCATTGGAAATGACAATTTTACAAACAAGTCAAGATAAGCCATTCACTATTTTGGGTTTTTAGTTATTGCTGTTTTAGTTTCCTTAAATTGACAACTAAAAATACGAATTTTGAGTGTTAAGGCTCGTAGACCCAGAAAAATAATTTATTCGACGGACCCCCGCTAATAAATAATTGTTCCGGGCGTGAAAGTACTGTAAATTCCGTTAATAAGAATAACAAAAAGAAATACCAATAATCTGCGAAATCTAGTAAAGAAAAAAATACGAACTTCGATAGATGTGTCTCTCATTTAAAGTTATAGCAAATACCTAATGAGTAATTTTCGAAAATATTGTCCACGATTGCAATAATACACAATATTAAAAAAAAAAAATTACGTTCCGCAAAAATAACAATTAAGAAAAAAAATTACAATAAAAAAAACTATCCATGAATTACAAGAAATAGCAATTTTAGTTTTAAAAAATGCCATGCAGTTTAACCAAAACTCGAGACTACGGGCCTGCGGCGTCATTAATTTTCGCAAATTAGTTCACACAGTTGCGCAGCTTGATCTTTGCGGCTATGTAACAAGGTCAAAGGCGGGAAGATAGTGGGCGACACTTGATTCCACAAGCGCTCGTCGGTCACGGAGCTTTGGCGTACACGCTGTACGCCAAAGTAAGTTGGGCACGATGCTCACCGTGATTCGGTGTGATCGACAATGCCGAGACCACCGTAAGTCCCAGGAGTAAAATTATCGTCGCGAGCTCGATGTTCCGCATCGCTTGGATCTCTCGCAAGCGGACGTGCGCGTTTCAGGTCTCCGATCGTTGAGCCTCGCTGACTTCCGGATTTAACGCTGAACGGACCGTTGTAACACAGACAATAATAATGCACGCGATTGGCGAACTCGATTCGAAATAACCGCTTGCTTGGACTGCCGTATATCGACTGAATCAATTGCAATCGTCGCCGATGCCTCGACGACCGATTCTCCGAACGTTTTACACATACGTGGCGAACACACTTCGTGTGGCCGTCGCGACTGCGGTAGTTGCAGTTATTTATGTAAACTATATATACACACTTGTTTCTGCTTCCTCATAGAGGAAACTATGTTCAGGTGATAAAAAGCAATTTGAGATTTTAACGTCGAAGTACTTAAAATAATGTAAAACGTCGAGAATTGCGATTTTCCGCTGGCGGATGCACACGTGTGTGTTAGATAGCGGGTTGAAATGTGTAGGCTAGTAGAATACTCGTGTGTTTTCTTGAGAACAATTTTCAATTTTGAATCTATATTTTATATCATATTATAAATTATAAACTGTATTATAAACTAAGAGTTAAACTTTTATATGATTTTGAAATTTAAAGAATATCAAATGTCACTGTCGGAGTAAAGTAAGTTGGATATTCGTAATCGGTGCAAAGAAAAATGGTGCAAATTAGTTTAGACATGACGTCCTCGTACTTTGCTGTTTTGCGCAATGACTTCCTCTATGAGAAAGTTCGTTGACAAATTTTTATTAGCAGGTATCACAACGAGTGTGCGCGTAATTTTTGTGTATGTGTGAATTTGTTAAATTTGTTATTTTTAAAGAATAACATTTTTCTTTTTCTATTGCGAAAATTGTATTCTAATTAGAGCCTCCTCTCTGAGAAAGTCATGTGCAAATCATTTTGCACTACATTTTACATCCAAAAAAATTAACGACAAAAAATGAATACGGAAGATTTCATGAAATTAAATTACTAAATTATTTAATGAAGCGAAAACTTTTTATACATGAATAAATAAATATGAGCGTATTTTTTGTTGTCCAACCGCGGATAGGACCTGCGTGATAAATATCGTCGATGATTTTAAACGCCGTTATTGATGACCTATCGCAATTTATTCGACAGGCGATTGGCGTGGGCTCTCGGTGGATAAACGATTCGAAATTATTGACTTATCGAATACGTGACGTAGCATACTGTGATTTTTTTTTTCTTTTTCACGCCCCTAACACCGCCAGCCCGTCAGGCTCAACTTGCATAATATTTCGAGCGAGAAACTTTATCAAAATCATTTGTCTAGCGAATGAATATTGGTGGACTTTTTTTTCTCTTTGGCACGCTGCGACGAGGAAATTCGATACAGCGTGCGGATCGTTGAGTTTTTAGTAAATCGTACATTGTGGGCGTCAATTTTTATCATTTGCGCGAAATAGATGAGATAAATTGGGCTATTAAAATTTTCGGGCAGACATTGGTTTTTACCGCCGCAGGAATTCTCCACCGCAACAGATAAGATAAATTGGCTTATTAAAATTTTCGGGCAGACATTGGTTTTTACCACCGCAAGATATCTCGACCACATAGTTAAGGGGATGCTGGACCTTCTTGTTTTACCGACCGAAATAGGTGGTTTCTTAGTTTTCACTATTCGTCGTTACAGTGCGACGGGCATGCTTCAAATCTTACAGGACTTCATCAATAACATAAAACATTGGGCGTGCACTCGAATTTCGGTCGGAATCTGCTGAGAAATAAAGAAAATCATACATTAAAAATTGTCGCGAAAACCAACATGCCCACTGAAATCGCACCTTAGCAGGTTTGTTTACCATAAATGTACCGAAAATCCTACCGTAGGATTTTGCCACCCGACCTACAGGTCGTTTTTGCCAAGCCTACCAAGAAACCTACAGTCGCCAGAACCTACTAAGCGTACCGAAGTCAGCGTCGGTAGGTTTTATGGTGTCTTTTCGCTGGTTCCGATATGAACCTACCGAACCTTCGAAGTGAAAAGTACGCTGGCGACGGTAGGTTTCCTGGTAGGTTTGGCGAAAATGATCGGTAGGTCGGGTGGCAAAATCCTACGGTAGGTTTCCTGGTAGGTTTGGCGAAAATGATCGGTAGGTCGGGTGGCAAAATCCTACGGTAGGTTTCCTGGTAGGTTTGGCGAAAATGATCGGTAGGTCGGGTGGCAAAATTCTGCGGTAGGTTTCCTGGTAGGTTTGGCGAAAATGATCGGTAGGTCGGGTGGCAAAATTCTGCGGTAGGTTTCCTGGTAGGTTTGGCGAAAATGATCGGTAGGTCGGGTGGCAAAATCCTACGGTAGGTTTCCTGGTAGGTTTGGCGAAAATGATCGGTAGGTCGGGTGGCAAAATTCTGCGGTAGGTTTCCTGGTAGGTTTGGCGAAAATGATCGGTAGGTCGGGTGGCAAAATCCTACGGTAGGTTTCCTGGTAGGTTTGGCGAAAATGATCGGTAGGTCGGGTGGCAAAATCCTGCGGTAGGTTTCCTGGTAGGTTTGGCGAAAATGATCGGTAGGTCGGGTGGCAAAATCCTGCGGTAGGTTTCCTGGTAGGTTTGGCGAAAATGATCGGTAGGTCGGGTGGCAAAATCCTGCGGTAGGTTTCCTGGTAGGTTTGGCGAAAATTATCGGTAGGTCGGGTGGCAAAATCCTGCGGTAGGTTTCCTGGTAGGTTTGGAAGCGATTTGCAAGCGACGGCACAAATAATTTATGAAAAAAACTAATTTTCATAACTTTCCTTCAAGGAATCAAGCAAAATTTAATACCAAACAACTTTAGTGCTAACTCGGCCCACGCGCGAAATTTTAGCTCGATAGCTCGAAGATTGTCCGAAAGACACCAAACACATATGATAAAAAAAAAGTAAAAAATGAAAAAAGCGAATACCCATAACTTATTAATTTTTGAATTTCTTTGCCAATTCTGGCAAAATTTAAAACCAAACAGCCTTGGCGAAGATTCGACTTGGGTGCAAGGCGTCGGTAAAAATATCGCTAAAAATATGCGCCTCGTAGCTTATTAATGTTCTTTTTTGGCACATCAACACGCTTCTGCGTATTTAGCGGATGCTTTGCGGTTACATCAGCTCTTGAATTGGAGCGAGAAAATTACATTTAGTTGGTGACGGAAATTTGGTAACATTTTTTTTTTACGCCAGTTTCCGGCATTGCGCCCAGATTGGAAGGGAGCGGATTAAAATCTCGTAAACGCTGTAGAAATATCGTACGAAGCTCGATGGATCCACGCGGGCTTACGGGCTTACCTCGCACGGGCGCGCATTCTTGGGAAGAGCCACGCGCTCATCTGGCGCATGTGCTCCGAGGGAACTCGTGGGCTCGTATGCCATAAAGTGTATATCGCGGTATAACAGTAGACGCGCGCAACGGACACTCCGTCCGACGTGGATTTTGCATCGGGCGACCCACAGGCAGTTTGAAACGTCGCGTGATAGACGGACGCTCGTTTACCGATTCCGCGGCTCGTGCGCGACAACTTCCGCGGTTCCTCAACGTCGCGGCATTTTTTTGGTGGAGTAATAATATTCGAAAGAAAAAAATTCAAAAAATAAAAATAAATCGAAATTTTGGATTCGCAGCTGTGGCGATAAGTGTGACATTTTTTTTTTCTACATAGTGACTCGTGCTTATCAATTGCGTTGATTGTATCAACTTTATGCGTTTAACTTTTCATTCGTACCGTCTCGTCGATCCGAGGCCAAACGTTTTGCGATTTGCAAAATTGAAGACTTTCGACGAACTTTGCACGTAAGTGTGAACATTTTTTATTTTTTATTTTGTGAACATTTTTACATGTGGGAATGTTTGGGTTTCACTTGTGGGTCGAACTTTTCGTGCATCGGAAAACATTTAATTGGAAAATTAGCGCCAGGGCAGTTGGAACGAATTTCAGCGCTTTAGTTTTTCGTAATATGCGAATGGTGACGGATTCTTCGAAGCGTCCGTTTCAATTTTTTTTTATTTTTTATTATTCATCACTTGATATTTTTATTTCTATTTTACTTTTTTTTTCCCGATAGATTTTGATGTATATAATCGGGCACTTCGCAGCTTAAAAAAAAATGCAATCGATGCTCTTGCATATCCAAAATTACATTCGAAAATGGCCGACAATTATTATTTCGAAGATGTTGTGCAAACATCGTCCCGTTCAGTAAAAAAATTTAATCCTCCCTAATTAATGGCATCGCAGCTTTAAAATTTTCGCGCTGACATCATCTCCTTTTTTTCATTAATTTATCACTTAATATTTTCTACCCTAAGTACTTTTTTTTTACACATCAATATTGACGAATTTCGATCGTGCGAACCGCGCGCCGTGCAGTTAAAAAAATGCAAACGATGCTCTCGAATATGCAGAATTATATTCGGAAATTACCGGCGTTTAAAATATCGCAGATATTATTCATACCTCGCCGCATTCTATAAGAAAAATAACTTTGAACTTTTCACGCCGACAGCATATTTTTTTTCCTTATTTTCCCCTTCATCAATTCTTTCACTCGCGCACGGAAGTGCAGTCTCGCGCGACTTTTACCTGTCGGTGGAGTGCTGCACGCGCGATATGAGGCGCGCCGCACCAGCGGCTGATAAATAATTTTGCATGCGAATCGCGCACCTCGAAATTTCCAAAAAAAAAAAAAAAATGCAATTGATTCTCTCCAGTGCATAAAATTATATTGGAAAATTACCGACAATTATAATACCACAGATACACTGAGAATATGATCTAGTAAAAAAAACTATCAATCATCTAAGAAAAATTACCATAACAAATAGTAGCAGATTTTCCAAGAATTTTTAGCATAATATCTACGAATAATTATTATAAATCCGGTACTTCCTACTATACACTGGGAAAAAAATGACATAGTGAAAGCGACAATACAGACTTTTTACCATAAAAAATAGTTCCCATGTTGTAACTATACTTTATAGTTACGACCATGACAAAAAATCATGGTTGCAACCACAATTATGGTTTGACCAATTATATATGCACTATAAGAAACTATCTATGTAGACTTTCCCCCTGGGAACTATTCGATATATTGGCTGATACTATCCTTTTTCTCAGTGTAGGTGTTGCCCTAATTCCCTGCTACTTGTGCTATGGTAATATCTCTCAATCAAACGATATAGTAATATTTACTAGATCCTTCTCTCAGTTACCGAGTTTCCACCGTGAGCGAGATCGGGCCGAGGTTTACTCTAAACTACTAGAAAAATTCTAGCAGACTGAAAATTCACTTATGGGATTGGCTGTTGACTAGAAAGTTTCGAAGTAACTAAAATTTTGCCACTACTTCAGACTCGTTTCAGTCCGTTCTCAGTCCCGGTGAAAACTCAGTAAGTGTAGGGGGAGTGCGGGGCAAAATGGCACACCGGGGCAAACTTTTCACCGGGGCTCTGATAACTTTTGGATGGTAGCGATGGTACGTGGGGCAAAACGGGTTTGAAAAACCGGATGTATCGTGGGGGCAAAATGGGGCATCCAAAAATTATTGGAAAATCGAGTTTTGCCCTCACTGTCCCGTTCTGCCCCGCCGTGCCATTTTGCCCCGGTCTCCCCTACTATTTTCTCTTACCCCATTCGATTAAAAAAAAATTCTTTCCTAATTAATGGCGTTTAAGCTTTGAAAGTTTCGTCCTGGCAACATCTTTTTTTTTTCTCTTCATCAGTTGTTTCCGTGCACGGAAGTGAAGTCTCGTGCGACTTTTACCTGTGCTACAAGAGCGACACGAGGCGCGCCGCACGAGAGGGTGCAAAAAAAATTTGCATGCGTTTGTCGTCTCGTCGCCCCAGCTCGACCGATTTTCGACGGCCGAACGCGTTTCCGTGCGCCGGAATTCGAGAAGCGATCCTGTGCGGCAAAGCTGCGCCCCTTCCAGAAAAGCCTTCCTTTGCTTGCTCCATTATATCCGAGGAAAATATCGGCGTCGTGCCAGTAAACTGGCGTGTATCGGGCAGTTTGTCAAAGTCATCCTCTCATCCCCAAACCGAGTCGACACACGACGCCCATTTTACGAGTTACCAAGTTTCCAATTGCTCAAAGTAAACTTTAATGTAATTAAATCTCACCCTCGACTCGATTTTCCCATCGCAGAGGCGATTCCGGCCGGCTTAATTGTCACTTACAGTTTCAAGCATTGGCTATCAATCGATAGCAATAATCAATGAAAACTTTTTTTCGTTAAAAAAATAATAATAATAAAAAATGGTCGGAGAAATTTATTCCGGAAATAAGCCGAGAACCCTTAAATTTGCTCCGTAGCTGCACAGATGCACTGGGCCAATTACGAAGTCCACTCGTCTACCTGCGATGCGATAGCGAATAACGAAGATTTGTGAGACGAGAAATACGAAGACTGTATGTAAAAATAATATATTCGAAATATATTAAATTAGGTCCTTTTAATACACCGATAAAAAATGCGATTAAACGAACTAAAGATTCGGTCAGGGACATTCAAATAAATATCTAATTGGTCGAACAAAATGCTTTAATGTCTCAAAAATATTTTGGTCGAATCATCGAAAAAGCGGTTGAACTAATTAATCTTTTAACCGTAGCAAAAAAATATTTATTTGAAGATCCCTGCCAGAATCTTTAGTTTCTATAAATGTGTTTTTATCAGTGTATATTAATATATTAAATATGATTAATTATTGCTTGATAATTAATTTATTTTTAACATGTTAAACATATAAATTGAATTACATTCCAAAATACAAGATTTTTCGGTAAATTGCCACATACATTATTTTTTAAGGAAAGAATAAAAAGGAAAACGGAACGAAGCATCGCCGCGGGGATTTCGGATGTTCCGTCTAATGTACTTTTACGAGAAAAACGATAAATCCTGATAATATAATGTAGATCCTGCGGCGTGATATAGTAATCGAGATACATTGCCAGTACGAACAATTTTGGCTATTTCTTATAACGCGTCCTATTGTAAATGACGTTAAATGAGATTTAACAAAAAAAAGTTTATGTCTATTTTCGGAGGAAAATGATCGACTGTGGAGATGCTGTGTGGCAAATGTCACGTTTACGAGGACTACGCTTCGAAAAATTGCGGAAGAGGCCCAGAGGAAAAAAATAAAAAATAAAATGGCTAAATGTGGTTCAAGTTTAAAGGCTGCGACCGTGTACAGGAATTTCATATCTATATGGAGGCTGGGAAGGTTGTGGGAGCCGCGAGGGGCACGTGCATGGAATTTCAGATTCTCCCTGCAGTACACGGCACGGTACAGGCCCTCCCAAAGCTTGGAATTCCTAAACGTAATATCCGTTCTGATAAAGAAAATATTACGTCTGTCGGAAAACTATATATATATATATATTTTTTTTTTTGGTTCCTCAAGAAAAATTTAAAATCGGATTGAGAAAATCATTCTACATGTTTATGCAGGGCAAGCGACGTAGAACGATGGCACAGAGTCGATGCCATATCGATAGGTCCACGACACGTACGATGTACAATTTCGCGTAGTAAATATTTTTAATTAAATATTTCATTTTTTTTTAATATTTAAAGGTTAACACTTTTTTATTTGAAATTGCAATTAAATATTGTTAAAAAATTTCATTACATTACTGGGCTTTGAGTAAATAGCTTCGATCAAACATTTCGTGTTTCTTAATATTTAAAAGAAGACATTTTTATTAATTGAAAATCGTGGCCAAATTTTGGAATTAGTTATTGAAGAGTTGAAAGTTTAACCTCCGATCAGTTCGTTCGAGGTTTTTATTGCAAGGAGCATAATTTTTTTTTTCGAATACTTAAATAAAAATAACAATAAAAAAGCATGAATTTGCACGTTATTGCTGCGATTACGAGGATTAACCGTGATTTTTTTGGTGCAAACTGTAGACGACGTAAACTGTTTAGTCCTCTCAAATTGAAGTGTATTACCTACATCCTTGTTGGTGCCTCTATTTTTATACACACGCCGAAAGAGGAAGTCGATAGAGCGAGCTAGCAAGTGTACTATAGATTTTTTAGCGCCGGATGAAGAAACCCCTCTTCTTTGCCGAGCGCGAGAGTAACTACCTTATCGCTAATCAGGCGCGTACCAAAGCTAACTTCGATGGCTAAGTTGCTCGCCCGATCGATCTCGATCCCTGCGAACTCTGGGCATCCGTTTATGTTCTGCCCGCTCTCCGAAGATCCACGATCCGCAAACCCACTCGTCTTCTCGAGGCATATTTCTTTTCGAGAGTCAGAGTGGGTCGTATCTTTACCGCGACGATAATACGACATGTGCGCGGTGCACCATTACAGTTTCGCAGAAATTTTAACGCAATTGCACAAGCAACCCTGTTAATTTTACGATCAAAAGTTACCGATAATTTTGTGAATGCGCTGAAAATATATTAATGCGATTTTTTTTATTGCATAATTTATACATTAGAAATCATATTTTTTATAATTGTTAACCCTAGAACTCGTGTATTACGTACATTGTAGGTAATTGAAGATAATGATAATTACTATAAAAAAGTATTAAAATCATAAAATGCTAAAAATGATAAAAAATTCAAAAAATAAAAATAAAATACGGACTATATATGTCCAAATTACATAATAGTAACTGACATCTGACAGTTCTAATTGGAGATTGGCCGTTTCCAATCTCCAGATATAATTGGGTGTGTTCCTACAATTTTTAATAATTATGCCAATTTTTTTCATAGGCACTCCTCGCGTTGGTGCCAAAACGAATTTTTTTACGGTGATGGAAGAAAGAAATTACCATTTTTGTCATTTACATCATAAAATTTGTAACTTTCACCATTGACGAGGCTGGTGCACTTCGCAGTGGTTAAGTGAGACTTAAATTTTTAATTGCTTAGAGGAAAAGTGGTGAATGTGGGTCACGAAAAAGTTAGGGCTCGCATCTGCTACTCCGAGAGTCAAATCTCACTTCGCTGAAAGATATAGTTACCCAAAAGTACCATTTATAAACATCTAGCAATTAAATTTTTCAGGACTTTTTTTTACGAACGTTGCGCGGCGTTATCTTACGCCTTTTTTGCGCAGTAATTCGAACCTTAGGGGTCGAGTAATAATGAATCTTATCTATGAATATCTCGGCTTTGGACACCGAGAGCTGAATTAAAGTTTCATCGGAACTTCAAGATTTTATATCATCGAAGTTTCTCTAAGTTTGGAGTATGTGCTGCAGTATAAATGACCATCCACTATAGATCACGCATAACACTTATTGTAGAGATGATTAAAAACTTTTAGCATTTTCATTCGGGGAAGTTGGCTTGCCCATTAAACATTAATCCGAAGACAAAACCCATCGAGGACACATTTTTTACGCACTTACTTTAACTGAAAGTGTCCATTCAATCGGAGTGTTTTTTCGTCTGCTTAACTGTCCATTCATTGACCGGTTTACTCTACTCATATTTGGCATTTAACGTTATTCTCAGAATTGTTGACTTCTTAATTTTTATTTCGTATAAATACAAAAGTATTTATACAAAATAAAAATTAAAAAATTACAAATTACGTTTAGGTGATTTAAAAAATATTGCACTCATTCGACTAGGGCGAATTGCTCATTGAAGATTAATCCGAAGACAAAGCCCAATGAGGGGACATTTTTTACGCACTTCCTTTAACCGGAAGTGTTCATTAAGTGGCGCTGTTCATATTTTTCCATACAATCTTGTTCTCAGAATTTTTAATTAAAAAACTTTTATTCTCTATAAATACTTTTTTTTATTTTTTATTTGTCAATCTTTTGTCAATATATATACTTACTCGCCAATTCGGAGAGTGAGTCTCGCGTCGAAACTTGTCGTTTCCGGGTTACGAAGTTTCGATGGGAAGCTGTCGGCGACGCTCGTCACCATCAGCGACTTATATGATTGCCGCTCTTCCGCTCACGCGGAGCTTCCGTCGAGCTTCTATGAGTAAGTAACTGATTAGGTTTATTTATCGTGGCTGACGTGTCGGCCTCGCCAACATGCGAGGAACCGTGCCTTCACTCTCGTGCGAAAATATAGGACACCGGCAAAGCAGGGAGGTCCCTCGTCGGCCTCTCGAAAAGTTCAAGTGGCTGGTTTGCTGTATCAGGCTCGTCCATATCCATATACCGAGCTCTTCTGCCGAACGGAGATCGCATGTGGATAGGCAAACGCGTTAAAAGTGAGAAAAGTCGTAGTCCAGAGCATCGTGGTTTATATACATCACGGACGTATGGAATTCACGCAACGGTACGCGTGATGGATTGCGCCTAAAAAATATTTCGACGTTGTTCTCAGATAGCAAAAGTTTAAAAATACATTCTTGTTATTGTATATAATCGCTTTTTTTTGCCCAACGGCGTTAGCTAAACTTCTCTTCTGATTCGGAAGAGAAGTCCAGCTTTTACTCGATGAATTCGTGAAACATCATTAAAAAAAAAAGAAAACGCAATTAATGCTCGTTGACAATTGAAGTACAATTAAAAATTTGACTTAATTTAAGAAACTCTTTATATGGGGTTTTCCTTCGGGTCGAAACAGCAATTCAAAGCTGTACTGAAAAAGAAATATCATTGTGTTATACCAGGTCTCGATGGCGCACTAAAATGCAAAGGTATTCGAAAGCTGCAGAATTCACAATTTACTGTTTCTGGAAAAACAAATAGCTTAAAATGTAATGTTTATACTTCATGTCTCCCAACGGCTTTTTTTATTTGATTTTTTGATTCCGTTATTGTGGATAGTGTTACAATGTTTGTGAATTTTCAAGGGAAAGTAATAGATATACTTAATTTTAATGAAAAATCGATATTAAATGGAGCATACCTATCAAACCGGCGTCTCAAATACAAAAAAAAATATGAGGTCACTCTGTACACTTGAGAGTATATTCTGCAATTCTTTTAAACGAAAAATCGAAGCTGACGTATTGGCTGAACAAACAATATTTTAGTATATTTTTCATGGAAATGGACCTTTATTGCATTCAAATAAATTTACAAAATTTCGTTTTCAAAAGTTCATTGGAAACTGCAACTTTTATGTCTAAAACGTTTTTTTCTAAGCCTAATAGTTTTTAAGATACAAGAGTTTTCTTTTAGGTTCAATTTTTCGAAACCTCAAAGAAAAAAGACGATCACAAAATTCTGAAAAAAAATACAAAACCTCTTGTAAATAATCATGAATGAAATTACAATTTTTTTTGGAGAGGATCGAGTTTTTGACCGTTCGAAACCGGATGGAATACCTCATAAATCACGAATGTATGGAACTCGCGCAGCCGTACACGTGATGGATTGCGCGTGAAAAACATTTAGACGTAGTTCGCAGAAAGCAAAAGCTTAAAAATAAATGTTTATTATCTTATCTAATCGCTTTTTTTGCCCAACGGCGTTAGCTAAACTTCGTTTCTGATTCGGAAGTAAACTAGAGCAAGTTACTCGGTGAATTCGTGAAACATCATTTACAAAAAAAAATCCACGATAAATAAATTGTCTGGAAAAATCATAGATTTTTAGAAGAATCAGAAATGAATTTTTAGATTCAGAAAAAACTTCGGGTTTTCGGAAAAACCGCGAAAAATTTGAGAAATTCAGATGAGTTGAGGACGTTGAAAAACGCAAAAAAATTGACTCTAAGGTAGCCTTGGAAGTTTTTGACGACATTTTTTTTCTTTTTTAAAAATTAATAGCCACGTATTCCGGGGTATTTTTGCACACTGAACACGAATCCGCCGGCCTTTTTGGACTAAAGTACAATGCGACATTAAGAGGCTCGATTTTATGCACAAAATTGTGCACGATTTTATGCATTTGGCCGGCCAAACTATAAAACCCATTAGCCGGATAAGATATTTTAGCCGGCTAGGCCGGCCTATCTGTACAGCCCTACACGAGACCCCATCGACCACATCGGGAGTCCCCACTGTCTCAAAACTCGAATCCCCCTACCGAAACTTTGGCTCACGTGACAATCAAAAATTCCCACTACTGCTCACAATAAAATAGCGAGATAATAAAATCGGCGGCGGCTCACAGCTCACGCTCAGTTGTACCGTCGACATCGTTGAATAACGTCTCTGCGCTCGAGCTAGAGTTCCGTTCCGTTTTAGTATTGTAAGGTCGAAAGTCGAAACTGAGCAAAAAAATTCGCTTGTGTATTTCCAAAGAAAAAAACATATTTTCTAACGCATGCGCGTAAAATCCCGCTTTCCGTTTCTGCGAAGAGGGCACAGAAAGGCACTTTTTCGCATCGCGTGTGAGAAAAATACTTCCTTCGCAGGTCATTAGCGACCGTGCGTTTGAACTTTGAACTAAGTACGCGATGGAACGTAAGTGAAAGTCGATCGTAAGATTTTTTTTCCTGACTCAGAAATCCGAGTCCACCCTTGCCCGGTTCGCAACACGAAAAGCTACATGAAATATTTCTAAATTTTCCACACAACCCATTGCATTTTTGGCTCATTTATGTGTGACGCTCGTAAAAATTTATACGCCGGTCTGAAAATTCGGCAGTGTAGCCGCACGCTTCGTGCGATGATGGAGGTGTGTTTCAAACAGAACCAGGTTTCACGCTGGTGTTCCCTCAAAGGACCCTCTGGCAAAGTTAGGCAAATAAAAAAATTGCCCGCGAAACAGTTTGCGGGACGTGCCGTTGCGAAGCTGCGTACAGGGGATCGTTATGTATTTTTCCGCACCGTTCGATGCTGAGGAATTCTCGGAAAAACATACGAATTCACCTTCGTTTTTACACTCGTCACTAGTTTGGAATTTTTTCAGCTTTATTATTTTTTTTTATTCGTTCAAACGATGAAAAAAAGCGCTTCGAGTTTGTCCTTTCCCGGATCATAAACAAATCGTTAACCGGTGACGCCTATCGGAGGGGGGTCTGGTTGATTTTTTAACGTCATCGTAGCTCAAGTTAGTACGATCACGAACTTGTTTATCAGATACAATGTCAATTTTTTAAGGATGTTACAAATAATGCACACAGGAACATGTCTGTAAAATTCAGACATGTCTGTAAAAATTCAGACATGGTTCCCGGCTGTTTGCATTGAATAAATAAATCCAATGTTGACAGATTTAGCATGGTTTCTTGTTGGAAAACTGTCACGATCGTGTTTTTATTTAGTTTTATTTGTATTGTATCATTGTATGGGAACAATAACCGTAATGTGATACAGAGATTACAAGGTTTAAAATGATAATTGAACATAGTGACCTTATCGAATGCTTCAATGAGAATTCATTAATTAATCCCAGAACTCGTGTACGGGGTACAAAATCACCCCAGACCATATTCAAAGTGCGCTCCTAGAGTACAAATTGAAATGATCAGTTCGGACATGTACCGAATTATAAGGGACGTGTTCGATCAAGTCCGATCAAGTCCGCGCACATCCATAACACATGTACAATAATACTTTATGTAACTCATGCATGAAAAGCGCTACTTTCTGTGCCTGCTGAGAGTGGCGTAAATGGCACTTTATAGCCATGAGTTATATAAATTCCTGGCGCATGCGCAGATCGGCTCATTTGCGTGCGATTTTCTTTTGCGTGCGATTTCTGGAAATTATCGCACGCTGCTCGTACATTATTTCACGCTGGCTGTACCGCGCCACAATCAGCAGGCACGGAGTAGCTCTTCTCCTCCATTCGTTATATAAAGTAGTATGCGATACTTGTGCGTAAAAATGGACTTCCGACTGCGGTTGTGAAGTGGCCGCACTGGCCTTCTCACGCGCTACAACTGCACTCGGCTTCGTCTCGTGCCGCTGTAACGCTCGTTCCGGCTCGTACAGTCGCTTCCCAACCTTCGCCAAAAGTCCGCTTTTACGCACTAGTATCGCAAAGTAATATTAATATATATTTCAGTAATATTTCGTAAGATTTCAAAGGTTCTAAAATATTTCAAAAATGATATCAAAATATTTTGTGCTTTATGGGTGTCTTACCGAGCTCCGCCATACACGAATAGAGCCATCAGTCCTCCGCGGATATGGAGTCGATAGCTCATTAACACCGTAGAGCGAACCGCGAGGATGAATCCGATAGCGATAATCCGCATCGCCGGTTCCTCCGAGTTTCGCGATACGGTACGCAGGTCTTCAGAAGCTACCCGAGCCGGTGTCGCGGGGACATCGGTTGATCCTTCGCTCGAGCATCCTGCGCGAAAATTGAATCTCAAAGACGCGCTTCAATCTGGAACAACGCTGGGACTTTAGTCTCGAGCGTTCTCATCTCTCCAGTCGCGAGGAAACTGATAACAACGTTCTGAAGGAAATGAGAAGCTCTACCTTTTGCTTCGTGGCACATGCCTACCTGCAGCTCCTTTCGCTGATGCTGCTGCCGCGTTGTTATTGCGACGATGAGAAAGCGCAGTCTCGCCAACGAAACTTAACAAATTTCTCCAGCGTATCCTGCTTTCAGGATCGAATTTTTGCACCGTTCCAGCTCTTTAAAAAAATGATTTTGCTTCCTCATGGAGGAAGCAATGTTTCGGCAATAAAATAAAATAAAATAAAAAAATTCGAGATTTTAGTGTCGGTGTGAAGGAAGTAGTTTGAAATGTCGAGAAATCGTAAAGGGTTCGAGATAGCGAGTTAAAATTTGGTACACTTGGTGGAGTGTACCAAATTTTTGTGAAGATTGCGGACCGATCGGAGATGTTACGCGATTTTGAAACTTTTACAAATATGTAGTTCTACGTTGCGTACATTTTTATGCATCGTCCTAAAACACAACACAGATATGATCATTTGATCGAAGAGCTTTGTTTATTGAATTTGGCCGGAATCTATCGAAGCGTTCAGATTGTATGGGATGTTGATTTTTTAATTATTATTAAAAACTGGTCTAATTCGAGTAAAAATTGAGGTATTAGGTTCGAATTTAACAAGTGAATGGACTAAGACTGTTCAATCTTTGATTATTAAATGTGAGATTTTGAATTTTTTTTATTTTAAGGAAAATGAACGAAAAATGAATGAATTTGTTAATAACATTTTTGAATTATTATCATGAAAAATTAATCTTTTCAGCATCTTTAATACGCTTGATTTTTTTTCACATTTTATATCATCGACAAGTGTTTGCGATATCCTCTCATTTCTCTGAAACTTATGCGAAGTCAACACTATTCGCAAGGACTACCTTAACATTACGAAATGCTCATAGCGTACTCCATGAGGAAACCAAAATCGATCAACGCATTTTCCCCTAGAGAAAGGCTATGTGGACGACAATGGTAAAAAATAAGGAAGCTATTTCCACATTATTTCGCCATTTTTTTTTTTTTTAAGTACCTAATATATATAAACGAGAGAGGCACTTCCATGCCTCTTTCGTCTACGCCACGACACTATTCTCTGTATGTCACGTATTGCTGGGCTCTTTCGTCAAAGTACGTGGATATAAGAGCAGTAGAATAGGAATAAACCACCTCGCTCCTCGCCCGTGTCTCGTTCAAATTTCACGAACTAAAGCCGCGAGGCAACCTTTTATAAAGTGCACCGGGAGGAGGAGATGGGTCATGCACATGCAGCCATCTATTTGCGACTCGCATGTGACTTTTGCCACCCCGATGTGCAATTTCTTTCTTTTTTCCTTCTGGCTTCTTCCTTTATTGTAAAGTCTTCTGTCTGCTACCGCATTTGCCGGGTGCATCATAAAAGACTAAGACGCTTCTCGGGGATTCTTTAGAAACCAGAAGATCAAGGAGGGGACGTGGAAGAATGACGCTTGGAAATGTCGGGACGTTTTTCTCCAAAGTCTCTCACACACCCCGTCGCTTTCACTCTGTCGGATGTTTTACTTTTGTTATTAACTCCGGTGTTTCCGAGGCGATAAAACGAGAAACGTTCACCTGCATTATCGTATTCACTCCTTTCACCTTTGCTATACGGTGAGCGCAAGTTTTTACCTCGGCCAACTGGGACAACTACGCTTTTGCGAGCAACACGTGAATCGTAAATAAAAAAACAAACAAGAAGTTAGCCAGAGCGAAGCCGACGGTCTTCCAAACACTAATGAGCACTGGGCAGAGAAAATTACAAATTTTCTCCATGACGTCACATCCGGTTTGACGCATTTCCTGTATGACGTCACTTCCGGTTGAAAAAATGAGATTTTCAAACCGGAAGTGTCGTACTTCTGGTATGACGTTACTTCTTGTCGAAAACTGAATATTAAAAACCGGAAGTGTCGTATTTCCGGTATGACGTCACTTCCGGTTGAAAAATGAGATTTCCAAACAAGTGACGTATTTTTGCTATGAAGTCACTTCCCATCGGAAACAGAAATTTAAAAATAGGAAGTGACGTTTTTCACCATGATGTCACTTCCGGTTAAAAATGGAGATTTTGAAACTGGAAGTAGCGTCATTTCATCGAGTTAATATCTTAGGTCCGATTCAATACCGGGCTCGGGCGGGCGCTTTGGGTGTCAGGCGAGTGCACGACCTTCGGCCTCTGGTGCAGGCCCGGAGCCGTGCCGATGGTTAACTCTTACCTTGGGTATCGCAAAGTGGCTGACTTTCCTGATGACTCCTCTTGCGATGACACCGCTGCTTGGATTTTCTCTCTTGAAGTTTTGGCAATGTTCCTTCAGTTGACGAGAGATCCGTGCAGATCGGTGCCCAACCGGACACGTTCTATGACCCTTATGAGCTTTCCACCTCTGTCGAAACTTCCCTCTTCGTAACGCTTTCAATGCCGGATCTTCCGCCTCGCGCCCCTTCGTCGGACGAAGGAACAAACGAGTACGAGAGGTCTTTCAGTGGGAAAGCAAGCCAAGGTAATGGTGTATGGCCAGCCAGCGAGGGGGAAAACAGAAACGAGCGAACCCAAAGCTCTGCCGGAACCCTTTCTGACTCTATTCAGTAGCCGTCCGACACATTACGTACCTTTTATACCCTTCCGCGCGTCCCGGTGTTCCGGTTCTCGTTAGCCACTGTCCCGGCAACTTCGTTCCCAAACCGTTCCTCAGAATCCTTCAGTTTGCATTGCTGCGGCTATTGTCTATATGACCGAATTCTAAAAAGCAGTCTGATTTTTTTTATTAGAGTTTTAAAAATTGTTTCTAATTATTTGTGATTAAAAAAATGAAGTTATTGATCACCACAATTTAAAAACACATAAAAAACTCTTGGAGAAATCTGGAAAAAATCCGACAAATGCAGTGTTGCATATAAAAATGGTCAAGCGATAATCCATAATCGACGGATCGTTTTATTGTAATCTTTCAACCCTTTTTTTCGAGAGACAGTCGAAAAAAATGGAAGGTCACGCCGGCTCAACTCCGGCTGGAATCTTAAAATTTTCAATACATGACACAAGATTTTTCAGAATTTTTTCCGATTATTAAATCATGACAATCCACAAGTTAATTTCTTTAACCATAAATAATCATAAACAATTTTTAAAAATCTGATAAAAAAATCTGACTTCCGAGAGTCAGTTCAGTCGTATGAAAAATCGTGCGCTTAATCCAGAACGCGAAGGGTTACATGCCATTTAACCCTATCATCAAAGTGTTTTGGAATGCCTCATTCATATAAATTATATAATCATATCCAACAGTATTTTCACCAGCGCCTTATTTCCTCTTTACTTTCCTCGCGGGTCAGCCGTCCGAAGACACACGAGCGCAAAAGCTCTATCCATTCGCGATCCACCCCTCGACACATTAATTATTTCCGTACGCGCGCTCATCGGAGCCTCGTAGCATCGCGGGCCGACTATTCGCTTGGCGCTGGACGAACAAGTGTCCATTGAAAACACTTGTGGCTCCTTTATATATTCATCAATGGACCCGTTGTGTACCCGCCAGCCGCCGAGGGAGGCACGAAGTCTCGTTTGACAAAAGCTTTTTTTTCCCCTCCGTTATAATCCCAGCGAAAGCTCCGGGCCGGAGGTGAAGGAGCGCGAGGGGCCAACAACACGTCATTCGTATTCGTTCGGGCGTGTTACGTGCGGTTGGTTCATGAATCGTCGTGAGCCCGCCATACGTGGCTCGCTCGCTTTTCCTATGGCGCCATAATGGCCCCGGCATCGCGTTCTCCCGCGTCTACCGGCGTAACGAACGTGATAAAGGATGCACCGAACCGAAATGTAAATTACGTGTAGGGACGTCGACGGGAACTCCTTGCTGTTCATATATGAGAGATCCCCGCGGGTGCAGCGCGCTTCGGCCGCTCCAGTTATAGTGGCTCATGAATGAGTTCGTTACATTTTGGAGCTCACCTGTGTAAAGGGCTGAGGACCAGAAGGGCGCAGCTGGCACAGTTCAATGTGGTAGTTGCGGCGCTTTGGTTCTTGGCTCTCGATAGATGCGATCACCTGTGTGTGGGCTGCTAAGGTCTTGTATGACCCCTGTTCGCATGCGTTCTTCAGGTACGCTGGAGCTTGTAGCGCTGTGCATGGCGTGCAGGAACGCGGGAAACATGCCGCTTGTTCGACGGCGCGGGAGCTTTGTTGGACGAGGGTGGAACCTCTTCTTGGGCGTGAAACGAAGCTCGGTCCGAAGAGAATGCTGACCGTTTTTTCGCGGCTTTCCGTCAGCGATACCACGCTCATAATCAACGAACTCGACGGTTTTGCCAGGCTTTGGTCGCCAGGGATAATTACACTGGATGCGCTTCGGTCTCGCGGGACCAAGCGTTGTTGTTGGGGGGTTGTTGGATGCTCGGGATATGGGAGGGGTGTGTGTGAACTCTCGCGTAGAGCCTGCTGAATTAATTATTACGAGTCAAACGTGGCCATTTCCGGGCGAGCTGTCGACCGCCGATGAAGTGAAGGAATGAATTATTGACTTTGAATTTACGAATCGAACCCGCCGAACAAATCCGACAGTCCGCGCGTGCACTGTGAAATAGAAAGGGTTGGATTAACTATTCGTGGTCATATTCTTGCGTGCCCACATTCACGGCGTACAGCATTCGTTTCGAGTTGTCTTCGTGTCGACTTTTTCTGTGTCCATCCAGTATAGTGCCGTTACTTATATAGGGCGAGAATGGTTTTATCGTTTTTTTTTTTGAATATTATGAAAGTTGAAATACCCCTTATTTTATGCTTCGCGTGTCTGTAGGAGATTATATTTTACATATTTTGTGTTGCGAGAACTCTCAAAGCCATCATACTCAGTCAATGTATTGCCTAAGCGTTTATTATATACATTTATTATATATAATAAATGCTTATATTATATATATTTATTATATATATTTATTGACTACGGAGTGCGGAACGCGACAATAGTGCGCATCTTTTGCGACAGTTAAAGAACGTGTCACTTCGCATGCTCTTATATTGACGCTCCCGGACACTTTCGCTTGCGAGAAATAACTTGGGTTGGCGCCATCTGACGGCGAAAGCTGCGGATTGATGGCCCAATATTGGCGGGTTGATATTCGGCCGAGCATTGGCCTGAAATCGACAGATCAATAGTTTGTTAGTTCATGCATCAACAGACCAACGGTTGGCGAATCGACATTCGGCTGAACATTGGTTTAAAATCGGCAGACCAATGGTTGGTGAGTTCACGCTCGGCTGAACATTCGCCTTAAATTGACAAATGATTAATACTTGGCCGAAGATTGTGTTATTGATATCGTTACGCCGACACCGGCCCGGTAATCAGCCGTGTTCGTTTGATCGGCAAAATCTCCATGGAACAAGACTATCCAATCACTCGTAACACTGAATACATTGAACACAGGCGACTCGTCGAAGAAGTAAAGGCATACATTATTGATCTTGAATCTAGAATCGACCCTATTATATTTTCGTCTCTATTCTTCCGTATCGATGTTATCACCCATGTTTCTTCTCGTATGATGAATTTCCAATAATTTCGTCGAACCACGTCGTCTTTCATCGTCCGAGTACCGATTACCTAATTTTTGTATCCTTACTTTTTATTGCAGATGAACGTATCCAGCGCCAAAGTTAGCTCATAATGCGCGCACTCGGCGATGAAGAGTTTGCCGTCGATCTTTCAATCGCAGCCTCGACTCGCCGAAGAGCTTGTAACTCGCGACGGGGCTCGCTGTTGAATGAACCAGAGAGCCGATAGAGATGAATCGGCAAAGAGCGCCGACAGGGCAAGTGTATTCGATCGAGCGCGTGTTTTCGATGATGGAAGGCGATAGCCGGGGAAAATCGTGACCCGTCGGCCGCGGAGCGTCATCGACTGTGCGTTAACGTCGGTGGGGTGAAATGTCGCCGAATGTCGAAATGTTTTCAGCAATAATTATTATTATCGTGACGATGAGCTGCGTGCCCGTGGCGAACACCGTTGATCCTTCGGCGCGGGTGAGGGGCGATCTCGTGGTCGGGGCACTCTTCAGCGTTCATCACGCGCCCAGGGGTGGAAAGGGCGCTCTAACGTGCGGCACTATACGCGAAACCTATGGAATTCAACGCGTCGAGACGGCGCTCATCACTTTGGACAAGATTAATCGGGACAACAGTATATTGCCAGGTAACGAATTATCGTCACTAAAAAAAAACATATATATATTTACATATATCGAATTTTTGTTAACCTTCAATGAAGACATTTTTTATTAGCCCTTCAACGCCACATACGGGCCTGGCGGAGACGGCGTCTTCGTCGATGGACTACTTTACGTGGAATCAATACTTTTTATCTTGTTTGTAGTGAAATCGATACGCCAGAATGTAAGCAACAGGTCCGTCGGGGTGCCACTTCCATGTTACAAAGCGCCCAGAAATTACGGCCCCTAGAAACGGGACAAGCTTGGAAAGTTGTTTTAAAAAAATTGCAAAAAATATCGCACGTGTAAAATGTATTAATTGATTGATTGGTGGATTGATTTTATTAACGAATTTCTTCTTTTACGAAAGTGGTTATTGATACTCCATCGATTTGTGTCCTGGTAACAATATCAACTGCATTTTCTCTGACACTAGTGGATGTTATGCTATGAGAACTTTTTATAAAAAATTCTACGCATTTTTTTTATGTTATGTTTACTGAATATTTTGTTTTTGCGGTGCCGTACAAGAAAATGAGCTTTATTGTAGAGTCCGAATTTTCAATTTGCTTCGATGAAACATGTCTTGATTTTTATCACGTGCTTACCGGATTTATACATGTTTTGTGCAATTTTCCAAGAAATGTTCACTGTTCTTTCTTCCCACAAGGTCGTCTATCACTTTTAACATTGAATATCGATGGCCCAAAGTCAGATAGGCGTACAGGCTGTGCTTGTACACAGTCTATATCTACGGAGCCTTGTGACATTAAGGTAGTCCTTGTGGACAGTGCGAACTTCACATAAATTTCAGAGAAATGAGCGGGAATTGCAAACACTTCGGGATGAAAATCTGAAAAAAATTAAGCATATTAAATTTGCTTTAAATTTTGTGATTACACATTTTTTCTATAAAAAAAAAAAAACAAAGTGAATTTAAAAATCCGAAAAGAATGCATACGTATCCAGAAAAATGAACGAATCATTTTCATGGAAAAAAGTTAGGTTTCCGGGAGATTTGTTTAACAATTTTATTTTTCATCAATTTGTTAATAACATCTTGGAATTATTATTATGCAAAATTAATCTTTACAGCACCTTTAATATGCTTGAATTTTTGTAGATTTTTATACCATCAAGAAGTGTTTGCAAGTCCCTCTCATATTTTTGAAACTTATGCGAAGCGAACACTATTCGCAATGACTACCTTAAGTCAGCTATATAAATGTTTTATATTACCTGTTTAATTTTTTAAACTGCTTCAAAAGGTTAAAAAAATGTATATATCGCTAGTCAGAGGGTCGATTTAAATGAATTTTTGCCGTAACCCTTGTCAGGTGTGACGCTGGGTTTGGAGGCTCGAGATTCTTGCTGGTCGGCCCCGGTGTCCCTTCAGCAGAGTATCGAATTGGTGCGAGACGCGATAACACCGGTCTTGACACTCTCTCCGAACGGAGAATCAGCCACCTGCCAGGCGGACTCAGCAATTCAGGTAGCCACGGTAGAACTTTGATTCTATTGACGTTGCTTCGCGTATACATTTCCAGACAAAAAGCACATCCGGGCACAATTCTGGTACTTCCTGAAACGGTTACCAAAAATCGCAATATTAAAGATGTTGGGACAATTGTTTTTGCACAATAACAGAGGCAAAAAATTATTAGCACATGCATTTTTTTTTATAAATAAATTATTAATCACTCTGCGGCATTGTTATCATGCAAAAATAACGTTTTTTCGCACACATTTGTTCGCACTGGGAAGTAAAAAAAAATCTCATCCGATCTCAATTTTAGCTGAGAATTTATACACGATAAATCCTCAACGTCTCAATCGTTTTGCACTCTGGTCGAGTCACTAAACACATGCAGCGTCGATTCGCCAAAAAAAAAATCACGCCACCGATAAAGGAAAATAAAGCCAGAATATTTTTCACCGCAGACCGAACCGTCGGTTGCGAAAGCTCCGGTCGTCGGGGTCGTTGGCCCAGGCTCGAGTTCAGCGGCTCTACAAGTACAGAATCTCCTCCAGCTATTCTCGATTCCTCAGGTGAGCCAAGAACTTTATTCGTGATATATTATTCGCCTCCAAAAAAGTTCGACTCACACGGATACTCACACGGATACTTACACGGATACTCACACGGATACTCATAGGGATACTCATAGGGATACTCATAGGGATACTCATAGGGATACTCATAGGGATACTCATAGGGATACTCATAGGGATACTCATAGGGATACTCATAGGGATACTCATAGGGATACTCATAGGGATACTCATAGGGATACTCATAGGGATACTCATACGGATACTCATACGGATACTCATACGGATACTCATACGGATACTCATACGGATACTCATACGGATACTCATACGGATACTCATACGGATACTCATACGGATACTCATACGGATACTCATACGGATACTCATACGGATACTCATACGGATACTCATACGGATACTCATACGGATACTCATACGGATACTCATACGGATACTCATACGGATACTCATACGGATACTCATACGGATACTCATACGGATACTCATACGGATACTCATACGGATACTCATACGGATACTCATACGGATACTCATACGGATACTCATACGGATACTCATACGGATACTCATACGGATACTCATACGGATACTCATACGGATACTCATACGGATACTCATACTTGCAGATATTCACAAACATTAACAGATACTCAAAATATTTACAGTTACTCAGAGTATGCGCCGTGCTGAGGGTGTGGGCAGATCTGGTCTATTTTACGACACGCATGCGAACGCGCGAGCCGCCATAATTCACGATTTTACCAATATAATATATAACAACCAATAATGTAACGATAAATCGTTACCGAGCTGTTCCATCCGTAACGTAGCCACGTTGTAATGTCACGTAGCCACGAGCAAGCAGGATGCGGAAATTAATTTGCACTAATTGGATCGTTCCGGATGCGCGGAGCTCGATTATCGCAAGCGCGGAGAAAAAAAAGAGAGGAACATCTCACGTGATACAATAATTCACCGATGATAAGCGCGCAATAATCAACCGTTCGCGTTGCTCCATAGACGCTGTCTTCCGCGGTAAATGCGACCCTGCGATGTCACGTCAATTTCCGTTTCAGATAGGATACTCCCCGACCTCAAGGGATCTCAGCGACAAGACGCGCTACTCCACCTTCCTCCGCGTCGTACCGTCTGACTATTACCAGGCTCAACTACTTGTCGATCTCGTCCAATACTTCAACTGGACTTACGTATCGATCGTGAACACCGACGGTGAGTCTCCCGACGAACTTCTTCACCTTCTCGTAATATCCACAGCCTCACGAGCCCGAATAACTTTACTCGCGCTCGCTTCCTCACTGAGAAGGTCCTGTTTTCGTGAAAAAAAAGTGTGTGGGTTTTTTTTTCGCAGAATTGTCGCTTCCTGTACCAAGAATCAAAAAAGTATCGATCATATTTTCTATTGGAGCCACATTTGTGATGTCAAGACCTTTGATTTTGTATAATGATGCCAAAAAGTTATTAGCAAATTATTTTTAAAATAAATTGTTTTTTAAAAAATCTGACTCAGAATCAGAAAAATCAAAAATGTAAGAAAATTCTGAAAAAATCATGTGGCTTCTAGAAAATTAACGAATTCATTTAAGATAAGAGAAAAAAGGTTTACTGATTATTTGTTGGACAATTTTTTTTAGCCATTTGTTAATAACTTTTTGACATTATCATTATGCAAATAATATTTGTGGTCAATTTTTTTTCGTTGGCCTTTTGACACCAATACAATCAATTGACCAAAATTTGGGTTCCTTTTTAATTCGCATTTGTGTCAACGCGCACCCGTCCATCTTACCCCGTCGGTCCATATTGGCCACTTTTATCTTACACTTTTACGACCTATAATCTTTCATTCGCCTATATTTCTATATCTCTGCGGATATGACGAATTTATTTCGAGATATCATAGCTTTTATTTTATTCCATTCAGATATGTACGGGTGCTTAATGTTCTATTGTGTAAGATATCTTTTGGACAGTACCCTACTCATTCGGACAATCTCCTATTCATGCAATATTGCCAGCATAATCGTGCAATCCATATTAAACCAAAAGTTTGTTCTCGCTCTGTGCACACGACGGGTTTCCATACTTCTACCGTTATTAATGGCGCTCTGATACCCGGCAACCCGAGCCAGACACATAGTCGCGCACCCTCTTGCCGTGCGGAAGCGTGAGAGATCAAATAGAATTGCATAGTCACTCTCCCGAAACCTCCGCTTGCATTTTGAACTATAACGGAGCACACAGTTCTAATCTATATATATATAAAGAGAGAGACAGCACATACATACACCTTGTGCCAATTCACCATTCATCGCTGTATATTCATTAAGCTGGAGCTACCCTTTAAATGATAATTAATAAAAATGCAAAAAGTAAATAATTACTTATTAATAATAATAACAATTACTGCTAATTAAAATTATTTCTCATGAAATAATAAAATAATCATAATCACAACGCCACGAAAGAACGATTGTATGCATTCGATTACACACGGAACGGAAATCAAACACGTCATATAATCAGCATGTATTAAATTGTTAGTTAGTTATTAATTAGAGTACGAAAACGGTAGGATTTATGCGCCATCAATAGAACCGTGTTAAGGGGATGTTTCTTTCAAATACGTCTTTACAGTGTACGTGCTTTGACGTCCACAGCGAATACAGGACATTTTTAGGTGCTCCGAACTGCTCCTTTTTACCGTAAAATCATTTATATATGTGCGGTACTCGACATTCGCGTCGTTATGGAAAATATTAGTAGTCGAGCAAAAAATATGTCAGCTATAAAGCTCCATCCAATTATCGAGCTGCATCTCGTCGTTTCAAAGATTGCAAAGACCATTACCAGCCCCTTCGATCGCAACGTATCGCAGATTCGTCAAAGCTCCTGCGCTATGTATTTCAGCCTCTTGGATATAATTAATTAATCCCCCGATAACCAGGAGGCTGAAATAGTCGCGAACTGTTAAGGTAGTCCTTGCGAATGGTGTTGATTTCGCATAAGTTTCAGCGAATTGAGAGGGAATTGTAAACATTTCTCGATGGTATAAAAATCTGAAAAAAATCAAGCGTATTACAGATGCCGAAAAGATTTATTTTGCATAATAATAATTACAAAATATTAAAATTAAAATAATTACGAAATATTAAAATTAAAATAATTACAAAATATTAAACGAATAATTTTCTTTAAAAAAAAGTTATGTTTCCGGGAGATTTGTTGAACAATTAAATTTTTCATCAATTTGTTAATAACATTTTGGAATTATTATTATGCAAAATTAATCTTTTCGGCATCTTTAATGCGCTTGATTTTTATCAGATTTTTATACCATCGACAAGTGTTTGAAATTGCCTCTCAATTCTCTGAAACTTATGCAAAATCAACACCATTCGCAAAGTCTACCTTAAGTGAAGTCTTCGGGGTCCTAAACGCAATTTCGCCCAAAAAGCCAGACATTTTTTGCTTCACGCCAATTTAACCATAGAATTTACAGGGCACACCTTCTGGGATAAGTTAATGCATCAAATATCGCGCTAGGAGTAAAAAATAAATTGCAGATTTGTGATCATTGCAGAGGAATGCATTATAAACTGAAAACGTTACGCAGCGATTTTCTATTGTAAATATTTTTCGGCAAATTTTTATATTACGACCCTAGCCTTCTCTACGTGGAAGCCAAAATCAATCAACGAACTTTCTCACAGAGCAATCAATGTCCAAATTGCTTTGGACCTTCTTTTCATTGACCTTTTGCGAACAGACGAGCTGCAATGATAATAACGTTTCCCAAAGTGTAGCAGCAGCAGGACTTCCGTCGAGAGCAAACAAAATTTTTTGCCATATTCGTGTAACTCTTCCGTTTGATTAAAAAGCAATTTGGAAACGCTTGAACATACCGGAAGTGTAAATTTACAAAATCGGAATTTAGAAAGCTGTTCGGGTTTCTCCCAAAGAGCGCGCAAAGTGTGACAAAGTTCGCCAAGTCACTATAGTGTCCATTGGTGAAGCGGTCTATGTTACAAGGCGAATTCAACAGCCGGATTCCGAAGCGTTCGCGATTTAACGGTGGAAAGAACAGAGAGATTGGAGAGCCCGTAGAGGGCCAATATTTGGCTAGGAAGAGAAAAGCCGGACTGAAGTGGAAGGCTCAGCCGGTGCTGCGGGTGGAACTTCTGTCGAGGTTTCCTGGCCAGTGCCTCGCTACCGCACAACTGGCCCAACTTTACGAAGTTGACATCAATCGAGAGACGAATGGGTTTACCTGACAAGGTACCGTCCAGTGCCTGTCCAGTTTTCCTGTGCAGGACTCAATGGCAATAAACTGGACGCGACCTATGTATTGGCCGTCGATGGTTAAAACGCAATTTCAAAATTGTTGAACATACCGAAAGTGTTAAATTATAAAATGGAAATTTAGAAAGCTTCCCGGGCTTCACGCAAAGAGTCCGCAAAGTGTGGTAAAGTTCTCAGAGTCACTATAGTGTCCGTTGAGGCAATTGTCTATGTTACAAGGGGAATTCAACAGACGAATACGTAACCGCTCGGGTTTAACGGTGGAAAGAGCAGAGAGAGATTTGAAAGCCCGTAGAGGGCCAATATTTGGCTAGGAGGAGAAAAGCCGGACTCAAGTGGAAGGCTCTGCCGGCACTGCCGGTGGTGCACGGAGAAAAATAGTTCTGTTCCTCTAACAAAATGTAGATCGTTAATAATTTATTGCTGTGGCACCAAAATCATTTGGCTGCTACAGCAAAATATTTTGTTGTCCCTATGTTAAGCAGATAAATGACTTACGGTACCAAAATTCTTGTTGTCCCGACAATTTTCGTTCTCCCTGGGTTGCTGTCGAGGTTTCCTGGCCAGCGCCTCGCTACCGCACAACAGGCGCAATTTTCCGAAGCAGACATCAATCGAGACACGAATGGATTTTCCTGGACTGGAAGGTACCGTCCAGTGCCTGTCCAGTTTTCCTGTGCAGACTCGATGACCATAAACTGAACGCAATCTATGTATTGGGCGTTCTCTGACGAATTTCCCCACGAAATTACTCGTTGTTACGGAGCGGAGAATAGCTCTACAGGCGACGTGGTCACAGTGTATCCTCCTGGGAATCTGCACGTGGGTTAACGGGTAGTCCTACCCGCATTCTCCGTGCAATTTCAAACTTGGTAATATCACTCGCACGACCGAGTGCCATTAAACGATGCGCGGAACTATGCACTCCGCTAAATACGTAGTGGTGGTTTACGGCTACTTTGATTACCGGCAATTAGCGCTCTTCCACCGGATTAACGAGATCCAATCGAGACACTGATGTGGTCAGAGACGCGGGTGACGGAACTGTTACGGGACTCACGAATCGCCTGCATAGTCTTATCGTTATCGACCATCGTTCGGCACGATACGTTGACACGATAGTTTCCGCGAATGCGCGAAATTATGCCAATGCCATTTTACATCTCTGAATAAAAACTGATGGCGAGTTTGCGGAAAGAAATATATGCGAAAACATATTTTTTCCCGACTCGATCGCGAGAAACATTTATGTCGTACAGTAAAATTTGTCGAACGTTTCCTGCCCCAATAAAATACAATTGTACAGTATTTTTTCAAAGGTGACATAAAAAATGAAGATATTTTGCAGCTACATTAATTAGTTTAATCGCGACAGGAATAGATATAGATATAGACACTCATGTCCGTAGCCAATTTTGCAAATTGACCCGAAGCTCGTCCGACAACGTTTCAACCCTGTTACCTACTTTCGTTCCGCGCGGAAGATACAAATTCGCTCGTTTTATACTCCCAAATGTCAACGGTGCGAAGAAGTTCGCTCAGCCACGGAGATAATTAGGCCAATTGCGTATTCATGGAATTACGGATATGAACGACGAAAATATAGCGACTCCGGAGTTACAGCATATAAATGGCAACGCTGATAACAGTAGAAAGTCCAGCAAGAGACAAGGGAGTAAACGCGTCAAGGAAAGTTTCGGAAGCGCGACGGTCCTCGAGATAATGCATTCCGCAAAGTTGGACGATTCTCGCGCCAGTCCCGACGAGCGGGAAGATTCGATGCAGCTTTCGAGCGTTGCGGGAACGCGCAGGTGAAGCTGAAACAGGAGGGATGTTAAACTGCTTGTAAAAATTAGACAAAACGAGCGAGAAGGAACAACTGACGTACCACGCTCGATGTCGCCTGGATGTAGGCTTCGAAGCCTCGAGCTTTTGATCCTCGCAGGGAAGAGACACGTACATCCTCGTAAAGCGTCGAGCGTAAAAGTACGTCGTTGGAAGGCTAAACGTTCTCGCGAGGCGAACCTTGTGTCCGAGATTTTTTTTTTTTTTTATCGATTATTACATTAGATTATTACAAGTCTCGCGTAAATTGTTATCGCTCCGACCTAGAAAATTCGCTGGGGTATCGGAAGGTGATTGCTCGGTAGAACGGCGGATATTAAACGGTTTTAACTGCCGAATGGCAGGGAATGTAATTTTTCACTGGTTTGAAAAATCAATGAAACGTTACGTCCGGTGACGTCATAACGGAGATATGTCACTTCCGGTCCAGAAATGAGATTTTAAAACCGGAATTGACCCATTTTCGGTATGACGTCACTTCCGGTCGAAAAATTAGACTTTTAAACAGAAAGTGACGTATTTTCAGTACGACGTCAGTTCCGGTCGAAAAATGAGACTTTTAAACCGTTATTAACCTATTTTCGGTATGACGTCACTTCCGGTAGAAAAATGAGATTTTCACAACCGGAAGACTGAATCGCCCCACTGTGAAAGCAGCGTCGGTGCCTTCCATGCCATCGTTCGTTGCAGAGCCGAAAAAATATAGGTCAAAGTTAAATAAATCTTGATCGTTTTGGTAGATCCATCTTTGTCGATGTCACTTCCAGTCTAAGAGATATCAATCTCAGCCACGAGTAAAATTGTGAGTCCGTGACAAAAGTTCAGCGGATTGTCTACGCGACAGTACCGACGAAGAAATACGAAACAGTTTTGAATTGTTGAACAAAGTTGGGCGGACATTAATTACTTTATACATTTCCAACCGATCTACATACTTTTCAGTATTCTATTAGTTACGCATTAGTTACGCAGTATTCTATTACGCTGCGCATAAATTTGTATTCCCTTACAAAAGTTCGCTTATCTGTATGCATATTGCGTTTATCTCGATGTAAAATTCAGCTCGGGTTTGAGAGAATTCACGTGAAGACGAACAACGTTATATTCCCGTGGGTTGGGCTCGGAGCACATAGGTTTAAGCATAATGATTCGCCTACGCTTCTCCGAAAGATCGACTAGACTAATGTGAGGCATGTGAAGCTGTCATGTCTAGAGTATATCCTTAATGGAATTGCTTTTTCCCTCATAACGCAACGGGCCATACACGTACCGCATGGACGTTGAAGCACGCACGGGCCTTGCCCTCTTCTAACCCGTGTCACTTTGATATCCGGCGAACACCCTCGGGAAGGCAATTTTCGAAACCACTGTACTATCCCTTTGGTATACACGGGGACATCCGTCATGAAGTAAGCTCGAAGCGCACGACGCTAATTACGAGACGGCAAAGAACCAGTTCAAAGTCAGAGAGTTATCACGACTGCATACATGCTGATTATTGCTTTTAGGACCAAATTCCTCAAACGATATTTTATTATTGGTACGGATCTATTCGGATATTTGATGATGTGGCGATACGTTTGGAAAAATTATCATATATGATTTTTGTGCTAATGATGTTTAAACAATATTTAATAAAAAAAAATGTACCGACAATATTGTTCAAGAACAACAATATTACTTAAGAAAACAATATTGACCAAGTTTGGTGTCGATGGGTTTATAGTTGAGAAATGATTGCCTAAACATTATTTAAAAAATATTTCGTAATCATTTTTTACCGACGATATTGTTCCATTACTTAAACAGAACGATATTGACCGAGTT
The DNA here is from genome assembly GCA_964017025.1 of Stenichneumon culpator. Classification (NCBI taxonomy): domain Eukaryota; kingdom Metazoa; phylum Arthropoda; class Insecta; order Hymenoptera; family Ichneumonidae; genus Stenichneumon; species Stenichneumon culpator. Next base: position 1,388,658 of record OZ024770.1, on the reverse strand, counting down.
TGGTGTCATGCGGTTCATATTTGAGAATTTATTTTAAATAATAGACGCGAAGACTCACCTCACATCACATCGAACCTCGTGAAACGACGGTCATATCTCGACATCCACCAAAAAGTTTCAATCGGAACTAGGCGCGTTGCAAAGCTTGGGTCCGAATTATATTGTATATCATACAATGCCAAATATCGTGTAAAATTGGAACCAGAATCGAAGCGGTGTTTTTAGTAGAAAAAAATTATTTTAACTTTCTTTCAAAGAAAAAATGGACTTTCCCGCATCGGGAAAATTATGACTCTAACATCATTCGGAAGTTGATGAAAAATAAAAAACTTGATGTCCCTACGAATTTTTTGAGTGACCAATATTTTCTGAGATATACTGATATTAAAAAATAAAAACGTAAATGCTGAACGGTGCACTTTGAATATTATTAAAAAATCACAGAAGCCCCTCTCAAGTAGAACTACAAACTGGCAAATAAAAAAAAAACATTCGAGAGGTTGACCGAAAAAAGTGGCCTGGTTGATAAAGAATGTCTCGTATATCAAGTTCACTTTTCGTTCGACGAAAGATAATGGCAATGGATATTCAATCAAGTGACCCGATTAACCCGCCTTTTTACCTTATGCGTATCGGCGCCGTCCCACGAGTCTATTTCGGACGCTAGTACGACTGTTTGCAATTTCATTTCGGCATCAGCAGAAAGCGGGGGAGCGGAACAACCTATGTCATCACTATGGTGGTACGAATCCGTCACCGTGAATCTCGACTGATAAGCGAATTGATTAATTTGCCGGACCATAGCAGCCCGTCACCCTCGAAAGCCCGGCAAGCCTGTCTGTGGCTTAGGCTCACAGGCCGAAGAGAACGTTCAGTTGGCAGAATGCGGGTGACGAAACTCAGTGTCTTTCTCAATTTCTTGCGCGTACGCACTTTCGACGATCGAAATTTGCGTCGTTATCGCTCCGTTGTTAAAAACAATATTGGCAATCTGCAGCTATGAAGGATCTCCGAAATCTTGCGGGTGTCCACTTAGGCTAATCGCCCCAAAACTCTATAGGTAGATATAGGGGAGAATGGGAGAATGGGAGAATGCCGGTCACTATATATATATATATATATATATCGGGTTTGTAAATTTAATTGGATAAAGATTGTTTACACCTGCTAAAGTCTTATCACAGCTATTCCCCGAAGGCAATGGGCTTTTCCCGTTGCATATTTTATCAGCGAGATTTTATCGTCCGGTCGACGATCGATCTCTCACGCCCCGAAGATTCTTGGGGAACTCATTGGCTATACCCGAGAGGCTCATTTGTCAGGCTATTCGGGAAAATAAGCTCCGGGGATCTGAAGAATAAGCTTGTTCTGCAAGATAATGCGGCCATTAAACAAAAAAAAAATGTCTGTGTTTTTTTTTTCATCATCTCTTCTTCTCGATGTTATACAGAGAATTATGGTCAGAGCGGAATGCAGGCGTTCCGTGAGCTCGCGGAGAAAAATGGGGTTTGCGTGGCGAGAGAAGATGCGGTACTCTCGACAGCCGAGGATTCAGTGTTCGATGGAGTCCTGACGAATCTTCAACAAGATCCATATGCCAATGTAGTAGTTTGCTTCTGCGAGGGTATGACGATGAGGGGACTACTCGCTGCTACAAAGAGGCTCAATCTTACCGGACGATTTCTCTTCATTGGCAGGTAAAGAAAAATAACCATAATCATAATCACAATCATAAAGCTTAAAATATGATGCAGTAGCTGAATAAACTTCGTGGAATCGGTATGGACCTAAAAGGAGTCTAAGATGAAGAGAAATCAGACAACACTAAAATTTGACTACTATTTCATAATAAGTGAAGTTCAAACAAATTCGATAACTGCTATTGAGGCCCGATTTCGGGATGGGAAAATTGCCATATTAGCAATGTGATCAATGGGGAAGGATTTTGGAAGGAGGAAATTGAAGCATCAACTTAAACGCTTATGCCACAGTAAATGGGTAAAAACGCACGCTAATTTAGTAATTTTTTTTTCTCGGTAAATATACGCCTCATCGATTTGATTTTTTTAGGGTTGAAGGAGAATATATTGAAGAACATTTAGGCATTTTTTTCATTACATTGTCCTGTTAGTATGTATGTTTTTTAACGGCTGGTGTACATTTTTTTTTCGATAGTTCGTTTGCGGTGGCCCTGATTTGGACTTGTAATTTTATTTTAAACAAAACTTTTCAATTGATTCTTAACAAATGATATATGACGCAGTCTTTGATGAGGGAAAAAAGAAAAAAATGGCAAAATGGGGGCCAGTTGAAAAAAAAATCGATTTTCACCCATTTCTGTACACTTTGAATAATTTTAAAAAATTACTTTTTATTATTTTGCTCGAGCGCTCCGCTACTTTCCACATAACGGTTTCTAACTTTCGTAATCCATTGAATTTCAAGAAAAAAATTTAACTGAATACTATAACACTATAAACTATTTAAAAAAAAAAAAACAAAACAAATCGAAATTTTTATTCCCTTAAGTCACGACTTGAGTTCGAACTTGGGCCATACATTTTTCCGTTTCCCCTCCCAATGTCCCGCGAGTCCTTGGCGATACAACTGTGACGAGAGCGACGAGATAAAAATATCTGCGAGCCCCGAGACATAGGCGGAAGTCTTTGCTCCTTTTTACCGGCGACCGGTTCGGATAAAAAAAGAAGAAACCGAACAGTGCAAAAAACGCGAAGCCGTAGATAAAGAAAAAACGAGGGCACGGAAAGCTTCGCTATCAGTCAGGGGTAGTTCTGATCGAGGACTCGCGCCCCTCGCCCTTTCCACTGGGCCTACGGACTGGCAGAAAGCGGGAAAACTCCCGAGAACGAACGGAAGTTAGTTACCGAGCGGATGTCGGTACCCGAGAGCAACCGTACAGCGCAAGTTGCGCTGCAACCTCAACCCTCTCCCATCCCTCGCTGACACCCCCTCGATTACAGCACTCGGTAAATGTGGTCGCATTTACGGTTACCAATTTCCTACCAGGGAAACCTCTCGGCTTACCTCCCGAACACCCTGTGATGTTCTCCGTGATAGGAAATGCAAATATCGTTAAAAAAAAAAAAAAAAAAATGTTAAGGTACACAAACTATGATTTTTTATCGACCCCTCCAAAGACGCTGAAGAAATCGGATTTTCGCTCTTAACGCCGTTTTACAGAAAATCGTTTGCCTCTGTAATCCGTGTACAAACCGGCCGCTGTGTATTTGGACCAAAAAAAAATCCAACGATTGAGTATCGATTTTCGCAGCGACGGTTGGGCGGATCGCGACGACGTCGTCGAGGACCTCGAGGGCGAGGCCTGGGGCAGTCTCTCGATAAGAATATACTCGCCTTACATAAACGAATTCGACGATCACTACTTCGCTCTGAATCCATTCAACAACTCCCGAAATCCGTGGTTCGTCGAGTTCTGGCAGCACAAATTCAATTGCATCATGCCGAAAACCATCGGCGGCGACGAGGAGAGCGAGGAGAACGGGGCGAGGGAGGTGGAGGACGTCGACGAGGACGGTCGGCGAATCGCTTCCGTTACCGACGAGCCGGATACCAGAAGGATATGCAACGGTGAGTGAGAATCCTCAAGGGAATACGTCACACAGCAACTTTTTGACTTTTGGAACTAAAAATAACATGTGTTATAAAGCAATGAATGTCGCTTTTTTCAAAGAATTTCTAATCATTTTTTCTAATCATTTTAAAGTTGTGTCAATTCGCATGCTTCACGTATGGTGTCGCATGAATAGCAGTATTCTTTTTTTTTAATATACATTTCCAGACTACTTCATTAGAATTTTCTTTCGAAAGTAACATTACAATATTATTAGGGACGCAATAAAAAAAATTAAATCGAGATATGTCCATAGATTTTCGAAGATATTGCGAGTTGAAGAAGCTTCGAACTTGTATATCTTCTTCTTCTTCTTCCGCCTTTTTTGTCGGATTTACGCCGCCTGGCCAAGTTCCGTTGAACTTGTATATGAATAGATATCTGGGTCTCGACCACTGCTAGAAACATGTCCCTCACCACCCCCCCCCCCCACCATTAAGGAATGGCGATCATGTGACGTGTTACCTTAACGGTTTGAGTTATGCTCGTGTTTTAGACTCTAGGAAGCCATAACCCCGTTCGGCTCTGTGAGTAAACTATACATAAGCCATCGCGATCGACTCCAATACCTTCTTCGACAACCCTTATCACACTTGCTTCTACTCTCTACATCCCTCTCCACCTCAGTCGATTGTTTTCCCGGCATAATGATGTGTGAGAAGCGCCCTTTCACGGGTACACACGTATGAGAAATACAGAGGCTCACCTAACACATACTCATACACGCACATCGGTTCTACCTCTCGAGAGCACGCCCGACTAGATCCCGTTTATGTATATCCAGATCCATGTTTATATATATATATATATATATATATATATATATATATATATATATATATATATATATATATATATATATATATATATACACTAGGGGGGCTCGGGGTTCGCGCGCTTCGCGCGCTCGCATCCCTTTATGGACTTGAGCCCTTATTATTCCAAGTCCTTTAAAATACGTATGCCCTTACAATTGTAAGCTCCATTATTACGCCCATGCAAGTAGTGACCCCGCCTTGAAAGAAAGACGGGTTCAATACTTGGGTGGGTGACCGCGGTCACCCATCCAAGTACTGATCCCCTCCCCCCTCGATTCTTGACACGGCGGCGTGTATAGAGAGAGATATATACAGACTGATGTAAAGGCTATTCTGTGATCCATGTATATATATATATATATATATATATATATATATATATATATATATATATACATGGATCACAGAACAGCTCCGGTTTCTCATCAGGTTTATCATTCCTGCGCCTTTACATCAGTCTGTCGCTCCATTATTGCCGTTATATTCTTCGTGAAAATTATAAGAAAAAATAAACCTCCCGCCTCAACGAAAATTAATCGAGCTCTGCCTTATTAAAACTTGAGAGCGCCGTACATCTCGGAACTTGTTATATAGCGTACAATTTTTTTTATTTCTTTTTAGATATTACCGGTAATTAATTGAAGGTCTAACGAGGAACGCAGCTTCCGTACGCCTAATTGGCATGTTTCCCCTCCGTCCGAACACGCGAATACAGCGAGAGCCTTTGATATTCGAGACTTTAAGCCTTTGTCGAAATTAAAAGGGGCGCTCGGGTAAAAATACGAGGGTTCTGAAAAGTGACGACGACGGTGGAGTCGCGAGCCGGCGAAGGGCAATGAAATATCGCGAAGGTGTGTGGCGCAAAGTTCACACTAACGTTAGAGACTCGCAATTAACTAATTAAACAATAACACAAATTTCCGTGAGATTAACATACATATTTATACAGTATCTTTTTGGTCTGGGATAAATAGTACGACCAATATCCAAAGTCCAAAAACCAATAAAGTTTATGTGTGTACCTTTTGATGTACGGCATTTATTGGCCGGTGTACGAAAGATTAATTTCTTTAAGCTTCTGTACGAAATGTCAAGAGTAACGATTAATGACAATGTTTATAGTTTTATATTATATATTTTTTACATTTATAGTTTTCAAATAAATATTGATTCATTTCGCCCATGATTTGTCAATCAATGAAAATTGGAGGTTTAACGTTAAAAAAATCTTCAAATTTTGGTCGTAACCGACTCTAGAATATCGAACCAAAGTAATTCACGCAGAGCTTTCGACTTTTTCGATGAGTGATTTAATTGCAGCTCTATAAATGGATATTTGCGATCGCCCGTGTCACCCGAACACTGCGGGTCGTAGTGAAGATGATAGCCGATTAGGCCTAGAGAAGCTTAGAGGGATCGCACAAGACATGTCCTTAGTATATTTTATGTTGTCTACATGCACTACAGAATAGTACATTACGATACTAGTACGAAAAACTTCTTTCCTAACGCATGCACGTAAAATCCCGCTTTCCGTTCCTGTGAAGTGTGCGCAAAACTGCCATTTTCACACCGAGTGTAATAAAGACAATAATTACCTCCCTCAATTGTTTCAGATGCAAAACTAAAAAGAAAACCGTTTTCCCGGCAATATCACCCCAAAATTGCGAGTGCTATGGCCATGTGGCATATCGTACTGACCCTTGCACATACCATCTCATAATTTTCGATGCAATCTTACTGTATCCTCATATCGTAAAAACTGTGCAAACGGCATTTGTTTCTCACGGTAAAAGATTTTACGGGTGGCCATATCACCCGGTCTACCATATCACCCGGATTACCACATCACCCGCATGGCCATATCACCCGCATGCCCATATCAACCGCATGACCATATTAACCGCATGGTCATATCACCCGCCCAGCCATATCACCCACATGGACATATCACCCTGACTTACCCAGTATGAAACCGCGGCCACTCTCTGCGAAGACCCAATCTGGGCCTTTAACCTTAACATATGCGATTCCTACCACGTTTGTAATACAGCGTATTACAAAGCAAGTATTCGTCACCGGATCATGCAACGCACGGAACGAGGCCCTACTTACTTGCCCTGTGCACTCTCGTACGACCAGTAAGTTTGCCGTTCCTCTCGTTATCTCTCCTATACATATATTGGTGCGCTTCTACGACGCGATCACGTCCTCTCTCCGAACATCCCTTATCGCACCTACCTCGGCGAACGGCGCTACCCGATTGTTTTCGCGCGATAGTGATGCTGGCGCTACCCCGTTTGTGCTCGAGTTTGCGATGCACTATATACAGTACCGTTCGATTGGCTATCCGTCGTCTGGAAACCGGGCACGAGACTCTATTCATTGCGTCGCCGATACTCCGTTACATTGTTAGGCGAATTTTCGCATCGTCGTCCCGCGTAAACTTGTTCGATATTTAAACTTTCAATCCATTGGGACGAGAGTATTAATTACACTTTGTAAGTAGGTTTGCCACTGCGGAGTATAATTAGGCTATTTTATAATTAATTAAGTTCGTCAAGCGCGTTCCTGAGGACGCTTCGTAGCCCCGAGCGAAAGCTTGATCGGTAAGAAATTCGGTGCTTCCTGAATTCTTTGTGTTTTCCGAATGCAGATTTCACATTTTTCCATTTTGCATTTCACATTCTTTTTGTTTTGCTGCCTCGTGGAGGAAGTTTTGTTTTCGTGAATTCCTTTTTTCCAGATTTTCATTTAAACTTTTTCAGAATGTTCGAAAACTTCGAAAAACGTCTCTTACAATTTTTCAAATATTTGCCTAAAAAATTCGACATGAATTCAATAGGGAACGGTTTCGTGTGTAGCGGGAAAGAATACGTCGAAATATGTGGCAGATCATTTACAAAAAAAAACAAAAAAAAATTCGTCAAAAAATTCCAAACCCCCTTAGAGTCAATTTTTCGCGTTTTTCAACGTCCTCAAATGGCACGATAAAACGGTTGTAAAACCTCGGACAAGGCCCTATCTTGTGCATTTTTTCCCGTAGAACGCAATAGGCACCCTGGATTTTCCGTAGCTCCATTGGAAGCCGAGATATCGACCTTTGAAAATCACGAAAATCGACGTTTTTCCAAAATTGGCTCAAAAAGAAAAAAATCGTTATTCAATCGATTTTTTTGGTTCGAAGCTATATTCCACGTATATTTTCCCGCTGATCACGAATATAACAATTATTTAATTCCCAACCCAATATTTTGCCTATTGAATTTGTTCCCTATTGGATTTGGCAAAAATTGATCAACTCGCACAGCTTCCACGCGGCTTCCTCATTTATTACAATTTTGAGCATAGCTTCCTCTACGAGGAATTTTTTATTTTCGCTGCATTATTTTTTGTCCCAATAAGCGATGGTTTCTTGCTTCTTTTTTTTTAGAACCACCATTTTTTGTAATCGTCGAAAATCCTTAAATTTCGAATTTTTTACATTTTTTCGCTGCATCATTTTCTGCCTGAATAGACGATGATTTTTTGGCGATTTACGCAATTCGCCGCTAATTTGGTGCGCGGTATCGAATCGATTTCTAGCAGCCAGGGTGTTCGACTAGATTATCCTTTTGGGCAATCTCTCTTCGGTCCATCTCGTCTCGTTCGGTCATGCGGCTGTAACAGTTGAAAATTGCATCCTCGCGAAAACCGGCGTGTGTGAGAGGAAGCGAATGTGTTTTCACGCGTAGGTTCACGAATAGTGCAGTCCCGGCCCACAAAAATTTCAATCTCTGATGTCCCTCTCTACCTATTACCGAAAATTCAGCACTCGATCGAAAACGTTTCGGCATTTGCTGCGCAATGGGCTTGCTCTGAAACGCTGATGCGATGGTCTCGAAAAACCCCCATGGAAAAAAAGTTTATGCGAAAATATATTTTTCATATAATTTTTTTTACTACTTTGAAATATTATTAAATATATTTTCAACAAAAAATTGCATATAATTAATGTCGCACTCATAGCATACGAATTGTATGAAATGTTCGTTCGGATATAAAAACTTATGTATTTTCGCGTATATGAAAATATATAATAAATATATCGAAAATATACCTTCGAGCGAAAAATTGGATATTCTAAATATATTTTTTGGACGTACTTTTTGCATGGCTTACAACTTTTTTTCATCAAAACCATGCCCTGATCTTTTCACATCGATAAATGATAAATAAAACTATTTCTGCTGAAATCTATGCAGAATTACCGCGATTTACAAACATTTCGCGGATTCGTCCGGCGTACGCCTTTATAGAATAATCCAGATAAAAGTCGATCAGTGCGGAAAACCGAAGTGGCTGTGGTAACATCATCCGTCCATTTCGGCTAATTGCGGTAGTCGAAAATTGCGAGAGTTCGCTCTTTGAAATACTATTTTTGACATTTATTGATCCACCAGTAAAAACGAAGACGCAAAATAAACGTCGCCACGTAAAATGGCAATTTTTTCCGATCATTTCTGTCGATAATGCGATCTGCATTTCATTGTTTTCCTACTATTCGCAATAGATTGCACATCAAGTATTTTGATTTCATACAATATCACAATATTTTTTTTTTAATATGGACGAATGTGTTTTTGCAGTCGGGAGTTTTTTTTTCAATTTTTCATTTTTTCTATCTGGGCAGTGGTACGTAATAACGATTCCAAAGTCGTTGGGATTCTTAAAATGGACTACATATTTTTTTTAATCTTCGATAAACGGATAATTTTTGCGAAATATAGCCCACGAATGGCATGCATAATTCATCGTAGCAATATTGCATGCGATTCGCAACAGCTGTAATGCATTTCTTTTCTATCACACTTTTTACTCCAAAGAAACCGTCGATCCTCCTTAAATTGCCGATCGCGCCCAGTTTTTTTTATTTTTTTAATATTAATAAAAACAGTCACGAGACAAACTTTCGCGTGCCTTTTTGTCGGTGTTGGAGAACGGAAGCAAGTAGTAGTTTTCTTCCTTTTTTCTTGACTTGCTCGCCGCGCGAAAGCTGTTCTGCAAGCCCTGCCGCGCGACATCAACCATCCGCATGTGCCCTCGGGGTGAAGTCGAGGTGAACTGCTGAGAAGTCACGTCTTTGAAGGGCGCCGCTCGGCACGGCTTTTCAAACTGGTTCAGACTTTGCCCCAAGCCACAGCATCGGCTCTAGAGCAGTCTAATGTACGTCGTACAATAGCCCACTTGGCATAGCAAATGTTGAACCTCTCGGAGCAATTTACGAATTTAGCTTCATAAACTATCCAACCCCATTTTACCCAATTGTTCGCACATTCGCCTACAAGCCTCGTTTACGTATCCCTTTATGTTCTCGGGAACGTTAAATTACTTTTCGGTAACCCCCTAACCGGGACTCTGGGTGTATCCGCGAAATTGTCCCGACGCATAAAGGCCGAAGTGACTGCTTTTTAAAAATACTTCCATAGCAAAGTACATCGAAAGTCCGGACGATTTAATTACACCGTCAGTTGAAAATACAACACTTGGAAATATTGGGCTTATTGGAACACACATAACGTGTATTCCAATAAGGGTGTTCCGTAGCAAAACACTAAAAAGTGTGTTGCGCAAAGAATACAAAAAAGATGCAGTGCAAGTGTGTTGATTCAACACGCAAGCCGGCCAACGCGTATTTTATTAATGCATTTGAATGGCACAACGCATGTAACGTATGTGAGTAGTTTTAACACAATTGACAGCACGCTTGTTTTAGAGTGAACTCTAAACCTTTATATGCTACTAGTGCATTACTCACTACTAACATATAAAGGTTTAGAGCGCACCATTACTCACTAAGTAGCAAATAGGCACTTCAATGCAATTTTCGAATGTTGAAGTATATCATTCACTGACACCCGTTCCCGTATTATATTCTATTAAGTCCCCTTATCGTTTAACTCTGGATTGAATGACGGGAAAAAAAAAACTCGATTTCAATACCGTTTGTTTCCCTCGCGCATGTTGCGATATTCACATATTTTTCGTCGTCGTATTCGCAAAGCCGGGTTTTCATGGGTAACGTGAAACATGCCCGGGAATCATATTGCGCGGACGGGAGCCGGGCTGAGGAGGGAGAATAGATTCAGAGAGAACGACATACAATGTTATCGGATAAATCCACCTGTTTTATCGACAGTAACACCGAGCGGCCGACTGTCAATTTTCTTTTATGTTGGATCGATCGTTCGCAGGAACGGAAAAATTGTCGGAGCGTTACAAACAGGATCCAAAAATGAGTTTCGTAATGAAATCTTTCTGGGCCATGGCACACGGGCTGCACAGTATGCTCGAGGAGACATGCGGACGTGGCTATAACGGTGTTTGCTCGGAGATGTATCCCTTCAACGGAACCCTCTTCAAGGTAACCAATCAAATACAGGCGATAGCATGGATTGGCTGAATGTAAAAAAAAATATATAGTTTAAGGTAGCTTTATCGGTAGGCCGGAGTCATAGACATACATAATTCGTCCATATGACATACATAATTAATTATATGTGGTACTTTTCCTGCGTCAATAATATTATTAAAAATAACAGAGTATATGAGGCGTTCTTTATCAACCGGGCAAGTTTTTTCGGTCGACCTCTCAAATTTTTTTTTATTTTGCCAGTTTGTAGTGGCACTACTTGAGAGGGGCTTCTGTGATTTTTTTTAAAGGTTTTTAAAGTACACTACCTTGATAAAAAAAAAACTACCTTGATCAAAATTATTATCGAAAAAATTACATCGGACGTGTAAGAGCCGTTTCAAATGAACTGTTCGTCAAAACGTGATTTATTTTTATGTCAAATTTAGTTTTTTAATAATTAATAATTAATAATTATTCTTCGGACGCAGAATCACCTGATGAACATATCGTTTACCTTCGGCGAGGAGGACGTGGAGTTCGATCGCCGAGGTGATCCACCGGGCAGGTCGGTGCGTATGCTTACTTAAAAAATTTCGAAGCTTTCTGTGCTCTGTCTTCGATCTTTCTATCGCCTAATCTATCGAGCTCTAATCTGTCGATTATTCAATGCAATGAAATTTTATTTAATGACAAGAAGTATGCTGAAAATGGACTCGGTTTGACGACGGAATTTTTATTGTGTAAATGTTCACGCTGCAGATACGAGATTCTCAACTTCCAATTGATGTCAAACGGTAGTTACGGTTACGTGCAGATCGGTGACTGGAACAACGGGACCCTCATGTTCTCGGGGAGTCCCCAGGCCCGCAAAGCAGAGCTCGTCACGAGTGTCTGCTCGAAGCCCTGTGCACCCGGGCAGTACAAGGTAAACTCATATGCTAAATAAATGATATACTTACACTTGCAATTTTTATTACCGTTGGATGCATTTATTCTCAGAAAGAACAGGGAACAGGGAACAGGGAACAGGGAACAGGGAATAGGGGATAGGGAACAGGGAACAGGGAACAGGGAACAGGGAACAGGGAACAGGGAACAGGGAACAGGGAACAGGGAACAGGGAACAGGGAACAGGGAACAGGGAACAGGGAACAGGGAACAGGGAACAGGGCACACGGAACACGGAACACGGAACAGGGAACAGAGAACAGTGAAGAGCGAACAGGAAATAGGGAACAGGGAATAGGGAACAGGGAACAGGGAACAGGGAATAGGGAATAGGGAACAGGCAACAGTGAAGAGCGAACAGGGAATAGGGAACAGGCAACAGTGAAGAGCGAACAGGGAAATTAGAGTTCGTAAGAAGTAGTTTTCTGTACATAATTGTTAATGGATTTATAGGCATTAACCTTTCTTCATTGACGAGTTAAATCAGACTCGTTTTATAGACTTTACATCACCGACATTGGTAGTGATTCATTCAGTGGCAATCAATGGATCATCAACATATGCACAGCCTGCGCGGTCGGCACTGAACTATTGTTTCGTGGAGTTATCGAAATTCGAAGACGCAGCAGTATCAGCGAATTTCCCCAAACGATCCTACAGCTCTGTACCCCATAATTGAAACGTGGGTCGCATTCAACGGACCAAACAATACCAACAATCAGAGATTCCTTTCCCTCCACGCTCTTTTTTTCGGTCGAATAATCCTTTAGTAAAAAAAAAATCCATCCTTGAATCCTCATTATAAAAATTAAAAATACACATGAATACATGAAGAATATAAATTGAAAAAATGGAAATCGACAATAGGAACGATCAGAGTTTCCTTTTTCTCGTTGCAAATAATAATAATAATAATAATAATAATAATAATAATAATAATAATAATAATAATAATAATAATAATAATAATAATAATAATAATAATAATAATAATAATAATAATAATAATAATAATAATAATAATAATAATAATAATAATAATAATAATAATAATAATAATAATAATAATAATAATAATAATAATAATAATAATAATAATAATAATATTTTTTTAAACTCGTTGTATCTCTCTTCGTGCGCACATACTGTTCGCGATCTATCGCCCCATATCTCGTAAACTATCGTCTATCCTGTCTCGCCGGTGTACGGACGAGAAATTGGCAAGCCGCGGTTGCATTCACCGACCGCCCGAAAAACAGCTTTGGTCCTCTTATTCGCGAGCATACTCGAGTGCAGCCCGAGCCGTAGACCGCGAGTCTGATCGATCTTTCGTTCTCCTCTCGGTGAACCGGTCCACACGCAGCTTCACCTCCGGCTCACGAGCAGAAGAGCATGCTCGCTCTATACTACTTTTTTCGCCTGATTTCGCGAGCAGTACGACTCGACGACGAGTGCGATATCGATATTCCAACAAAAATGTCAGTACCGATTCGGACTTTGAATATGTTATTTCTGGAGCGATGCTCTTATCTCCGCTCAGACTGGCTGTACCGCCGGTCTGAGAGGAGATTAACCCAAATTCGTAGATAAACATATTGTCACTGGTATAAAAGTGGAAGGGTCCGCTAATGTTTGCTTCCTCGTAGAGGAAGCTTTGTGGAGAATTTAACTTATTTTCCACCCTTTTCTTACGTAAGGTACGTCAGAGAACTGAAATAAGTCGTTAATAAGAAAGTCACCGCGGGGCCAGTTTTGCCCCCAATCCGTACAGTCGAGGTGCCCGTTTTGCCTCGGTTTCCCCTATATATATATATATATATATATATATATATATATATATATATGTATATATATATATGTATGTATATATCGAAAGATCGACACCTAAAGCTTTCAACTGATCGGAGCAACGGGGTGGATAGTCGCGCTCGAACTCTTTTCCTTTCGCTCTTGTATCCGCCCGTTGCGCCTCTGCCGCAATGGGACTCGGTCCATTTACTTCAAACATTTATTCGCCGTCGAGCTATCGACCCTCTTTCGTGGCAGCGTTGAATGCTCTTCCACTATTTAGTAGCGGGGAAAGTTGATCTCTCTAAACCCACCAGACGACTGTGACAATACCATTAAAAAAAAAAAACAACAACAACAGCAGCAACAAAATGAAAAAAGGGTGAATGGAAGAAGAGAAACCGCGGCGTATCACGTCGTTCGATCTGCGGTTCTCATCCATCAATAATAAAGCCTGAGACTACGTCGGCATCGCAACGAGCAGACGGTTCACTAGTTTCCCTGTGTTGTTGGGACGAGAGACTGCGTGAGAGACTGCCTGTTCTATTTTGTGTGCAGTAGTTGGACGATTAATGACGTCGAAATTGTTACGGACATCGTCGAAGCACGGCGCATAACGCGCACAGTAAAACGAACAGCATACACGCCAGTCTCGTCGAGAGTATAATATTTATTAACGACAAGTTTGCCGGCCAGACGAGCCCGTATAATCAAGACGTGATGGCCAGACGAAGCAGACAGGGAGACGACGTCGGCGAGGATCGCAGCCTCGAACCATCCTAATAATTGATCGCACCGCGCGCCGCAAATATCGTGGAGGATAAATTAAGTACGAGATTAAAAATTGCGATCGACGCGAAGGGCAATAGCTTTTTTTTCCAAGACGATTTAAACTTATAATGGTAACTGCAGAGATGGGCCGAATGGAGAGGCTCAAAATGAAACTTAAGTCCGTAGTTAAGATCGAACTTCAGTCCATACTTAAGATCAAACTTAACACTGTAGTTAAGATCGAACTTGAGTCCATACTTAAGATCAAACTTAAGTTCATATTTGAGATCGTACGTAAGATCAAAGTTAAATTCGTACTTGAGGTCAAACTTGAGTTTGTACTTAAGAGCAAACTTAAATTCGTACTTAAGATCCAACTTCAGTTCATTCTTAAGATCCAACTTAAGCTCGTACTTAAGAGCGAACTTAAGTGAGTACTCACGATCAAACTTAGGTTCGTACTTAAGATCGAATTAAATTTCACACCTACGATCAGACTTGAGTTCAAACTTAAGTCCATACTTAGGATCAAACCGAAGACGCTTGGTACTTAAGTTCTTAATAGCCATCGGAAAAGAAACCGTTTCTTTGCTTATAATTATCAAGTTATTTACCCAACTTGATTCGCAGCAACTACACCATCATCCGAAGAGAGTTCCATAAGAGGAGATAATATTTTTCAAATAAAAATATGAAGAGGACCTAATTTAAAATTTAATCGGAGAATTGCTTGATGACCGCTAAACGGTCAAAGGATTCGATCTAAAATTCAATGAGTACCGTCTCGCCAATTGAATGCACCGATGTTCACAATCGATTACCGATCCGTTCGTACCGTAGACCGGACGAGACTCCGGAGAGTTATAAAATAATGAAATTTATCAGTGTCGAGGCGAGCCATGTGTGGGAGTTACGTGACGTTGTGAACCGCCAACCATGGCTAGCCCTCACGTACACGCCGAAATTTATCTTCGTCCGGTTGTCCGGCTTCGCATGGTTTATTGTATACACAGTGGCAGCTCACAACGTAGGGGAGAGCGGGGCAAAACGGGACAGCGGGGCAAAACGGGACAATGAGGAAAACGCAATTTTCCATTAACAATTTGTTCGACCCATTTTGCCCCATCGATACATCTGGATCTTCTGCCCAGTTTTGCCTCACAGCGCCATCTAAAAATTATTGGAGAATTGCGTTTTGCCCCACTGTCCCGTTTTGCCCCGCTGTCCCATTTTGCCCCGCTCTCCCCTACAGCCTAGGCCTACAGTCTATCCCTAGGGATTACGTTCCCGGAAAACCCCGGTCACTCTGTTTTAATTATTAAAACTACTGACAAATTGAGCGACATATTCGGTTTTACAGAGACACGCTTTGCGTACATGCGCTGCAGTCGGATTTTTTAATTTTTTTTTTTATTGTTCGTTCGTTTGTTTCAGAACTCCAAGTCCGGTGGGCAGGAGAAAAAATGCTGCTGGGCCTGCGTACCGTGCGAGCATAATCAAATCGTTAACGCGGAACAGACCGCGTGCGACGCTTGCCCGTCTGGACAATATCCGAATTCTAACAAGACGAGTGAGTACGAATAAAAAGAATACCGTGCGGATTTGGAGTCATGTCGAACACTCTCTCGTGATGTTTCTCGCACTCGACTGCGAGCGCCAATAACGGTAGCTATGTCGCTCTCGTGGGGCTGTCACGTGACTTTGACCTACTTTTGAACTAAAATTTAACGTTATGTTTAAGGTAGTTCGAGCGGTACAGTGAGTTTCAAAGAAAATTTCGAACACTTCTCGATGGGATGAAAATCTTTTAAAAAAAATCGGGTAGGGGAGAGCGAGGCAAAAGACGGCAGTGGGGCAAAACAGGACAATAGGCCAAAACGCAATTTTCCAATAAAAATTTGGACGGTCCATTTTGCCCCATCGATACATCTGGATTTTCTGCCTCGTTTTGCCCCACAATACCATCCAAAAGTTATTGGAACATTGCGTTTTGCCCCGCTGCCCCATTTTGCCTCGTTCTTCTATATATGGGAGGTGCTGCAAAGATTATTTTTGTGAAGTAATAATTCCAATTTGTTATTAAAAAATTGAAGATAAAAATCATTATTAGATGAATTACCCGGCAACTTAACTATTTTCCTTCATAAAAATAATTCGTTTATTTTTCTGAATACGTATAAATTTTTTTCAGAATTTTCTGTAATCTTTGATAATTGCGTTTTTACGTTGCTGTAACATAGGAAAAACGTGATTTTCAAATGAATTCGTTGATTTAGAAGCCACATGAATTTCTTTAGAACTTTCTGACATTTTTGAATTTTTCGTTTTTAAATTATTTTTAACCCCGTGACTGCGGAACTGTTGGCGCAATCGCCTCGAAACTTTTTGTGTGCACTATGGAATCGTGACACGGAAACATGTCCGAAATTCGTGGCTTTACATCGATTTTTTATATTTCAGAAAGAAACAAAAATGTTTATGTAAGAAAATTCTAAAAAAATCCATATGAATTCTAAAAAATCAAGGAATTCATTTAAAATAAGAAAATAAGAAGTTTCTGATTTTCTCAAACAATGTTTTTACAATAATTTGTTGATAACTTTTTGGCATTATTATTATGCAAAAACGGACGTCTTGACATCATTAACATGACCGATTTTTTTTCAGATTTTTGGCACATCGCGAGATACTGAAATTTTGATCGAATGAAACTTTTCATTGCGAATCCAAGTGTGAAGCATTATGAATCGAAGCCCGGATTGTCAAGGATTGGAAATTAAACAAATTACATCATGAAACAAAAGACTACCACTTGAATCTCGAAAACTTGATCCCACTTAGTGGCAATAGTTGGGCAGACTTTTTATGTTCATTTCGTTCCTTTTTGTTCCGTGAATTCGAAGCTCGTAGAGGGAGGTCGAGTCGAGCCGGCAACCAAGAGCCGAAGTTCAAACCGCGCTTTGCGGCTTTCGACGCAGTAACGAGTCTCCGTGGAAAGCCGCTTTTCCCAATAAAATCCTCGTTGCTGCACGAAACAATAGAGCACGGCTCACCCGCGCCCCGAAGTGGCTGAAGCAATAAAACCGAGAACTCGAGAGAACAAAGCCTTTAACGTCCACTGAAAATACCGCCGTTTAGTCGCTTCTAATTAACGAATTTTTTTTCTTTCCCAAGAATTTCATTTGTGTTTTTCTCCCGGCGCAAGAAATTTCCCGCGAACCAAGTAAAATCCGCACGACGATAAGAATCTTCGCTGCAAAGATTTTTCTCGAAGATCGGAAGATTGAACTTTGCCGCGCATCGAGTGAGACAACCAGGCCAGAGTGGGAAAATGCCATGTAATTGTGTCTCGGAAATTGAGAAACGTGCTTTTACAATAATGGTTATTACGTGTAAATCGTGTAAAGAGAAAATCCGATAACAGCGCAGAAGAGCAACGAACGACCAGAAATTTTCCTCGTGGGACGCGTAACTCCGTAATGCCTCGTTCGGGGATTCCCCGTTTCTCGCGATATCTCGCCATCTCACTTTGTCACAAGGATTTAAGTTAGTCCTTGCGAATAGCGCTCACTTCGCGTGAGTTTCAGAGAAGCGAGATTCAATTCCAAACACTTCTGGATGGTATAAAAATCTAAAAAAAAATCACGCATATTAAAGACGGTGAAAATATTAATTTAGCATAATAATAATTCCAAAATGTTATTAACAAATCGACGAAAAATAAAATCGTTCAACAAATCTCCCGGAAACCTAACTTTTTTTCTTTTATGAAAATGATTCATTTATTTTTCTGAATACGTATGAATTTTTCCAGATATTTAAATCCACTTCGAATTTTGTGACTTTGTACACATTTTTCCCATATAAAAAAAAAACAAAAAAATTTCAATGTGAATTAAAAAATCTGAAAAAACTCGTACGTATTCGGAAAAGTGAACGTATCGTTTTTTATAAAATAAAAAGTTAGATTTCCGGGAGATTTGCTCAAAAATTTTATTCCTCGTCAATTTGTTAATAACATTTTGGAATTATTATTATGCAAAATTGATTGATTGATTTTTTTCTATACCATTTTTTGTATACCATCCAGAAGTGTTTGCAATTCCCTCTAATTTCTCTGAAACTTATGCGAAGTGAAAATTATTCGCAAGGACTATCTTAACGCGTCAGCGTTGTGCGAGAACTTTTCACGGTGTTTCCACGCATACCTTTCGTCCTCGGTGTAACCTTTTTTTGTGCGCGTGCCGTTCGCGGAGACGCGTCCTTTCTTGGCAACCAAGCTCGATTATCGCAGCTGCAAATGTTCCGTTGTTGAAAAGAATGCCGAGCGGTCTACCGTTATTGTGCGCAGAACGGTGCGGGGGCGGTGCAGAAACCTCGGCTATGCAAATGTTTTTGTATTCGACGATGGCGTAAAGAACAATTTTGCTCCACAGAATGCGAAGTTATTTTCGAGGAGTACATATCATGGGGAGACGCGGAAGCTGTGCTCGCAATGTTCTTCAGCGGCATGGGTCTCGTGGCCACCTTCGTCACGTGTCACATCTTCATCCGGCACAACGACACCCCGGTCGTTAAAGCCAGCACCCGCGAGCTCAGCTACCTCATACTGGCCGGAATGACTCTCGCCCACATAGCCGTGAGTTTCAGCGATGCGCAACAATTTTCACTGGACGATTTTTTTTTGTCTTCGAAATTTTCCCGAATTTAGTTTTCCGACAGGCTTATCGGTCACTGGCCTAGTGGAAATGTCGCGCAGGCTCAGGACACTGAGAGAAGGATGTAGTAAATAGGGGAGAGCGGGGCAAAACGGGACAGCGGGGCAGAACGGGACAGTGGGGAAAACGCAATTTTCGAATAAAAATTTGGACGACCCATTTTGCCCCATCGATACATCTGGATTTTTTGCCCAGTTTTGCCTCGCAGTGCCATCTAAAAATTATTGGAAAATTGCGTTTTGCCCCACTGTTCCGTTTTGCCCCGCTGTCCCATTTTGCCCCGCGTAGGCTATTAGTAATTTTTCTAGATGACCGGCAGTTTTTACTATATCCGTTTCTCGGTGTAGCGGCCGACGCGGCGCCCGTAGCTGCACTGAAATAAAAATTCGCTTGCGGGCTGCCGAAGGAAATTTTTTAAATTTCGATTCTACTTTCTTATTTCAGGTTTTTCCAATCCTGGCGAAACCCACACGAATCACCTGTGCCTTGAGCCGGCTGATGCCAGGAATAAGTTTTGCTATGATGTACGCCTCGCTATTCACGAAAACGAACAGAATAGCGAGAATACTTGCGGGATCGAAGAAACGATTTCCCAAGAGAAAACCGATGTTTATGTCTGCGACGGCGCAGGTATCGTAGATGTAAAAGGAGAAATCACCGCGATCAGTTCTTTTCCATTCCGTTTCACTCCCCAGGTGGGATTCACACTGGCTAACGTACGAAAAAGGCCATATATACAAATATATATATATATATATATATACACACACAGATAATAGTGTTTAAACCGGAAATGCGTCAGTTCCGGTCGAAAAATAAGATTTTCGAATCGATAGTGACGTTTTCTCGTATGACGTCACTTCCGGTTGAAAAGTAAGATTCTCAAAGCGGAAGTGACATCATAATGAGATTTTTCAAATTTTTCCGCGTGACGTCACTTCCGTTTAAAGGTAAGTTTTTCGAAGCGGAAGTAAAGTTACACACTGAGAAAAATAATAGTATTTTCTACCATACCAATAGTTCCCAGGCGAACGTCTATATACATAGTTTCTGATAGTATATATTCAATTGGTTAAATGATAATTATTGTTGCAACCATGATTTTTTGTCACTGTCGTAACTATAAAATGCAAGCCTTCCGCCTGGGAACTATTTTTCATGGTAAAAATTCAGTATTGTTGCTTTGACTATGCCATTTTTTTTCTCAGTGCAGGGACGATGTGTTAGTTTTCTCTGGAATGTATCTCGAATGCAGCCAGGATCTCACCTGGGTCCGTTCCTGGCCAATCCGTTCCATTCCACACCCGTTCCATTCTTTTGGTTCTTCCTAGTTTGCAAGCGGTTCGTGAATTGCGGGCATGAATTTGCGAACCGCGTATATCGTTCACTACACTTATTAAATGTTTGTATTATTACCAGGTCGTGATAACTTGTTTCCTGATAATGGTCGAGGCCGGTGTTGCCGCGGCGATGCTGGTGATCGAGCCTCCGATGCCCCGATCCGAGTATCCCGCTTACGATCGGGCTGTACTAACTTGCGCCACATCCCCGAGGGCTGTTCTTTCGCCTCTTGCTTTCGACGGCCTTCTCGTTGCACTCTGTACTTTGTACGCCGTCAAGACTCGCAACGTGCCGGAAAACTTCAACGAGGCCAAGTTCATTGGCTTCGCTATGTACACCACGTGCGTCATATGGATTGCCTTCGGACCGATTTACTTCGGTAGCGAATCTAAGGTGTGTAACTTTACATGTGTAACTTCATAGTGTAAGCTGACAAAAAGATTTCGATACAACGACGGATTTATACCACTACAAGTTACTACGTTCCAATAAATTGCATTGAATTGCATCGCATTGCATCGCATTGCATCGCATCGCATTGTATTGCATTGCATTGTACTGTATTGCATTGTATTGCATTGCATTGTATTGCATTGCATTGCATTGCATCGCATTGCATTGCATTGCATTGCATTGCATTGTATTGCATTGCAAACACAATTTGCAATGCATTTTATGTCCCAACACAATACACTATGTTTCGATACATTAATTTTTTTTCTCTTTAATTTTTGTTTAATCAAAAATGTATTGTTTAATCTGTTCACAGGTCGTGACGATGTGCATGTGCGTTACGCTGAGCGCGTCGGTAACGCTGGTCTTTCTATTTCTCCCGAAGCTCTACATAATCGTTCTGAGACCCGAGAGAAACAATCGGGCTCTATTCACGACGAGCAAGTCGATACGATGCCACATCGGTGCACGCGTCGCCGCGGCGATCGCCGAGCCTCCGGCGAAGCAAGCGATTTATCGTCTGGCCACAGGGGACTCCGACATTACAGGTGATGAGGCTAGCGGAAACCAAGTGCACGTAAAGGCCCTCGATAGTCGCATGGGACTTGGACTGGCGGGAGGAATTTCGTGCCGACAAAATTCAGTCTGCAATTTCCGAAACAGTTATTCGACTCAGCGATCTGCCGAGCATAAGAATGTCTAACAACACATTTTTCATTATTTCCAAAATCGCTATAATGCAATTACGATCTTTTTTTTTTTTAGGTTTTTTTATTTATTGAATTTCTAATCTTTTGTCTATTTGTTCATGACTTCAGCTCGAGGAACGAGCGTCTCGAGGCGAACGCTCTCGGTCCAGACGGGCGCGGAGCTGCTCGTCGGTCTCTACAAGTCTCGCAACGACAGATCCACCTCGCCGATGGCGAGTTTGCTGGCGAGGTCCGACTGTCCCGATTCGCCGTCCGGCAGCTGGCGTTGCAAGTACGACGAGAGGATATACAGATCGAGCGACAATGTCGAGATCTGCGACGGACACGAGCTGAGCTACCTGCGACGATCCCACGACAAACTGTGCACCGGCGCGAGGAGTCTGGGCTCGTGTCTGAGCCTCCTCGTCGGCCGGAGCGAAGCAAGTTCGAGGGCACTCGAAAGATCGGACGCGAGACTTCCGAAGTGGGTCGAGCTCGATGCGAAAGTTCTCATGAGCGATCCGAGAAACGGCGAGTACTCGAAACCCCAAACGAACGGCAAAACCGGAAACGGCTCGGTGGCTCATCGCCGGGTGGAGAACCAGGCGACGTCCGCGAGGGACGAGGAACGCGCGTGCAATATCGCGCGCGAGGGAAGAACGCGAATCCGCGAAGAACGAGCCGGCCAAGTATCGAGCAACGGCGAGCCGGTGATAAACATCACGATAACTCTGGGCACCGAAATACCGGAGCTTCACGAGCTCACGCAGAGCACCGTCTGATCGAAAGACGGTCTCTTCCAGTGAGAAAAATTCATATTTCCTAAGAGACTGTATGGGGGTGAAAAAAAAATAACAAAAATTGCGGTGCCAAATATCGACGAATGTTCGATAATCCGGAGTAAGAAGCGGATACAGATGATTGGGCGACAATGTCTTCTAGTCAATCGAGGGCGATTCTATTTAAGATTTTTTTTTTAATAATTGTGTACTATGTAAGGATGTGACGATAATTTTTATGTGTCGATATTAAGTCGCGTGCGACATCACGAGCACCGCGAAGCGGTCTCGTTTCATAGCTGGTAATAATCATCTAATCGTCATAAGGTACTTTTTTAAAGATATTTATTTATTTAATTTTTATTCAAGTTCTGTCATGATTAGGCGATTTTTTCGCTGAATTTTTTCTTTCGATAAAAATCGATTCAACCGCAATGCGTGATTATTTACACTATTTCATTATTCGAAAAAATTGTAATTTACGATACTAGTGCGATAAAACTTTTTTTTGACGACTGCTGCAATCGCACGAGTTCAGAAAAAGTTTTTCGCACGAGTATCGTACGAAATTTTACTTCGCAAGGTGCGAAAATGGGGATTTCGCGCACGTGAAGCGTGCGTAAAACTGCAATTTTCGCACCGAGTGTAATAAATGTCATTGATACACTGTATCGAACTGCATACGCGTAGTGTTAAATCAATGGAGCATGAGTTACGCTTTCCGTGAAAAATTATTGTCAACATTTCAGTCCTCGACATACCGTTCTTTTAATAATTAAGAGAAACCACCGATCGGTCAAATATGTAACGCACAATGTTCGCATTTCTATGCCAAATGGCGCTGCTAACGGTCTACAAGTATTGGCGCATAGACGTATATGTAAGTCGAGACGATTTTTCGAATCGTTGACAGACTCTATCGAGGGATCAAAGTATTGTCAACCGGCGACACTAATCATAATAGCGTAACAGATGTATTAAAAAAAAAAAAAACACTAGCCACTAAAGTAGCGAATGAAAAATTAATATCGGTGTATAAACTCGATTTGTAGATTGCTCTTGCAATAGATAATGGTTAATCTTAAGGTGATGTGAAAGCTCTTGCTAACGGAAACTGCAATTTTTACCTGGTCGGTAACAGAAACTGTAATTTTTACCCGGTCGGTAACGGAAACTGTAATTTTTTTACTCGGTCGGTTCTAGAAACTGTAATTCACTTTTTTCACGTATTCTAACCATTTTCGGTTAAAATCAAATTCTTACATGAACCTAATTCTTATATCAATCTAGGTTCATGTAAAAATTGGCTTTTGAAAGTGAATGGTCGGTTAAAATAATTAACCGCAGTTTTTATTACCGATCACGGTATTTCGCATCGCCTTAAAGAGTAGTTAATAGCTTTTAGCGTGACATCGTAGAAAAAGCCTCGCAATGAAGATATAATGTTCCGAGAAGTCACGGTAGTCACGCAAAAGTGTCATAAGTTATAACTTATAAGTTACGCTAAAGCTGCATCGATTCCGGCAACGTTATTTTATCAATCACCTTCTCACACGCCTGACACTTTTTATTTAACGCACCGTTCATCACGCGTAGAATAGCTCGTAGAAAAGACAATAAACCCAAAATCTGCGCAATAATATCTCATAAATTGTAAAACAAAAAAGACCACAAATTATTATCGCGAAAAATTCTATACAATTATAAGTGTCAATACGTATTAACCTCGTTCGTGAAAATTAACTAAAACAAAAAAAACCACAACTTTCTATAAAATGAATAAAAATCAATCAACATTCTTTGTATGCCTTGTGTCTGCACGAGAAACCGTGCCTCGATATTGAACCCTTTACCTGTTAATATTACCCAACAAAGGCCCAATCAACCCCGCCGCGACGCGCTCTCTGTGATGTTACGCTAAAAAAAATTACACCCTGTTAAAATACTTGCACAGTTTGGCGACCCGTGTATTTTTGCTCGCAGTACCAACACCCTTTGTGCACTCCAATGAATTAAATGCCCGAAGCATCGAGCATTGTTTCATGGCAAACGAGCGGTTTGATTTTACAACAAATGTTGTCGTACGCTTCGACGACATTCTGCTCGTCGGGCAAAACAAAGCTACCCCACCGTGAGGTCGCGTCCGACGTGTTTATTCGTTTTTTAAGGCACCGCAAAAGGCTCGTCAAATAGTTTTCTATCGGCTTTTTCGCGGTCAAATCCAAATGTAAATACTGAACTTTGTCATTTTAACTATCGGAAATATTTCAAATAAAATCCGTGAAATATACTTTTGAAGCGGCGCTCGATTTCCTGGTTTGCTTTGGATTTTAAATGGCAAATGGCTTTTTTTTTATAACGTGTATGGAGCTCCGCGGTAACTTTCATTGATCAAACAGGACCACGGCAACGAGACTGTCCCTAGTCAATAATCGCAGCCACAAGTGCGTTGGCTTTTGTGAAAGGCTACAGAGCCGAAATGTCTCTGAGCTCTCAACCAGTGGAATTTTCTGATTGGAAGCCCGCAGCATCCGAAATCGCAGGTATTTCGCTGTAAGATAAACGGTCCAGTTTTGGTCATCGTTAGGGCAGTTATCATTGTTTTTTTTACTACTATTGATACACGGCTTGTATTGTCATTTCGAAAAAATACTGCTTTAATGTATACTTTAAGACCTTATGAATCCGATTCTTCTATTATTTAAAATAAATCAGTAGAATCTAGTTAATTAATTAATGAATTAGTAATTAAATTATCGTTTTAATAATACTTGTGTACAGCGGGGCTATCGATCACTTTTTAGCCCTCATTGTTCCAGTTTCGGCCACCTCGCGTACCAAATTTCCGTCACTCGTGCACGGCGAAAAATATTTCTGTTTCTCTAACAAATTGTAGATCGTTAATAATTCATTGTTGTGGTAGCAAAAATATTTGTTGCCACAGCAAAATAGTTTGTTGTCCCTATGTTAACCAGGTAAATCAGTTATGGTAACAAAATTCTTGTTGTCCCAACCATTTTTTTTTTGCTCCGTGTGACGCAGTTTGCAAAACCATTGACTACCTGCCGGAAACTGCAGCCTAAACTAAATTGCGCGAGGGACTTTCTGGCACCATAAATTGAATGTAACAAATAATCAAAACGCTAATTATAAACTATCTAATCGATATAATACGACTTGTTCTTACCCGGTCGGTATAACTTTAATGTTCGTTAATACTTAGGAATCAATGAAGTCCAAGAAATCGTAACGAAGTACCAAAACGCGAGTTGCGCGACTCACTATTACATTTAAAAAAATTACTTAATTAACAAATAATGTAATTGAAGTAATTAATAAATAATTTATTTATGAAAAATTTTATAAAAGTATACGTATTTCCGCAGTAATGGAGAAGTAATCCGCTTTTGAACATGGCCGCATTTTTTTTTGTTATCATATGAAAACTTTATTTGCTCTTAATACAAATAATATTTTATGGCCGTACCTGGAACAGTCAGTCAGACAGAAACTGGACCGTTCACCGTAATAAATCTCTTGTAGAAGCCCCGAACGAGCCCCTTTGATATTTTATTTATCGCACAGAATTGTTGCTAAGTCTGGGAATATCTCCGCCGCAATCGTTGGACGGAATTTCGTTTCGGTCCAATACCGATTCCTGCGGAAACCCCGGCTCTTTGGATTACGTTTATCACGAAGATCAAGACGGCGCGGAAAACGGATGCGTCGTTGAAACGTTGATTAACGATCTCGACAGAGATACGGTGATAGAGTGTCTTGGAATCGTCAGGGAAGAAGGAAGACTTGTCAAGTCGACGAACAATTGTTTTCACGAATATCTCGTCGAACACTTTAAAAGGAAGCAGGTAAAAAACCTGATCGAACTCTTCGAATACTTTTACGTATTTCCCAGCAATATCTGGAAAAAATCAACCAATTCTACCAAGAAGTTACCAACAAATCGATAAAAAAACATATTTTTTACAAACAACCAGAAAACATTTTTTCACTGGTCCTCTTAAGGGAGGACCTGCTTTACAAGTTTCCCATATAAATTTTTCCCATATAAAAAGTAAAAATTCAAAGTGAATTTAAAAATCTGAAAAAATTCATGCGTATTCAGAAAAGTGAACGAATAATTTTCATTTTTACAAAAGTTAGGTTTCCGGGAGATTTGTTGAACTATTTCATTTTTCATCGATTTGTCAATAAAATTTTGGACTCATTATTATGTAAACTTAATCCTTTCAGCACCTTTAATATGCTCAAATTTTTTCAGATTTTTATCCAGAAGTGATTGCAATTCTCTCTCATTTTTCTGAAACTTATGCGAGGTGAACACCATTCGCAAGGACTACCTAAATCGCATGGTTTTTAATTCTCCAGTGGCAAAAATCGTTGGTTTCAATGTAAATTTAATTGTCGCAGATGATGCACGTGTACACAGACGAGTCAGAGGACGACGTATTGCTGAACGAGTACTTGAGAAAGCTTGACGAGTTGGAGCGATCAAACGAGGAGCTTCGAAAGTCTCGGGACGAGTGGGACGCCGAGCTCTCGAGGACTCGAGCGGACATACGAGGGAAGAAAGAAGATGCTGAGGATGCCGTGAACGAAATGATCTCGAAGGAACGGGAAGTCGGTGCTTCGACTTGGAGCTGCGGTAAACTTCTCGGTCTGAAGAGAGTTCAAGCTCTGATAAGCCGGCAGCTCGACAGGATCAGAGACATTGCGAAGTTTCGTCTTCGCTACGTACGTAACAATTCCGAATCGGCGGTGTCCGTACCGCTCCTACGATAAATATGAAAAATGAGAGAGGAAAAAAAAGTTTTCTTTAAATAAACAAATAAATGAATGCTGTGATAAGGAAAAAAATTAATTACAAAAAAAAAAATCTTATCGAGGCTTGATTTGCGTGGATCTGATTTCAGACGCGTTTGAGAGACGAGTTAGTGTCTAAGGAAGCGAAGCTAAGCCGAATTATGATATCGAGCCCGAATCTGACGAAGGAAGATTACGAGCGTCTCGAGGCGGAACAGTTTTATTACAGGAGAGAATTGGCGAGCAAGGATGAACAGTGCGTTGGCTTGATTGAACGGTGGGATCGATTGGCTCATCGTCACGAAGCTGTGAATCGGAGAATCGCACGAATCGATAGAGAGATCGACAATTGCCAAACTGCGATCGCGCTATTGCGCGATTCCGTGAAGACGAGTCTGGAGGAGAAGAGAGCTTGGCTTACGAAGCTCTTGGACGTTAAGCGATTCATTGACGAGTTCAATGAGGTCATAGGACAAAGCAGCAGATCCGAATTCGCCGAGAGTATGGCCAACATTCGTAAGGAGCATGAGGAGTGGATGACAAAGATTTCCAAGACTCTGAAGGACATCAAAGATCTCGGACAGTCGCTCAACGCCGTCAGAGCTAACGTGATATTGCATGGAAAAAAATTTGAATTTGGGGAGCGCGGGGAGGAAACAAAATCTTTGAGCCACTCGCCGAATCTAAAAAATTGCAACGATCAACCGGTACAATGATTAGTTAAAGATCGACGTCGAAAAGGATTACTTAGCACGTCCAGTATGGTTTTAGCAAATTCATAAATAATCCTATCATATCATTAATTTGACTCACAAACCAAAGAGTCGGGTGTGAAGATTTGAAAAAAACAAAATGAAATTTTGTTTTTTTTCACTCGCACTCGCACTCGCCAAATGCCGAAAAATTGCATATTTCATCCAGTGAAATGAATTAAAGAAAGATTGTTGGGAATGTTGAATATACATATATAAAGTTAAATTTTTGACGTTCATGACATTCGTATAAAAATATGATTCTTTTTTCGTTTAAATATCGTCAGAATGCAGCTCAAACAGTCGGGCTTAAAAGGATAGTAAAAATAATTCGTTCATTGTTGAAGTAATCGCATTTCGTTCGAATGAGCATGTAATTTATTGTTCAACTACATATCATGTTCATAAACCTTGCATCGAACGTATAAACGCAAAGTATGACATAAATGTCCTAAATACCTGGAAAATAAAAATGTCCTATTAATCGAATTAATTTTGATGTGGCTGTCACGAAAGAATGACCTTACTTACGAGCCCGAAAGTTTGTACGGATATGGTAAGCATATTCCCTGCTGTTAGTTGGCAAGGTACGTTACAACGCATCGTCATCAATTGTAGAAGTTTCTGAGCCTTGGGAGATAGTCTGTACCACTGGCTATTCTGTCTGCATGGAAGAAGACTTTTTTGTGAGGCTACGCCACCGGTCCTTACTTCTATACTCACATATGAAATTGAATACGTAAACTGTGATCAATAAGAATTTGAGAAATACAACATTCTACGTAGAAATAAAACAGTACACCCAATGTCACAACTATGAATGTTAAGGTTGTCCCAAGATCGCTAGTTCTCAGTAATATCTGAATTTAGATGAAGTTTATCTATCATTTAAAAAACCATTCATAATCGTGTGCAAATTTTACCTGAAGTCCTGATGCGTTAATCAGAATCATGCCAAGCCCGGTGGTGAAAAAAAAATTCCATGTGTAACTTGCTTTGATGAGATCGGCGTATCTAGCAACAGTGCATTCATTAATAACATTGATTGGGTTTACTACAAACATTTTGCGTCGCTCGATAAACTATCTCACTTAATAGCATCGTTGTGTTTATCGATGCATGAAGCTAGGTGTACCAAGTCCGTTTTGTCAAGCGCATATGGAGATTTTCCTGTTTCTACTGATTTGTCATTACTTCCGGTTCGTTCTAATTTGTACCTGAAGATGTACGCTGACACTTTAGTCGCTTATTATTGCAATCGGTTGATTATTGGCTCACCCCACCGCAGCCAAAATACCACAGACATGTTGCACGTAAATGATAAACATAACGCCACTGCTTACTGTTATCGTCAGTTTCACAAATCCGCATACGGTACAATACATGATAAGGTAAAAATAATATTTCTGCATGTCGAAATGATAATAGACAACGGGGAATGGAAATTTCTCGGATTCAGTACCGTTCTTCAACACAACGTCAATTAACTTTGTTATCATCAGGTAAATCGTAAAAACGAATATGCCTGAATACATCACGGCTGAACGCAATGTCGATAATTCTATGAGACATTTGTTAAATTTAAACTATCTCCGACGATACGTGACTTACCTATGTACAGAATAATTATTTTTTCTCCCCGCTGAGCGTATTCGTGAAGAATGTTAACGTCCGGATCCCGAGCCCATACTACCCAATCCGTGCGAATACGATTCAGCAACTTTAATGTCTGCACGGACGAAACAGGTTTCCATCAGTGATGGGACTCCATTAATTGGCGTCCCTTAATTACGACACAGTAGAACCTCGATGATCCGAATCAATTGGGACCGAAGCTCGTTCGGATTAACGAAAATTCGGATAACAGGACTGCGAAACTGTGTTAGGGAGGGACTCTCGTTACAATCGCCATTAGATTAAACTAATAAATATTGCACGTCCGACTGACGTGCATGCACGGTAATGCTGTCCGAATCTATGCGAGTTGAGCGTGCTTGAATTGGCTTGTTGTTAGGAGCGCAACTGTGTAACGAGAATTTCGCGCGACAGTTCGGAAAGTAGAAACTTTATCCAAACTATGGATGGTTCGGATAACAAAGGCTTCGGATAATGGGTGTTCAAAATATCGAGGTTCTACTGTAGTATTGTAATTTGTGAAAATATAACCGACCTTCTGCGAGTTCCATTCAAAACCCAGGTACTTCGTAACGCAAACTGCTTCGAAAACGTTTGGTACGAGGCATTCCAGAAGGACATTCCAGTCTCCTCGATATTTTACAACGGCTAGTATCTGAGAAATCATCTGATAGCTGATGGGCAAAATTAAAACCGCAAAAATCCCACGTCTAGCACGGATGCTTTGATACGGCCATTGTCCAATGAGGGACATCAAGATTTTACTAAATCTATAGTAACGGTGTTGAAACAAGTCCATCGTGACTCGAGCCATCATCCATGATGGCGGCGCAGGTACTACGGCTATTCTCTGCGATACGCAACACACCACGTGTTTTTTTCCCACACATTTCATTGTTCTTGTCTCAGCATACAATTTCATGGAATTATGTCAAAGTATCACACTCTCGACGGACAAGTAAATTGCCCTTCAGCGCGTCAAAGCTGAGCGACAGCGGCGCAAGGTTGTCTAGCCGCATCTCACCTTATGAGTCATTACGTATTCAACTTTCCTTCACGATCCGTACGAAGAATTGTAATGATGATGAGACTTCGAGTTTACGTACATATTTGCTGAAAAATGTCCTATTGCAATCATTTGAAATGTTAGATATTTTTAAATCTAGTCTGAAATGAGAGTGTGCTTCGTTTACTTACTTGGAAATTGTTTACTTCTGGGTTACCGCGCTGTCGTACTTGCATGAGGGAAATATGTAAATCGAACGTGAACCACCACCATAGTAGCATAGCCCTTCGAAGTGAAGAGAGCGGTAGTACCATAAGGGTCGGATGGCCAACAATTCCGTTCCGTCCGTAATAATAAATGTATGTGGTAGTCTAACCCTTGAAAAACGAATGCGTCATTGTATTTTCATAGAAGTTCATCAGATAAGACCTCAGTGGCATGAAGAAAGAGATGAAACTATTTAGTGAATTTGACCCAGGTATGATGTACAGATATATACGTAGTATTTTTCACAGAAAATACATGTCTCGCGAATGAGTGGAAAATGGTCGCGTTTCTCAAATTGCTTGCGAGGCGACTTATCACTCACTGCCAAAGTTACGGTATGCACATTTCCAAATCAGTATGCACGCTAGAACTGATGCAGGTCGTGAATTGCATTCATTTCGATTGTAGATTAAGTACTATGAACTATCAAGAGAGGCAGTAGCATCACGACGCTATACAGTTTTAAAAAACCATTCGGTCCGAAAAACTCATTTTTCGACTGGAAATGACGTATTTCCGGTATGATGTCCGATATGAGGCCGAGGATGTAGGGTAGGTGTCGCCATCATAACGCGAAAGGTAAAAGTTTCAAAATGTAGCGACAGTGAGTGTGTGTGTGCACCCCAGTGGGGGCATATGTGACGTCACGACAAGTATCGATCGGTCTAACGAGAGCCGGCGCTGCGCCGGCGCGTCGTTCTGGAAGGACGCTGGGTGGGGGAGCTGAACAGGCGAGTTGTGGTGAGTACATAGTAGTACACCAAATGTTGCATGGATATGCGGTCAGTGGCGAATTTGGCGTATTACACGCAAAAACTGAAAGCTTATTTTTGTTTTCAAGGGGCACAATAGTTGTCCACTAAGTGTGAAAAGGAGCTCAATTATATTTCACATCTTTTGTTATTTACTTATTGCCGTGTGAGTGAGTGTCATTTCCACCATGTCCCGTTTCCAATCATCGTGAGGGTGTCTGTCGAAGCGAGCAAAATCGAGGACTCGGGAAAGAAACATGGACTTTTCTTTTTGTTGTGGGTCTTTCTGTGCGAGGCCAGAAAATACTGTCGCGTAACGGGTCCGTGTAATACCAGAGGGTCACCATAATAGGCCGAGGATGCGATTATAGTCTGCCGGTTTCATTGAGACGGTGTTTCGATTATCGACGCGACGCTTTCGAACAAAATAATTCAAGCGAGTGCCTCCGCTGTGAGCCGAATAAAGCTCTGTGAGGCACAGCATTATCTCCGCTAAAGTTGATCTTCGTTAAAAAGTTAACTAGGTAGGAGAAACGCCATGTATCCGAATCTTATATACTAGAGACGACGCTGCAAGACTTTTAATCCGAATTTACATTTTATCCAAAAGTTTAAACAAGCGTGCGAATGCACATAAGCAGGAATTTTGTTTTTTATAAGCAAATAGTGGTTATGTGCACTATAAAGCTTGTGATCGATAATTCAAACATCATGAATTCGGGCGTGACTTTATACCATTTTTTTTCTTCGTCTTTTGAAATGAATCTGGTCATCGTTTCTAAGCCGTGTACTTTATGTTGTTAAAGTGAAGTGAAACATGTTCTCTGTCGCTCTCTCTCGCTCCACCGTAAAACCAATGCCGCTATCTCTCTCACACTTCTGGCTTCGTCACGTGAGGTTCGCTTTACCTTAACCCTTTGAAACACGGAGTATCACAGGTGATACACCTCTTTGAACTCAGAAAAATACATTAATAACGAATCGATGTATTTGAAACATCATACTTATAAAAAAAGAAACAAAATGTATGCTTCAAATTGTTAAATTCAGCTGCTTCGGTCATTTTTCGACCGGAAGCGAAGTCATCTACGAGAAACGTCACTTGTGGTTTGAAAATCTCATGATAGGAAGGAAAACTAGTCCGAATTATGATATTGAGCCCAAATCTGACGGAAGAAGATTACGAACGTCTCGATTACGGGAGAAAATGGTCGAACAGTGATGATCGAAGAGTGCGTTAAAAACGATTCATGCCTATAAAGATGGTAAAGGCTTTATTTTAGGATGTCAACTAATAAATATACGCGTGTGGTAGCGTTCTAGCGGTGTTATTTATTTGGTTATTCCATTTACCCCAGTCTCCTATAATTATTGGCGTATTTCTATTCATTATTAATCTATTCTATTAATTATTGAAACAGTGGCATTTTGTTGTCATAAACTACATAATATTTTGCATCTTCATGTATATCATGTTTATAATCCTCGCATTGAACGCACACACGCGAAGTATGACGCGGCTGTCCTTATTACCTTGAGTACAGAAATGACCCATTAATTGAATGCAAATGACAATTGATTAGATGCTATAAAACTTTGATGCAGCGTTAATGAAAGAACAATTGTTTTTACCAACTCAAAAGTTTCTACGGACATGGCAAGCATATGACCGATTGTTAGTTGACAAGGTACATTACAGCGCATCATCATCAATTGTAAGAGTTTCTGAGTCTTGAGAGATACTCTGTACCATTGGCTATTGTATCTGCGGAGAAGCCTTTTTTGTGAAACCACGTCACCAGTCCTTACTTCTATACTCACATATAAAAGCGGATGCGTATACTGTGCTCCATGAGCATTTGGGAAATGCAGCACTCTACATAAAAGTAAAACACTGCACCCAATGTCAGACCCATGAATGTTAAGGTTGCCCCAAGATCGTTTGTTCTCAGTAACATCTGAATTTAGAAGCGGTTTATATGTCAATAAAACATTATTCATCGTCGGTTGTCACTTTTTACCTGAAGTCCTAGTGCGTTAATCAGAATCATTCCAAGCCCGAGGGTAAAAAAGAAATTCCATGCGTAATTTTCCTTGATGAGATTGCCGTATCTGGCAACAGCGCATTTATTGATAACATTGGTTAGTTATACTAAACACTCAGACTTCTCAGCCCCTCCGTAAATTATCTCACTTTAGAGCATCGTTGTGTCTATGGATGCATGAAGCTAGGTATACGATGTCCGATTTGTCAAGTGCATGTGAAAATTCGTTCCTGCCGATTCGTTCCAATTTGTGCCTGTAAAGTTAAATTGAAACTTTGGTATGCATATTATTAAAATCGATTGATTATTGGCTCACCCTACTGCAGCAAAAATACCACAAACGTGTTGCACGTAGAGAATTAACATGACGTCACTGCTCACTGAAACCGTCTGTATCATAAATCCGCATATGATACAATACACCATCAGATAAAAATAGTATTTCTGCTCGTCAAGATGATAATAGACGATAGGGAATGGAAATTTTCCAGGTTCAGTACCATTCTTCAGCACGACGTCGATTAACTTTGTTAACATCAGATAAATCGTAAAAACGAATAAGCCTGAATACATCACGGCTGAACGCAATATCAATAATTCTTTGAAATATCTGTTATATGTAAATTACCCCTGACCATGACTTCATTTACCTGTGTACAGAATAGTTATCTTTTCTCCTCGCTCAGCATATTCATGAAGAATGTTAACGTCTTGATCCCGAGCCCATACTTGCCAATCCGTACGAATACGATTTAGCAACTTTAATGTCTGCACGTATCAAACCATCGTCATCAGCGATAGGCATCGATTAATTGGCTCGCACTCGCTTTAATGAAGCTAGTATAATATCGTCAATTTGTGTTCATATAACTGACTTTCTGCGAGTTCCATATAAAACCAAGGTACTTCGTAACGCAAACTGCTTCGAAAATGTTTGGTACAAGGCATTCGAGAAGGATCTTCCAATCTTCCCGATATTTTACAACGGCCAGTATCTGAGCTATCCCCTGATAAGTGGTGGGCAAAACGAAAACAGCAAGAATGGCGCGTCTGGCGCGGGTGCTTTGGTACGGCCATTGTCCAACGAGGGACATCAAGATTTTACCTAATCTATAGTAACGGTGTTGAAATAAGTCCATCGTGAACCGAACTACCATCTACGATGAACTTGGGGCGATTGAACTTGGGGAACACCACGCGGGTTTGTTTTCCAGACATTGTATTGTTCTTTTCACAGTAAGAAATATCGTCGAATTATGTCAGGGTATCACACTCTCGACGGACGTTTAAATTGCCCTTCACCGCTTGAAAGTTAAGCGACAGCGATGCAAGGGTGTATAGCCTCAGCTCACCGTATGGGTCATTACGTATTCATGTTCCCTTCACGATCCGTACAAAGAACTGTAATGATGATGAAACTCGCGTTTACATAGATATTTGCTGAAAAATGTTCTATCACAATCATTTGAAATTTAAGCCATTTTTCAACCAAGCTTGAAATGAGAGGGTGTTCGAAATAGACGCGAAATAGTATATGTATTTACATGTCCGGCGCTGTCGTACTAGTAAAGTCCTTCGAAGTCAAGAGAGCGGTAGTACGATGAGAGAGATGGTCATCGATTCCGTTCCGTCCGTAATGTTAAATGTGTATGTGAGTATATTCCGATGGTCACACCAACGGTTCAATTGTCGACTCTGTAAAATTGCTTGTGACATTACATACCTATATGAAGCCAAAGTGAAGGTAAGGGTTACGTTCGTTCACTTTTTTTCCTTCCTCCTTCCTTATCCGTCGTCGCCGGTTCGATTCTTGGGTTCGGAGCTTCGTCGCACCCCATCAGGTGTCAGTAGTCTCGGACATACGGATATAGTCATAGTTTGTACCCCATGTAGGTTTTGCCGATGGAACGGACGCGGCCGATGGTCGGGCTCGTGTTGACTGTACAGGACTACGACCTTGATTTGTGCGCCCTTGATTTTCTTAACAGTCCCCACCAGGGAGCGAATATCGATCGACGCAGAAAGCTATGGGCCATGCTCGACAGTTAGTATGGGCGGGGCATGCGCAACCTTGATGTTCTTAAGTGCAATGCGGAACCAGTCCCGTCGCTGTGAAGGAAATCAAGGCCCTAGTGTATCCCATTTATATCACTTTCTGATAACTAATTTTTTGTGCTACCTAGGATCACCTCAACACAAATAAATAGTTGTAAATCTTCGAGAGTAAAATAAACTAGTTTTTGTTACCGACTGAGTCTGTTTCATATGACCTTAAGATGATGTGAAATACCGCCGTCGGTAACAAAAACTGTACTGAATGCCGTTTTAAGACCACAGTCCGCGGAGGAAAAAGAAAATTGTTTTTCCCTAGGGAACCGGCAGACGCACAGAAAGACAATTTTCTTTCTCCTCGGCGGTCTGCGGCCTCAAAACGGCATGCAGTACAGTTTTTGCTACCAACTGGACGCGGGGCAGGTGAGCGGTAGGGTGTTGCACATCACCCTAACGTATCTGTATGCCCGCCCCATGCATCATGTGACGTCGTACCTGAAATATGTCACTTCTAGTCGAAATAAAAATGTTCAAACCGGATGTGACGTATTTCCTCTATGACGTTTCTTCCGGTTGAAAAGTAAAATGTTCAAACCGGAAGTGATGCATTTTATGTATGACGTCACTTCCGGTAGAAAAATACAATTTTCAAACCGGAAGTTATGTATTTCAGGTATGACGTCACTTCGTATTGTCACTGCCAGTAACAATATCCTTGAAACACCATAGTGTAAAAAACCGCAATTCTTTTGTTGAACAGTGTATCAAAATAAATAATCTGTTTCGCGTTACATTATCGTAGCGTTAGTGCAGCAGTGTTATTAGTGACATTATTAACATAGCGTAAACAAAAGATGTCATTGGTTTCCCGCCCCAGATCTGTCGCCGATTGCCTGCCGTTCGAGCGTCGCAACGACCACTTCGACTTTGTTCGGTCGCGGCGCACGTCGCGGCGATTCATTGACGTTCCCGACGTATACACAGTTGTGTGTCCACTCGCTAAGCCCAGCGAAGCCGGAGAAGCGGTCAGTACGACGAGGACGATAAGTCATCGAGCTTCGAGCTTTTACTTCATTCGGTAAGTTTTCCCAACGACAAATCAGTGATGACCCTTTGAAATGAGAAATCCACCGATGTACGTCACGATAAACCGCCAAGATTTGTAACCTTTATTGCAGATAAGCCCGACCGATTGTTACCGAAGAGGGCACCTCTGATAATCGAAAAGGAAATAAGAAAAACGCGTACGACAATGACGGAAACCGAGAACATATTCCTCTTCGTGCCCAACATAATAGGTAACAATTAAACGGTCGCAATAAACAGCTGTATGAGATAAGTCTTCATTTGCGTGTATACCGTTTCGGGTCTTTAAGGAGGTTGGGGCGCTTCACACTAGTCAAGTGAGCGCTACATTTTTAAAGTCGTTTATACAAACTTTTATGCATCTATTGATTATAGCGGATGGTTATTTGTATTATAGCAGATGTCCTTAATCTACAAAAACATTAATTACAATAGAATTGCAAAAATATTAACTGGTTTTTGCTAATTTTCAAAAAGGTACATGTTCGTTCAGTTTTTTCAAAGAATAATGCGTAATTTCTGCTCAAATTTAATGTAATACGGCTCATTCTCTTCCTTGAAAGATATTTTCTGTTTGAGATCGACAGTTGTTTGTGTACGGAGGAATTTCGACAATGGATAAACAAAAGCTTGCTATTTATAAGCGGAAAATACTGTTGAATATCTGGATAATGAATTCGTATAGCATCTTTCAAGAAAGCGAACGAGCCGTACTCGTTAATTTGCAAATGCATTGCAATTAATGTTTTTCTACATTAATGACATGTGCTGTGATAGAAATAACCATCCATCATAATCAATAGATACGTTGAAGTTTGTATAGACGAATTTAAATATCTAGCACTCATTTAAACATATAGCACTCATAGTGTGGAATGCTCCGACCTCCTTAAGTTCTTTTACCGCATTACACTCGTCTCATGCATTCCAAGGTTCATTCTTTGGCATTTTCCACGTCATTGCATACAATTTTCTCAAACTCTTCTATCAAATTACAAAGACAATCAATATATTTTTTTCAATCAACCTTACCATCAAATTTCGATAAACTCTCATGCACTTTTTTTTTGTACTCAAAAGTATATCTGATAATTCATCTAAATATTTGGTAAAAAAAAATTATCTTGAAAATACATGTATAACTTTGTCGACTATGGTTTTTTTGTGTTCTGTTATGCCGTGGGCCTGTTCCTCCGATCGACCAATGGCTATGCAAGAAGGTCAACGATAATCAATCTTGACACAGCCCAATACTAGCCGGCTGCATTTCAAAGTCTTCCTGTATCGATTGCTTCGTCCGTACTATTTTTTCAATGGTAAACTTTATGTGTCGTACATCTTTGTACACCGAAGTTGCGAATTATATCATGATTCTTTTTTTGTGTACAGTAGAAACTCGCTTATCCAACCTTCGATCGATAGAGCCCTCCGTTTTAACTGGGGTGTAGGCTTGGATAATGCAGAAAACTCGGATGAAATGGATGAAGCGGCAATGCCAGTGTACAGAGGATTTACACACTGTAAAAAAAATTATAAATTTAATGTAGAGGTCTGGAAGGTTTTATGCAAAAACTGGTACATAAAAAGTAATGTGTACAATTGTGATGAAAAATTAATATACTTTTTCATTGAAATTAAACTAAATTATAAAAATTAAAGTACTTTTATACTAAAATTGAAGTAAATTATTAAAAATAAAGAATTTCCAGTGTTTCTAATGCACCAAACATTATTTTTCATGACAATCATACATGAAATTTGATATACAAGTTTTTGGAACAAAACCTTCAGTCTGGTACATTAAATTTTATGGGAATTTTTGTTTTACAGACCAGGTTATCCTTGTTAACCGAGATTTCACTTATCCGACGTACGCTCTCCCCACATCAGCTCGGATAAACGGGATTCTATTGTATGGCTCAACATTTTTTTTTTTTTCATTTCAGGTTTTGCAAGGGTGTTTCTGGCGCTAATATCCTTCTACTACATGCCGACGCATTACGTCATAGCCTCCTGGTGCTACATACTCAGCGCTCTGCTGGACGCGGTAGACGGACATGCCGCGAGATACTTCAATCAGAGCACCAAATTTGGGGCCATACTGGACCAGCTTACCGATCGAGTGGGCACTATGTGCCTTCTCGTAAATCTCAGCATCTTCTACCCATCCTATGCCTTCTGGTTTCAACTCAGTATGGCCATCGATATTGCCTGCCATTGGATATTCCTGCACACGTAAGGACGTTTTATTATTGCTATCATTCGCTGCTCGTATTTACCGGGAGATATCGACTTACTGGAATCGCCTACGTGGAAATGAGCGACTTTACAGAATCAGAAATTAAGAGAAAAAAAAAACACAGATCAGAATAAAAAAAAAAAACATCCACGAAAAAGCAAAATTAAAAGAACAATTTTTTTTATCACCTGCCAGTTCTCATTGATTCGGAATAAATTTTTGAACATTGAAGTACATTTCCCATTGGAATTTTTTCTGTTAGTTTATAAATTGTAAATATGTAAATTTGTAAATTTATTGGATATTGATTAATATCGGAGTTTCATTGAGTGGTTACTTCTATTGGCACTATTAATTTGCATTTGAGTCTGGAAAAAATTACAATTTGTTGGGCAAAAGTCATGGAGATAGTTTCCGTTTTTTTAGTGGTCACTATATATTCATTCTTCTAGGAGGGTTTTTTTTTAAATACTGCTTTATGCTGTTTCGAGCGGCAATACAGTTTTCTGTGCAAATTGTTTATAGTAGTAATGAATATTTTTAAATACCCGTTTGTCAATTGCAGATCGCTGCTTCAAGGAAAAACGAGCCACAAATTCTTCGACATGTCTGAGAATCCGATAATGAGAGTTTACTACACAAATCGACAAGTCCTATTCGTCATGTGTGCCGGGAATGAGGCCTTCTATGCTGCCCTGTATCTTTTACATTTCACCGAAGGACCCATGCGTGAGTGGAGCCTTTCTGAGATTCCTATTAAACGATGCAAGAGAGATCCGTACATTAATAATTTTTTGTGCGTTACAGTGGCGGGAATAAGTCTGTTCAGGGCGGTGCTGCTGATCTCGGCACCCGTGGCTTTCGTCAAAACAATTCTGTCTCTACTTCACGGCTACGTGGCGTGCATGAATCTCAGCATAATCGACGTCAAGGAGCGCGAGGCTCTGCGCAAAGTGAATTGAACCTGAGAGGAACGCGAGGCACACAGTGAAACACAAAAAAGAAAAAAAATCCTCCCGTTATGAAATGTGCTAGTCAATCCGAATCTTCTCGATACATTCTTCCGCGTACCAAAATTGAAATATAAAGAATAATATAATAAAATTTTAATAGTATATTATTCATGTAAGAGAGATAATATGACGGAAATATTTTGATGTGCGTATCCGCCGCTGAATGTTGATCATTTCTCAGGACGAGGAAATATCTTAGATCCTAAGCTCGATCGAGCAATAGTAACTGACCATTGTATTTAGTTATTTTAAGTTGTTGTCAGTTTGTATTTTTTTTTTAGACTTTAATTAAAGGTGTTGTAAGTTTACACAAACGTTTTTGTTACTATACTCAATAAAACATCCCTTTAATCGTTACCAGGTACGCGTTAAACGTCGTCGCATATAAATAAGGTTGCAGTTGTACTGCCGATAATTACTGTACCAGGTCCATTGTTTCGCAGACAGGTAGGTGTAGATTCTGATTGTGCTGTTATTAATTTATAACACTTATTCGCAAGGATAGAAGTGGAAAAAAAGTACGAAATGTTGGAATCACAAACATAAATTTATGATTTATGAAACAAAACGAACTAACAGAGACGATTTGAATGTGATTTTCCAGCATCGCCAGTTTTCAAACAAACGACGGCTCAATCGAGCGTTAAAATCGAAACACCTAACGAATTAAAGTAAACCCTTCAGCACAATCTCTCGACGACTGTCGCACTCGTAGACGGAACAACCTTGTTGCAAGTCGAGCAAACATAAATTATTATCTTTTTCATTTAATCGAAAACTCTATGGCGATAAGTTCAGTACGTTATTTCATATTACAATGCTACAGCTGTACAAACTATAAAAGAATGTAAAAAAAAAAGTTAATGATTGCACGATACTCCTTGAGTGTATTGAAAAGAAATAATTATTTTGTACTCGTCGACTGTTCTTCGCTTCGGTTTGTACTCACAAGCCTATCGGTACGGGAGCAACGTGTGTGCAGTTTTAATATATATATATTTATATATATATATATATTTTTTTTTATACCGATTAAGCAGCATCGGCCAGCGACTGCCACTAGTCCTTGATTATAGCTACGGAGTTGTCCTCGAAGACCAAATCCGTTCTCGACGGATAAACCAACTTCATGTTGCCCTCCATGTCCACGATCTTCACCTGCGACACGAGCAGGTCGTTGAACTCGTGCGACTCGCCAGATTCGGAATTACTTCCGAGTCCGAGAACGAGCAGTTCCTTCAAGAATTGATCCAAGACGTTCCTTCGAATAAAAAAAAAAATCAGTAACCCGCATATTCGATAATTACAAGAAATCTTCGTCTTGCGCCAATTTCACTTGCAAATCTGTTGCGAACTCGCGCTCGTGACTTCGACCAGCATAGATTTCGTGCTCGGCGACATCTTCGTTATGTCGCTGTTCGTTATAGGAGGAAAAGAAACGACCTGCGACGAGCTGTCCAAAACGCACGCGTACAAAGATTTTCCCTCCAGAAGATAGAGATACTTGTGGATGCCCGAGTAGACGTTGCGCTTCTTCTCTTTACGGAGATTTATCGCTTCGGTTTGAAGCTGCTGAAAGAGGGCCGCGCCGGTGAACGTTTTGTTGCGCATCAGCGGCTTTATCTCGATCTCGTTCGGAGGCTTCGCTGTGTAGGTCAGGTCGCCTGAAAAAATCGAGAAAAAAATGGGATATCGAGCGAAAACCCGATTAGTCGTAACGGCGATAATTACCGGGCGCGAACAAATCGAGATCGTGAGTCGCCAGCGTCGCGGCGTTTCTCTTCTCGCATATTCCCTCGTGAAGCTTCGTCTGCAGCTGAATGAATTTCTTGAAACTCTCCTCCGTGAAATTGAGATTCCTGACTATGCAAGCGACGATGTGCGGTCTGACGGTTTTAACGTTCTCCGTTATCTTCACGACTGGATTATCGTCGGTGACCTTGAGAATTCGCATCTTGTGACACATAGCTTCGAGGCCCTTCGCGGCATTGTCGTTCTCGGAATTCTTTCGACCTTTC
Source organism: Stenichneumon culpator (assembly GCA_964017025.1). Classification (NCBI taxonomy): domain Eukaryota; kingdom Metazoa; phylum Arthropoda; class Insecta; order Hymenoptera; family Ichneumonidae; genus Stenichneumon; species Stenichneumon culpator. The sequence continues at coordinate 1,346,621 of OZ024770.1, read as the reverse complement.
TTGCCCTTCTCCGACTTGCCGCCAGCGCCGCTGTTGCTCTCGGCCTTCTCCGACGTCGGACAGTGCTGTCTCACGTAGTCCAGAACTTGCTTCGTTCTGCATTGGTCAACCAACTTCGACAGCCTCTTGTCCGTCAACGAATTCCCCTTCAAGTTCAGTTCCTTCAATTTTGCGCAATCGGCCAATTCGCCCGGTACAACTGCAAAATCGAATCCGGCCGTTTTAATACTGTTGAAACTTCGTTTTCTCTGTGTTGAATGTATTGCATTATGGGCGTGTTTTTTAATGCCGATCTGCTCGGCTACGCGTTCGTTTATTTGCGGCTGCCCAAAGCTGGTGGGTTTTAAAAAATGACCAACTGCACATTGGATTCTATCCATGAGATACATCTGGGGCGATTTGATAACAAAAGAACGCTTAAAGGAGCAGATTTATGTCAAAACTAAAGTATAAAAGCAGAGCAGACTGGAATACGCGAATAGTCATTTCTGCTGTGTATGCGTGCAAATATATCTCAAATGTTTCTGGCTGCAGCCAATCAGAGCAGAAATGCATTAAAAAATGCACCCTATTTGTTTTAGAAATTTGATTATGTTGGCAACAACTCCTTCCCTGCAAATATAAATAAATAAACACATAGATAAATAAGTAAATAAATAAAATGGCATTGGACAAACAAAAAGCTTGAAACATTTGCATGAAATTTCGATTCTTCACCTTTTATACAATTATCAGCGAGATCAAAGATCTTTAGAGACGGCAAAGAAGCCACGGCCGCTGGCAATTCTTTGATCTTATTGCCATTGACCTTTATCTCAGCGAGATGTACGAGCTCCGGATAGCAAACGTCGGGAAAGCTCTCGAATTTGTTGTTGGACAAGTCGAGCGAGCTGAGCTTGGTGTTGGCCGCTTGGGACGGCAGTTCGGCGAGGTTGTTGGAGCTAAAATTTATGGACGTCAGCTGCGGCAAGTGGCTCAGCGCTCGGGGAAGGTGCTCGAGCTGGTTCCTCGAGCAGTCGAGAACTCGGAGTTTCGTCAGTTTACCGATCGATTCGGGTATTGATTTTATTCTGTTGGAGTGAAGCGCGAGAGTCATGAGATTCTCGAGTTTGGCGATGTCGTCCGGTATGACCTCGAGGCAGGTCTCGTGTATGTCGAGGTAGTTTAAATTTTCGAGGTCGAAGACACCGCTGTGAATCCCGGCCGCGGCGATCCTCTTCGACACTTCGGCACGCGAGAGTACGAGCTCGTGCCTGTTCTCCTTAGCGGCGAGGACGACCTCCGGCCACGGATTGTCCGAACTCATCGTTATTATATTATTTTAACGATGATGTTTTTTTTTATGTATCTCGAGGAAGAGCCGAGCCAGTGACATTAGTTTTTGGTTCTCCGCGAGGTTACACGCCGGCGTGTTTGTTGCCCTGAATGGAGCGATGTGCGTGAGGGTCATTTTTTGTCAGCGCCACTTCTCAACAAAATTGACCGTCAATTAACCGTCAACTTCGCTTCTTGCGAAATCGTCATATAAGCTCCATAAAGTTGGCCATACAACTTTAATTTGAAAAATGTGCAATTGATACAATTCGTTCGATGGTCGTTTGGTGGTGATTGGTAGCCTAATTAAAACATTTGGTGGTCAATCGTTTAATTCACATACAAAAATAGTAAAAAAAAAAAGACCGTCAATTAAGTCTTTTTTTTTTTTTGTAAATTGACAGATAAAAAAAATGACGGTCATTTCGCATCACCAACCGCCATCAACCATGGCGGCTTTCCAGCCGGAATTCAGAATGATAGACAATCGCTTCTCCGTTCCTCCGATTGGTCCATTCTCTCAGATTAGGATAGTGTCCAACGGAACGAACCAATAGCAGTATCGGAATAAGTGATCTCATCACTTATTCCGATAAGTGACGAGTGTCTGGAAAGCGCCTAATATCCCGGCCGTCTCCGTAAGTCGCGCACGAGCCACTGAATTTTGCGGCTTGATTGGCCGAGTGGACAATCCTCTCTTCGTACGCAAGATAAATCTTTGCCAATCGGGACTCGCCGGCCCGTGCAGTCTCTCGCGATCGCACCGACCGAATTGCGCCTTCTGCCTTTCGTCGCCTCACAAAAGTTTACTAAAAAATTTACTCGCGTGTCGCGTGTGCCGCTCGGCGCGCCTCGACTCTCGCATCCCGATCGTCGTTCCTCCGACAATAGGTTGCTCGGTCTGCTCGGCGCGATCGTCATTGGCGCGGTTCGTCGCAAGCCTCTCGCACTCGTTTATCCTCCCGGTCTATCTGAGCGGATAGTAAAAGGTAAAGTACTTACGAACGCAGATTGTATACAAACTCCGTAAAGCGTGTGACAAACACTACACTATCCCTACTCCGCAGACTTAAGGTGACGGAATTCCGTGCGCTCGGCAGATTCGACGGGCATTTCCTCCGAGCATGAGTCCGTTGAACAGGGGACCGCTTCTAGGCCCGAGAATGCCACCGGTTGGGATGCGACCACGTTTCGGCGCGCGATTGCCGATGCCGGGCATGCCGCTCAGAATGCCGCCGCCGCCGCCTATGGGGCCGATGTTCGGACCGATGCGACAGAGAATGATGCCTCCGAGGCCCGGCGGACCTCCGCCTCTGTTCGGGCCCAGAGGCCGCGGAGTGCCGCCACTCATGCCGCCGATGATGTGCCCGAGAGGCATGGGACCTCGCGGCCCTCCTATGAGACCCGGACTCAGAGGACTCCTCATGCCGCAGAGGCCTCCTCAGGGCTTGCCTCACATGAGGCCCAGATTCCCCATGGGCAACGGCAACATATCGGCCAAAGCTATCAACAACGCAAAGAAGGTCAGCAAGCTCGAGGTAAATATAAGAAAAAGACAACATTTGTCTGGAATTTTTTAATTATAGGAACAATTTTTTGTCTCAGTATTCGTGCTCTGATCTTGTGTTTTGTTGCAATCCGGCACCGGAGTGCCTGGTGATAGAATCGGATTGTTGGAGACTGGAAGGCTCGGGTTTGATTCCTGCTGAGTGGGGAATGTTTTTTGTGAGCAGTGGCGATCCATTTTTGTCCGCATAATATTGGAGCTCGGGGAATCGGTCTAGCGAGCTATAGTTTGTTTAGGTCGGATGGCGATCGGCTATACTTGGCATAGGTTTTCTGTGGTTTCTACTTTGCATAAAATGGATGACTATCTGTTATACTTGGTATAGGGTTTCTGTATTTTCTACTTTGTATAAGTTTGATGACTATACCTTGTTGGTTGGTTGTGCTGTATCTGGCATAGCATTCGGGGACAACCTGTTATACTTGGCATAGGTTTTAAGTGGTTTCTGCTTTCCATCAGTTGGATGACTATCTGCTATACTTGGCATAAGTTTTCTGTAGTTTCTACTTTGCATAAGTTGGATGACTATCTGCTATACTTGGCATAGGTTTTTTTGTGGTTTCTATTGGGCATAAATTGAATGACTATATCTTGTTGGTTGGATCTGCTACAATTGGCATTGCATTTCTGGGACAACCTGTGATACTTGACATTGGTTTTCTGTGGTTTTTACTTTGCATCAGTTGGATGACTATCTGTTATAGTTGGCATAGGTTCTCCGTGGTTTCTAGTTTGCATAGGGTTAATGACAAACTACTATGTAGGTTGCATAGGTATTCCGTGGTGTCTATGTTCTGGGCGAATATGCAAATGTTTCAATGTCAATCTCAAAAATCCGTGAAATACCGCGGTCGGTAATAAAAACTGTAATTGGTTTATTCAACGACGCGAACCTTGGATGGTGATAAAAAATTCTTAGACGAAGCGGAAGAACCTTCCTCTCGACGACGTCCGTTTATCAGTTTTTTAATCTTGCAGGAGCTCGAATTAAAGAAACCCTGGATGACCGACGAGATTCGCAGCGAGATACAGAAGAAAAATAAGCTTTACGCCAAAGCGAGGAAGAACAAGGACGCTAAAGAGTGGAACGAATTCAAGGACTTGAGAAACAAAGTTACGAGAATGATAAGAGATGCCAAAAACGAGTACCTGACGAAGAATCCCGAGCAGGTATGTGTGTAGCGAACATTTTTTTCGATCCGCCGAATTCTTCCGGCGTCGGACGCGCGACTCTGTTCTCGCTTTCGCGCGTGGTTTCTTTGACCCTCCGAGGACCGAACCAACGCCCAGACCGGTGGAACAAACTGACGAAAATTATTAGGAAAACTCCTTCAACCGCAAAGTGTTGATTTTCTATCTTCTGATTCCTTTTATGTTTTACTAATCTTTCAATTAAATGAAGCATAGGTAAGTACGCGTATTTCAAACGGCTGTGCTTGTTCAATTTTGACGAATCCTCGGCACTTGCGAAACCCCGCGCGTGAAGCATGAACATTTTTTTTTTACATCCGACTGATGTCCCTCCCGAGCACTGTCGTTAAAGTCCAATGAAATTTCGATAGCCCTCTAGTACGAGAGTAAAATATCAAAATAACAAAATTTAATCAATTTTTTTTCTTTTTTTTTATTAAAAATAAATCATATCACAAATCTTCGTCGGAATGCCAGTTGATGGGTTACTTTGGTTGCAGGGTGGTCAGAAAACAGAGAACAAAGATAAGAATACAATTGATTCCGAGGGTGTTCAGGAAACTGAGAAACCTCCGAAAAGCGAAAGTACCGAACTTGCCGAGAGTACCGAGATGATCGTGAAAAGTGATGCGGAAAGTGCCGCTGCCGAGAGTGCGACCGAGATAAGTGAGAAAATGGCGCTAACGGAGGAGACACAGCCTTCCAGCGAACAGGCTCAGTCTTAAAAGCTTCGGGCTGCTCCTCCCTTGCCGGAATTATTTCATATTCTAAATCATTTGCAAAACGACGACGTTGCGACTTTGCCTCCCCCACGTCAATCAAAAATATTAACGAGGCTCTGCCTTGTTCTTTATCTTGTTTTCTTTTTCTTCACACATAATTGTTCACGTTGTATCGAAGTCCTCGAAACTTGTAAGATATGCAAATAAGCGCTATGGGAGCGGACGTTAATCATGCGGACGTGTCTCCGAAAAATTGTCACTTTGTCGATTCGCATTTTATTGCAGTATCTGTTTTAAGAGTCACACTGTTCCCCTTCATACTGTCTTCACGTTGATTCTCGCAAGACCAATATATTAGATAATAATAATATTAATAATATATTATAATAATATTATATATAATATTATTATAATATTATATATAATATTATTATAATATATTATTACATATTATTTTAATACTGCTATATTAGAGCCTTCTTCTCGTATTTCGTAGACCCGTGTTTAATGTCTGTGAGAGGCTCTCGATCAATTAATTTACCGGCGTGCAGTTTCCGCCGCAACATTCCTTACTGGTACAGCGATAACGATTTATAGCGAAAGAGAAAAAGTGAGCGCCCCCCCTCAAGTATATGTTAGATTTATTTATCGAGTACGTAAACATAGCTTACATAATCATTAATTGAATTTAAAACTCTGTTTTCTTTCACTCTTAAGCACCATTCGGCAAACTCACGAATACATGTAGTATCGCCGAGTTATCAAATTTTTTTTATTTTTCTTTTTCATTTCCCGGATGTTTTTTGTACGCAATCCACAAGCCGAATGTTCGCTCGTATGAATCCGTCACTTTCATCGGCACAATTCGAAAGATTAAAATGAAAAATCAGAGATTATAAATTTGTATTTAAGATTAATATTGTATGAATAAATGATATTTCTACAAATTCTAACTCTCGTCTTTGTATCAAAATCGGCATATGGATAAATCCTACAAGCAGTTCGTCTCACTGCTTTTAAACGTGAAAATAATGGATTGTATGTTTATTAAGCTACAGGAAAGCTAGTTTTAAAGTTTCATGATCAGTGGCAATATACCATTATCGATGGATACATATCCAGTGCGATGTACAGTGTGCGGCCGAGCTTTTTTTATTTATGTTCATTTTTTATCTTCGAGAAGTCATAGAAGCACACGTAAAATATAATTCTCTTGTTTCCTGAGCACCATTCAATCCACCTGTCGAGAGCACGTGAAATACCGCGGTCGGTAATAAAAACTGTATTACATTTTTTTAACAATGCCAACCATTTACGTTCGGAAGAAAATATTCACATAAACCTGAACATTCAAATCCCGTTTATGTGAGAATTTGCTTTTGAAGGAATGTGAAACCCCTCCGCTTACCGTATTCGAGCGCAATCGGTAACGAATCGCCTTCCCTATTTTCTTCGAAACTGTTAAGCGGATGCTGGACCTTCCTGTTTTACTGACCGAAATAAGCGACTTCTTAGTTTTCACAATTCGTCGTTACTATGCAACGGGAATGCTTCAAATCTTACAGGACTGTATTAATAACATAAACGATTCGGCCTGCACTAGAATTTCGGTCGAAATCTTCCGAGAAATAAAGAAAATCGAACATTACAAATTGTCGCGAAAACCAACATGGATACTGAAATGTCAACAGCATCCGTTCTGTAGGATATAAAAATTCTAAATCGCGCATACGTCAAAAGAGGGTCCATGCCGATTCTTTGAAGTTCTCCGAATATTTCAAAAATCGTTAGAAAATCTATTACACAAAAGAAATCAATGTAAATTGTATTCTACGTTTACGTTTATTGTTCACTCGTGAAAAGTGTTCAGAGCCGATAGAACATACATGAATGTAGTGTAGAGCTCGATGGGTCAATCGTTAACTACGTTCGCGCTTTTTCGCAAACTGTAATACTCGTCTTTTTTAATTCCTTGTACGTTGTTAATGACAATTCGACGGCACACCGAAGCGTTTATGTTAATATTATAGACCTGCACGATTTGAAGCATATGCGTTGCATATTAATAATTTTTAAGTGAATCTAAGAAATCGCCGAGACCGGTCGGTAAAAAAGGTAAGCAAGGAGTTAAAAACCGGTCCAGCATCCATAATATTTTCAACTAAAGTCAATAAAGTTGTAGTCGATGGATAGACGCGTGAAAACCTAAGTTGTTTTTCTCAAAAATATTTAACAGACTTCGAGAATACGGGGAAAGCGATTCGTTACCGACCGCGACGATTTCACAGGCCCTTGACCGGAAATGGTTAGCGCCTTTTAAGATGAAGTGTAACTTCTCGGTCGGTAAAAAAAACTGCAATCCAAAATTCTCTAAGACCATTGATTTTTAGGGAAAAATACGAGAACGCTAAATTATGCGCAGTAATTCTGCAGTTCGCTGTTTTCACCATTTTCCCAAAAAATAAAGGGCTTATAATAGATTGTTGGGTTGCGAAATTGCAGCTATCTCTCTCGCACTCATAGCGGTTACACTTCACCTTTAAAAAAAAATTAATTACAATTTTTTTGACCGACCGACTCTGGATGGGGCTGGGCGGAAGGGGAGTCACGTCGCTTTAGGGGAAAACACGCCTCGGGCTTTCGTCGAGCAACGCGAATTAATTGACGAGCGGGTTAACGATTACCTATCGAAACAATTTCAAGCGAACGTTTTTAGGCCCACATCTACGAAGATGATAGTGAGCCTTACGATGTGAGAGACGAGAATTACGTGAGCTCGGAGAACGAGGAGAAGGCCGGCTATTGCGAGGTGTGCGATCGCGAATTCGAAACGGCTGAGTTGCTCGATAGACACACAGAGTCTCACAAGATTTGCGGGATCGATGGTTGCACATTTTCCGCGCATCCTAAACTAGTCGAGAAGCACATAAGCATGCAGCACTGTACCGGCCTCTACCACAGAATGAAGAACCTCTCTACACCCGAAGACATAGAAAAGTGGATTGCCGAGAGAAAGAAGTAAGACCACTTCCGGTTTCGACCGAAGCGGCGCAAAAACTGTTTTACCGATTTTCTTTCTATCGTCATTTTTTATTCCAGAAAATATCCGACCAAGACGAACATGGAGCAGAAGATAGCGGAAGAGACGGCGAAACGTAAACGCGGTGAAGTTATAGAGGAAAAAAAATCGTTTGATAAATCGAAGCATACGCGTAAGACGAGTCGTGAAAAAAACAAGAGGGTGCGGAAACGCAAAACTCAAGAGGGCAGAGCGGAGACGGAGCCGCTTCCTACCGAGTGCTACAGAGGTTTACGTCCCTTCGCAGGAACTGGTTAGCTCATTCGTTACTGCGTTATTTCCTTTTTTTTCTTCCATGTAAGTTTCGTGCGCATGTAACGGTGTATTCTTCCTGCAGCGGCCTTTCGTCGTGCCGGAAGTGAGGAGGAAGAGGAGGAGGAAAGGGAACCGGAACCGGAACGCCTGGAAGGTCTCGCGGAAGCGGCGACTGACCTGACGGTCCCGGATTTTGCTGGCAACATTTCCGACGATGAGGAAGAGCCGATGAATGTATTGAAATTGGGTACATCAGCTTCCGGTTCTTCCTCAACTGAACCCACGAAGTCCGTGGAATCCTGCCTGCTCAGTCTGGTCGCCGATTACGGCACCGATTCCGACGATGGCAAGTTTTGTTCACCTAACTGTTTAATTTTTCACTTCCGACTCAGCATTGTTAATATGCTACGCATATGCGTCAAATCATGCGGAACTATGATTTTGACATTAACGCTTCGATGTGCAGTCGAAATTATATTGATAACTTAGTTTGCGAAAGTGCATGAGCGTAGTATCACGATTGATGCACAGGTGACTCTGCATCGTGCACTGCATTCACGCCGTGCACCGAGAGCGGTTGCGGGGCGGTTCGTGTACGGCTTTGGTGGTCACCAGAGTCAGGCAGAATCGTTCGCGTTCAGAGCACTTGGATGGGTAACCGCCGAGCCGTGCATTAACTGGCGCATTGGAACCGTTGAGCGGGAGGTCGAATTCTGAGGATTGGTTTTCCTACTCGAAGTATCGAATGCGAACATGAAGACTCAGTTGAAATGACCGGCTGTATCGGCGCAGGTTTGCTGCAGAAAAGAAAAATTAATGAGAATCGTGGCCAGCTCGGTCACAGAAAGCTAAAGATTGATATCCCTTAAAAAGGGGATTAAGAAAAAAAAGTAGTCTTTATTACCGACAACGGTATTTTTCACGCTCTTAATCACATTAATCCATCCAGACGTTCCCGACGAAGTCCCTGTGAAGAGGATAAGGATGGACCCTCCTGCCGAAGAGGATCTGCCCAAAGTACCGGAAATATCTCTCGCCAAGCCTACAAACTCTACCGATGGTAAGTTTTCTTCACTTAATTGTCCCCCTTCTTGATGCAATCATCAAGAGTAGGTGAAATGCCTCGGTCGGCAATAAAAACTGTAATAATATTTTTTCAACGATGCCGATCTCGTACGATCGAAAACACGTTCTCGCATGAAACTGATGTAAACATGTGAGCATTTTCTTTTGAGAAAAATTCGTCCAGGATCGGTAATACAAAAAAAAAAATAATTACATTGTTCACATTGTAACATTGTTCACATTACCGACTGAGCGCGAAAGGGGGTTTTACATTGCCTTGATAGTTTTACTCTGTGCAGACGAGGGTCCGGAACAAATCCCCATAAAGAGGGAAAGCGCAGACTTTCCTATCGAAGCTGATTCGCACCGAGCGCCAGAAATAGCCGTCGCCGAGCTCGCTAACGAGCCGCAATTAAACGTCCGTGATAACTCGAGATCCAAGAACGCGAGACATTCAAGAGCGGCGAAGCCCAAACCAATGCAGCCTCAGAGGAGAAAACCGAACGACAAGAGTCCTCGGAAAACCCCGAACGGCAGGTACGGAGATAAAAAGCGTTTGATGTTGCTGCAAAGACTGTTATCTCGTTCCATACAACACGAGAGAAATATCATCTGCCAATGCATCAAGTACATTGCGGACAACGATTTTTTTCAATGACGATTTTTGTTTCCAAACAACGATGTTTATTTGTAAATAATAAATTGTCTTTATTGTACAGCGCCGAGTCGCGTTACCAACTAGGCGTTTAATGTCCAATCGACGATCGTTGTCCTTTAGCCGAATGAAAACGTCTATCGTCATTTCGAGAATCGCTTCTTCTTCTTAATCTTTTTCCGATCGCTGTCGAAAGGATCGTTCGTAGATTCGTCGATCGTCACATTGCCACGTTTCTCACCGCTCTTTACCGATATCAGAGATTTGCTTGCGTTGCTCGTCAGTATGCTGTTCCAATCCTCGTCGGTGCCTTTTATCGCGTACTGATTTAAATTCTCACGCTTGAGCCTCGAGAGCTCCGCTTTCTGTTTAGCTTTGAGGTCCTGCGATTCAAACAAAAGAAAATCGAATTTTTTATTCCGAGCATGACTCTATATCGAATAAATTTATAAATAAAACGACAAATGGCGATACCTTAGCCGCGGCCTCCAATTCCGATTCCATACTCTTTCCGTTCTCCGCGTCCACGCGGATATCGTCGTTCGGTCTTTCCTTGACCATCATTCGGCTCTCGACAAAGTCCTCCGCTATACCGTTCAAGAACTGAATGGATTTACGGATTATACGATTGAACAAGCCGAGCAACTGGGACGACGGTAAGCTCAGTTCCTCCGAAAGCTTGTCGACGGTCTTGTGCTGAAGACCCAGCCCCAGAAGGATCGCCTGCGAAAATTTCGATGAAATATTGAATTCGAAATTGCAGGTACGATTACAATCGAATCGATCGGTTACTTACCGCCTGTACAGGTGAGAAGTGTGTGTCTCCCATCAGATTAAGGAAATACAAACGCGCGAGCGGTGGCAACAGGTCCATTATCAAATGATAGTCAGCCATATTGCTACCGTACATCTCCAGACGCTTCAAGTCGTACGATGTGAAGAATGCGTCCAGCGTATCTTTGTTGATAACTGCGAATTTATTTTTAAGTTGATTCAGATCGGTATAATTTTTTCATTCTTTTTGCTTCGTCATATGTTTTCAAATTTTGGAACTTGTGGTCAGATTTTATGGGAGTTATTTGAAAAATTACTAATACGTCTAATTCGAGTAAACCCAAAAGTACCAACTTTGAATTTGAAACGATAATGGACTAACACTGTACAATGTTTCGTATTACGTTTGGCGAAAATTAATCTAATTTAAACTTAATGAGATTTTGAAATTTTTGAATATTGCCGAAAAGTTGTAATCGAAACAAAATTCTCGGTCACCAGGCCAGAATCTTTTTTTTGCGATCGCAGCGAATTTCTTGATTATCCGGTTGTACCTACCGGTAGTCGATTGCTTGATAGTTTTATTCGTCAGCACACCGAGAGCGAGGGACGGTGAGTATCCGCTGAAGGAGTACGACAACAGGGTCGTGAATCTCCGCCGAAAGTCTTTCGAGTAAGCTTCCAACCATCCGAAATCCTTTTCGTCATCCGAAGCGACTTTGCACAGCATGATGCAAGAATGTTCTCCGGTGATGTCGTTCGGCGTTTGCCTAAATGGACGAACCATGTTACTGCAACGATTGGAAATACACCGGCACGCTTAACGGCACAAGTGATTGGCAGAAGATGCAAACCTCAGGTAAACTGGAACGAAACACGATCGTTTCCAGAATTTCAAGAGAGACTCAGTCAAGCCGAAGGACACGCCGAGATAGTCCAGGTTCTCCGGTCGTCTTTCGTTCAACTTGAGCAGAAGCGGCGGAAGAGACGCTCTGGGTTCTGGAAAAAATGTAACGTTGAGGACTCAACTGAGCAGTAAATCGTATCGGAGAGGCGGCGATGGACTCGCAAATTACCAATCGTCTCCTCGAGAAGGTCGATGCTTTTATCTTCGACCCTTGAGATTTCTGTGCTCGCGGCTTCGTTGGGTTTCTCGTCGATATTCGGTATCTTCATTTCGTAATATTGTTTCAGCAACTCCAAGGCCCGACTTCCGTAACCCATCTGAAATGAAGAATACAAAGAAAATATAGTACAACAAGTTCCTTAAAATTAAGTCAAATTGAATCCCGGAAGAAAAACGCCCGGAAAAGCCGGAGATATTAAAATGGGGGTTCTTTCCAGCACATCTTTCTTGAACATCTACTTGTGGAACAACCACTTCCATGCCGTCAAACAATTAAAAAAAAAAAACCCCTACAATTCATTTGTTACTAAATTTTTTTCTGCGACCTTTTTTCCAGGGCCTTCTTGTCCGCCTACCTTTTTTCAAGATCTTGGAAAAAATACACTGAAAAAAAACTCCGGTAAAAAAAAACCATTTTCTTAACTCCATCATTTCCGGACTTTTTCGGAGTTTTTCCCGGGTTTTTTACGCCTGTCGGTGAAATTCTATGGATTAAATGTTACCCCATGATAGTCCGGATGCGTGGCTATGCGTACGATGCGCGCACCGGCCAGTCTCGGAAAGTCGTTGTCCTGGTACTGCTGGGCTATCGTCCACGGTATGAGATCACCGGCCGCCCTGCGTCCCCTTCCCAGCCCGTCGGCAATCGTCGCTTTGCTCACTTCGCCTTCCAGACAGACCTGTATGACGACCAGTATCTCCGGCAGGGTCTTCCGATTAGGATCAACTGGACCGAGGAGACAGAAGAGATGATGGGCCGGTGCGTCCGACATCATTTGCAAATCGTTCGGACTATTCTGAAGCGGAATACAATAATTAAAAAAAATTAATTACTTTCTCGTGCTGAATGACTCAGGTCGATGGCTCTTCGCCAAGCTGTATAACTATCATTATAAATAAAGCTAGTATAAGAAGAAACTATATAAATATTAAGCTTTGGCAATAAATCTCTTTTAGTACTACTTAATTAATTTCCATTCACGTTCGACGTCGAGGTCTCACTTGCCTTGTAATGCGAGGCTACGTAGAGCGCCACGAGTCTCTGCAAGAACAGCTCGGATGCTTTGTGATACGAGAAGAGGGTGTCCCTATTTATGTAGTAGAGCTGGCAAGTGTCCGGTGGCGGACAACCGGAGAGGATCGGCGCGTGGGTCATGGCGTCGAGACAGAGCAAGTTCGTGAGCCATTCTTCGACGTTGTCGCCGGGCTTGTAACGAATCGACTCCTCCAGAGTGAGCTCGTACAACTGACGACCGAGCAACGATTTTTCCGACTTGGACTTGTCGTTCTTGTTGCTGTTGGGAGCGACGGTTTGGGTTCGGAGTTGCTGCAGCAACTTGAGCGACAGCGAACGTCCAGTGCCCTCGTAGCCGTTTATCGTCGACGAGAGAAATACCAGGTACGGGCCGAGCATGGCCTTCACGTAGGGCAACGGTATAGCGGCCGCCTCGTCGATCACAAGCAGCTCCGCCTGACTCAGTTTGTGCACGTCCGTCGGATGAATGTACTGGATCGTCTGTCTGTGGTCGCGAAAGACGTTCACCCGGACGGTGGCCTTGTTAAACTCTGGATTCGTCGATTGAACGAGACCGTAGTCCAGATGTTCCTGGTACGCCAGCGCGTCGAATCCTGCAAAATTAAATCATTCTAAAATCAATGCTTGCCCAGATAGCACGGAAATATTTTCGAAAGGTTTGAATAATTTTTTTTTTTTTTTTTAAATAATGAAAATTCTTTATCGATATAATTCAATATAGTTTAATTTTAAGTTCACGGTGGTCATTTGCATTGTTCAATTTTATAGTGCGACGATGAGACGTTAAATAAAATTAAAAAAGAAATTATACGGCCGAACTTGCCTTTGAAGACGAATTCGAACAGGGTGTTCAAGTTTTCCGGACTCGGACTGGAAATGTAAATGTTAGAGTATCCGAACGCCACCGCTCCGGCGATAGCGAGACCGAGGGTCGCAGATTTTCCTCGACCTCTCGACGCGGTCAGCGAGACCGTCGATCTCAAGCTTTTCTCCGATATCGTCTCGACGAATTTCAGAAGAGCCTTCGCCTGATCGACGGTCTTGCAGCAATTCACGAGCGATGAAACTGGCTGCGTGTCCTTGAAACTCTCCTTCAGAGCATCCAGCTCGGCCTGCTCCTCGGACGACGCCGCCACTTTCGGCAGTGCCTCGATCTTCAAGTTCTGCGACGATATCGGCAAAACGCGCAACTGATCGTCCACGACCAGACAACGATCGCACGAGGCCAGCGAGAGCAAAAATCTTTCGTTGAATCTGCCAACTATGTCCTGGAAAATGGAATAAGTATTTAATTATGATAATAATTATTATAATAAATTTATCGAATGCTTGTTTATTTCCTTGCGCGATGGCAATGGGAATATTTTACCTGATGGGCTTCCGTACGGAAGCGTTGATGTACGTCCATGCTCATTGTGTACAATTGCTTTAACGAATTTACCGACTGCAGAAGAAGCACGATGACCCCACCGCCTTCCACGGTTTCTATGGTACGAGCCAGCAGGTTAGGTGTAAGAGCTTCAAAATCCTACGGAATAACAGACACGGTTTCTTAGGCATTCTATATAGATAAGTCCATTTTTTTTTGCGCCGCTCCGCCCCGCGATTGGGACACATTTTCTTGATACTCGAAGATAATCTCTGTGAACTTTTGCAGATTTAAACAAATTCAGTGTTGTGGAAGATTTCGTTTTTTTTGTAAGTCGATGTATCCCGAAAACTATAAATCGTTTAAAACAAAAGTCTGAATGTAAAAATTGCATTTTCACGTAATTGAATTTTTCGAATAATTTATCGACCCTTTTGAAAATTGAAAAAGTGAAAAAAAAATCATTGGAGTATCTTCAATTGGTAGAATGCAAATTACAGGATGCATCGGAGAGTAGAAAAAAAGGAGCAGCTGGAACGGTATGGAGTTCCTCCCTACACCAACATACTCGAACAATAAAAAAATGGGCGTTTTCACAAATTCCTTGACCGAATTACCTGAAGAACGCACATGCCGTATGTATTTCCAAGGATCTTGTGTGTCTCATTGTAGTAACAGTAGCGTATGTTCGTGGAAACGACAAAAAGCTCAAAAGGGTCATCCTCGTTTACATCCAATTTGCCGCCTTTAACTTTCTTCTGTATGGACTTTATGCGTTTCTTGCGATGACTGCTGAATCCCAGCTCCTTCTTGTAACACCACAGCACCGAAGGTCTCGCCTTAACGACGGACTTCGACAACATGTGATGGAGAAGCACAACCTGCAACATTGAGACATTTGTATTTTTTTCGTTTTTTTTTTATTATAAAATATAAGATTTAATATAATTAAATTAAATAATAATAATATAAAAATTGAATATAAGATTAAAATATAATATTTAATTATAAAATATAAGAGTTCTCTAAGATACGAATAAATAAATGTTTTGCTCTATTCGAATTCATATCCCTAGTCATATTGCGATCTTGCAACAAAGTGTATTAAAAAGATAAATAATGTAAAATAATGAATTATAATGAACTTTTATAAATTGTATATTGTTAATTTCATCTAAACTGTAAAAATTGAAAATGTGAAACGGTTTGTCCCGCGAATAAATAAATAAATACATAAATAAATAAATAAAGATGGTTTGCATTTAGGTTTGTAAATACTATGAACTACGACAATGATAATTATGAGGAACCAACAAAGTTAGCAAATATTCCATCCTGAGTGTCCGTAAGAGTGTTCAATAACTTGTGTTTTCTTTTCAAAATTTTAAATGGTATCGTTGTATCGCCATTGCTCTTAGTCTTCAATAGTCTTAGGGTTTCGCAATGTGTCCCAAGTAATGCACCAGCACTGCTCTTCCATGAGAACTCAACCCATTCATAGCACGCCTTGTCCATCTGAATAATATTCTTCCAGAGTCGAGCACGAGAGATGCTATTTACACATGAGTAGTAAGCGTGACTTCAATAATATCTGAGCTAAGTCAAAAGAAGATTGTAGCACAAGCAAAATCTTTAAGTCATTATCTATCTGTTAAAAAAAAAGTACTTTTCTTTTAATTTGTATATGAATATATGTTAGTTATAAGACAAATTTGTACATTTACGTTTCGAGAATTGGTCAAGGAGAAATCCTTCGATAAATAAACAAATAAACAAAATAATCAAAGTAAGATCGCGGCGGCGATTGTCCGTTAGGCCGGAATTACCTGATCCCTCGCTTTCTCCCCGATAACGACGAACATCGTTCTGTGTCCTGCGATAACGCCATTCTCGATTAAAACACGTATACGATTGTCGATCTTTTTGCGAACCATTGCAGGGCGTTTTAACGACTAACCGCGAGACTGTCGTGCGCGGTTTAACGATCAGGTTAGGAAATGAGAGGTTGCACGTGGACGACGAGAGACGGCGGCTTCTCATTGGTCCATCGACTTCTGACCGAAGTTCGCGCGTTCGCCGAGTCGTGGCGCTCCGAGAAAGAGCAACTCTGTACCGAATGGAGCAGAATAAATAAGAAATGTCTGTCAAACGACAGGCCAAGATTCCGCTATTCTAGCTTTAAGAGTTAAATAAAAATGACTACGGTGCGTGGTATTGAGATTTCGGGGAGTTTCTGGTTCGACATAGCTTTAAGAATCGTTCTAGCAGTGTTGTTTGTGTAAGTCGAATTATCTCTCTCTCATATTATTCGCCTTCACGTACCGACGACGGTGGGACGATTGACGTCACGAGTATTTTGACGCAAGGTCCTTTCAATGTTTCCAGGAAGCTGGAAAGCGCTGAACCCTTCAACCGAAAAATTCACCAAGATGAATTGTGGTTGTACAGAAATCCTCCCACGGAATCTTACGTTCCGACGACGATACTATGGGTAGATATACGATTTACGGAATTTTACGAAATCTTATGAAATCTCACAAAATTTTACGTAATTTTCTGAAACTTTCTGAAATTTACAAAAATCTGGGAAAATCTATAAAATTTACCAAATTTACGAGAATTTTACCTTGCTCAAGTAGTCTTGTATTTGGAAATTTATTGGTGCTCCGTATGTTTCAGCCGCTCGTATTCATCACACCCATCGTAGTCATTTTTCTTACATTCCTTACTACTAGAGACAAGATTGATTTTTATCAGGCCACGCTGGCCGCGAGTCTAGCCTTGGGCTTCAACGGCGTACTGACCGACGTTGTAAAACTCATCGTAGGTACGTGCAGATGCAAGGAAGAATCGACTCGTCGTACAGGCTACGGATATGTCCAATGGTTGTAATACTTTCAGGCAGACCGAGACCCGACTTTTACTGGAGATGCTTTCCGGACGGGAGAGGAAACACAGAATTTCAATGCACGGGCAATCCGAGCATCGTGAAGGATGGAAGAAAGTCATTCCCTAGTGGACACTCTTCTTGTGAGTTTTAAAAATGTACAACTGAAATTTTTTATCTATATCAATATAATTTTTGTTGCAGTTGCATTTGCGAGTTTCGGCTTCGTCGCCCTGTACTCCGCCGGTAAGTTGCACACGTTCAGTCTGGCGGGTAAGGGACAGTCCTGGAAATTGTGCATTTTTCTATTCGCAATGGGCACCGCACTCGCGATTGCCCTCAGTCGAACATGCGACTACCATCACCATTGGCAAGGTAGGGAACAACCGAATCACAAGCACGTACGGTGAACGATCGGATAAGTTAACATTTCGGTAACCAGCACTACCAGATAAGTAAACTCCGTCACACCTGCCCAGGTACCTCCCTTATCACTCTTTTAATATATAAATTTCATTTTTCCCATACTTAAATTTTTATGGTGATATTCAAAGTTGTCAGAACAGTGGAGAGTCTGTCGGTCGCTTTTTCGCAGCAAGCTCGCCGCAACGTCGAACCTCAGTCATTTTTATCGAGACGACGATTCTGAGCGCGAGTAGCAAAGAGGAAGATGTGTTCTGTCTCCCCGCCGTTGTTGTTACCGGCAGCGGTAATTTACTTGACCTTAACTTATCCGGTCGCCTGCTGTACAACGATCTCTCTACTTTGTCCGCCAATAACGAATATTCTGTGCAAACGCTAAATTTGCATTGCAGATGTGGCGGTAGGATCGGCGATCGGATTTTCCATAACTTACCTGTGCTACAGGCATTACTACCCGTCTCTGGATTCGCAGCTCTGTCACAAGCCCTACGCGAGCATCGTTCGACAGGTCGATCTGCACGACAGAGAGATAAAACCTGTTAAAGAGGAGCAAATAAAGTGGATTTGAACATTCCCTGTTGACCAAGTACAATCAGTCTCGACTATCCACGAGAGACGTGTATCAATAAAGAATGTTGTGTTTATTTATGAAAACATTATCCATGTATTGAAAAATGTATCAGCGTAACGTCTCGGAATTTGCCCGAATGAACGGCCAATTTTTATAGAATTTTGTTCGATCTAGCAGATTTCGTAAATAACCGCCAAGCCGTTGATTGGCTAATCGTCGGCCATTTCCGTTTCGCGAGTTCCGTCGCCGGGTCGCAGAGCCATTCAGTGTCGTCGAACGGTAATAGACGAGATTTACGCTTCCTTTATCTCCCTCTCTTCGCTCCCGAAGCCCCGATTCTGAGTTTAGAGAAAAACTGGTCGAGATAGTAAAATAAGTTAATTCGCAAGAAACATTTGACACTCGTGCAAGGTTAATTGTCACGCGTGACGTTATTTCTTGCAGCGCGGAGTAAAAAACGCGTGTGGCCTCGGACCTATCCGCTGATCGCGCCAATCAAAGACGCGGACATCGGCAAGAGTGAAAGAGACTGTGCATTTGGCTGTCGCCTTCTCGTGAGAACACGAGATCTATTTTATAGTAAAAAAAAAAAATTATGATTCGGATGACTAGAGAAGCGTAGGGAAATTTGCCCGCCTGGGCCGGGATCCTGAAATCTATCTACTTACTAGCGACGCCAGTATCTCTAACTCTAACTTTAAGGTTGACTTAGCATTGGTCAGTATATCTGTATATATGACTTTAGCGTTACTAACTTCGCTGATAGGACTTCAGGATCCCGGCCCTGATGAGCCCGCGTTTTAACTTAAAAACTATGTTATCGACTAAATTACCCTACGCGTACACGACTCAAAACTATAATGTAAGAAGCTAATAGAAAATGGCCAAAAGATTTTGCTTCAACTGCAATTTCCTTTCGACTGATGTGCATATCCTTACAAAAATAGTTATCGAACGTTTGCATCCGAGCGACCGAAACTCCGTAAGATACGAAAGATTGAAAATATAACTAAAACGATTTCAAAATATTTCGCGCTATGTATCCAACCTATATTTATATTCAAATTAAAAACAAAAGATAAAAAGAAATTTAATAGATAATAGCCAAAATATTTTGCTTAAACTGCAATCACCTTCCGACCCAAGTGCATATCCTCACAAAAGTAGTTATCGAACGTTTGCATCCGAGCGACCGAAACGCCGTTTCAAAATAATAGCGCTAAAAGACGCGCGTCTCAACGGCACTACGGTTGGCTTGCGAAATGGCATCGCATTTCCCTTCGCTCTTTCCCTCTCTCCCACCCGCGTGCAGCCACACAGGTACTCGGTCGCTGCCAACCGCTGCTCCTACAACTACATCCACAAAGTACACGTCGCGCTCGTACTCGACGGATCCGAGGCATCGCGAGTACCAACGCCCACAATCTCGCTGCTTAGATGACTTGGTTTCGTCGTCGTCGCGGCTGCCTCGTTCTCGTTTCCTCCCGTCGGCCGATTCGATCGAGCGACCCTCGCGGCCCGCGCCTCTGGGACTGTGAACAAAAATTCTAACGGTGTGTCTTTAATGGCGAAGGTCCGCAAGCGTCGTACCTCGTCATCGCGCTGAGGGGAGCTAACATAAATCGCGGTGCGGCGAGAGAACGCCGCGCGCTCGCGGCAGTGCTCTGTTTATGTGCGCGCGTACGTGTGTGGGAGAGAAAGAGCCTCGACGTGCTCTCGACTCGTTTCTCTCTCCCTCACGGCTCTCGGTCCGAGGATCTTTTTTCATACTCTTCTCATTCATTTTTCATCGACGATTCTTTCATTCCGCTCGAGCGGGGCTTTCGGGCCAGCGAAGCAGCAACGAACGAGGAAGAGTCTCGCACCAAAGGCCGACGCGTGTGACTTCTGCATCGCGGTCCGCCCGTGTGAATCCGGAGTGTCGGTGGAAAAGGCGTTGAAAGAAGGAGAAAGGGAGAGAGAGAGAGAGAGAGACGGCGAGTCGGAGGGACGGAGACGGAGAGTGAGCGAAGAAAGACCGAGGCAACGGTACGTGTGCGCAGAGAGACGGAGGCACACACGGGGCGATACCGAACAACCGTCACCCCCGTCCCGAGGACACGGCGATGATCAACATGGAGACGGATAGAATAATCGAGGACACAAACACCAATATTCAGGTGAGAGCGGATTATTCCTCGGTTTAATGTTGTCTCATTTTTTTTGTTGTTTTTTTTTTCCTTCTCGTCATCGTCGTTCGTCGCCTCTGCGTATCCCCGTTACCCGCCATCTTATGTCTGGCTCGGAGGGACGGATTTCCCTCGGAATCTGTAGAAAATTGAGCGGCGATCCGAGGCCCGGGCCTGCGAGACGAAGGCGCAGGGCGTCGCGAGACGTCGCGCTGGCCGCTCGGGCTCGCGCGCGCTCGCTAAATCGTCGAAGTCCTCCGGGAAACTTTTGCGATCTCTTGAGGTTATGAACCCTCGAGAGTGAGGGAGCTGTGTGAGTGCTCCGTTGTGCGCCTGTGTGTGTACGCGCGTTTGTGCGCCCGCGCATCCGCGCACGACAAGTCACCGCGATTGTCTCAACCCATTCGGCAATTATTCGCTATCGGATAAAAGACACCGGATTATCAACGGCCATTTAATTTCCATCCCTCCGGGATGTCCGAGCGCGGTGTCTTCGGTTGATCGCTCCGACACGCGTCCGTCAATGCGCATGCTCCGCGAGGGAAATACAGTGGGGAAAAAAATATCGTCTGACGTTGAAAAAAAATTAAATAAACGAAGATTCGCTAAGATAATAAATCTTCGCAATCGATGTAAGGACGTTCACGTCGCGCTTCGGAATCCGATCGACCATCGATCTCTGCGTTCCCTGCACTGTAAAATAAGCACCAAGGTTTCTTGTACCACAAACTTTCACTATTTTTTTCGTGTTACTTTTAGAAGAAAAAATGTTGACTATTTTACAAAAAATATCTGTCTATTTTAGGAACATTTTATCTGTGAGATTAACAACGAAATAATTGTGGAAGTTTGTTGACAAAAAAATGCTTGGCGAATGTACGAATCTTTTTCTTACTGTTTACCTGGACGAGCTTCGACCGAAAACTTGGAAATCTTTTTAAACTCGAATTATTTTACCGGTGTCCACGCAAGCCTCTTTATAAATAGAGGACTCAATGTGTGTATTTACCGCGACGTATATTCGTTATCGAACCATAAGAATAAAAAAATGATAGCCGTTCTCAAATTATAGGAGTTTCAATTTTTCGGGCCTGACACACAAAAATCCTGACAGTTTTTCTCTGAATACGATTATCCAATGTTTTCTACCATTCTGAACACCTTTTACATAAAAAATCTCCATTTATTTATTTTTTCATGAAAATAAAGCTTCCTCTACGAGGAAGCAAAAGGGGCTCCTCGTGCGCATTGCAGTCGAGATGCGATCAGCACGCCGTCGGTCTGTTGCCGATCGAACGCTTGCCAACGCCGTCGCAATTTTACGTTCCGACTGAGAACTCTGCAAACCTTGTTGTTGTTTTTTTTTTCTTTTTCTTTCTGCTCTCCGATTGGGTACGAGATGCTCGTCACTGATAAACCATTGTGCGAGGTTGAGCACCAGAGACGGGAAGAAACAATACGACACGTTATTGTTTCTATCGCAATGGTGGAAGATCGAGCGCACGGACTCCTCCGGTCGACTCTGCCACAGGCCACGTAGAAGCGGTTTACTACATGATCAATGTTTTCGCTCCTCCCGTGTTCGGTCTCTCTCCCGCGCTCGCGGTGCCAACCCCGTTCGGCGTCGCCGCTCGTTGCGCCCTGTGTCCCTACGGCCTCGCACACGAGCGCACCGACCCGAGGCACACGGACGCTGATCCATACCAACCGGCCGAAAGGACGCGCGCGCGCGCGCAATCTCCGTCCGTTAGCTTCGCAAAGTAGGCCAGCTATTGAAATCGCGGTACGCCTGTAACATTTATCTTCCGTGTAAATTTTTAGTTAAAGCAGATTTTTAGAATCTAAAGTATACGGAGAGCGGTAATGTGTAACGATGAGAGCGCTGGAGTGTGAAAAGACTTGGTGGGAGCGTCGGTTAGGTCCGGCCCAATTGCTCGTTGAGGTGCAACGAGCGGATGAAATATTTCTTTTGAGACGGAAAGATCGCTTAGGGTCAGGCGTGCTCGCTGTGACTCTTGGCAACGTCAGGCACGCTTCGGGTGACGCGGTAGATGATTTTTAGGAAACTGCGAATGGAAATGGACTTAAGGGGAAGTTAAACAGCTGTGCGAGCCAGAGAGATAGTCGCGATTTTCAAATTAACTTTATTCAATGGTGCGAATTTGTTTGAGGAAAGAGTGAATTCGGTCCGGATGCGAAATTACCGTGCGCGTCCGGCTGGAATTTGCTTTTTCTTCAAAAAAATTAGTAACCTTGAGGAGAGTTCATTACAGTTTTCATTACCGACCAAGATATTTCACTTTCCCTTAAGGGCGTGTGTTACAGACTCAGTCGGTAACAAATCGCTTTCCCTGTTTTCGCCGAAACGATTGATACGACGAGCGAAAGCAAATTAGGTTTTCATACTTATATCTATTGACTACAAAAACCTAATTTGATTTTGGTCCACGCATCATGCCCTTAAGTAACACATGCCCTTAAGTGCATGTGTTACAGGCTCAGTCGGTAACAAATGGCTTTCCCTGTTTTCTCCAAAATTATTGATACGACGAGCGAAAGCAAATTAGGTTTTCATACTTATATCTATTGACTACAAAAACCTAATTTGATTTTGGTCCAAGCATCAACCATCGCGGATAAAATAGGGAAAGCGATTTGTTACCATCGGAGCATCGATACGTGTGTGTCACATGCCCTTAAGGGCATTTGAAAGATGTACCACGTGACATATGAGTGTGAGAGAGATAGATGCATTTTTCGAATCATTGTCATTTAAAACCGTTTGGCGTTACGGATAAAACGGAAGCATCATCGGATGCGGTATTAAATTGTACATCCGCTAATGCTTTGCTCTTTCCGGAAAAGTCTACGGTCTCTGAATCGCATTCATTACAGATTTTGGTTACCGACTGAGACATTTCACATGTCCTCAAGGTGAAATGCAACTACTCGGTCGGTAACAAAAACTGTAATTGAAAATTCTCTAAGACGGTTTTTTAGGAAAAAATACGGGAATGGTAAAACAATGCGCAGTAATTCTGCACACTATTCTCATAAGTTTCAGCGAACGAAAGAAAGTTATTCTATAGTAACTCTTATGCTCATTAATGTTCACGCAATGTTTTTTTTTTTTTTTTTTTTTAATAGTGTACTGAAAAAATGTTAATTCGTATTTTTAACGAAAAGTTACTTGTTATTCGCATGCCCTTGAAACGAGATAAATGTCCCATACGAAGGAGCGTTACAGATGAGATTCATTTTAAACATAACCGGAATCGGGCTAAGGCAAAACTTTCGATCATTTAAGCCTCTCACCTCGTTTTTTAATTTTCCGATCAACCCGATAATCTTGTTATTTGCAATACGCCCTTGAAACGAGATTAATGTCCCGTGCGAAGGAGCATTACCCATGGGATTATTCAGTTGGAAAATTAAAAAAAGAAAAATCAATTTTACCGAGCGGGTATCAACGGTAAGTTGCCCTTCATTAATGCCCGGACGATCCGACCAGTGCTGCTGTGAGAAAACTGACCGGGCATTGATAAAGGCCAGTTTACTTCCGGTTTACCCGTACCAAGTACGCGAAAGATTGACGATTTCCATCTCTTCGAAATATCGAAATTCTAATGGCAGGTAATTTAATTGAAATTCTATGTTTCAGTACCCGATGACGATTCTGTACGATCCAACAAGGAAGAAAGAAGGATCTCCGGGTCTCACAGCCCAGTACGGCCAGGAGCGTGAGATGTGCATGAAATACTTTGAGCGATGGAGCGAGCCCGAGCAGGTGCACTTCGTCGAACAACTGTTGGCGCGTATGTGCCACTATCAGCACGGTCACATAAACACCTTCCTCAAGCCCATGCTGCAAAGAGACTTCATATCTCTTCTGCCAAGTAAGAGAGAGCTTTGCGTGGAGCGATTGGAGATGCGACGCGATGGTCATTTTTTTGTGAGGCTTGGATTGTGAGGATTTTTTTGTCGATCGACAAGAAAATGACCATCAGTTGGGCGTAAGCAAAGTGCTCCGAATTCCGTGATGTGCTATGAGGGCAATTTTTTTTTCTCAGAATGACAAACGTGTCTACGTCGCACATATAGTTGGGAAATGAACGTCATTTTTTTGTCACAAATTTGTTCAACTTCACAAGTCTCGGTTGGCATCAACCAAATTTTTCTCTCTCGTTGACTCGTAATCATTCGTATCTTCATTTTTTAGCGATAAATTCATCAACGAAACGAGTACAACGGGTACCGAATAAAAAACTAACGTTCTTTCCAACTGCGGAAATTCCTACTTGGTTAATTTTACAAGTTCGGAGCGTCGAGGTTTTCGGAATTAATGTTTAGATTTCGCCGGTGCAATTTTTAATCGCTGATCGATCGTGAATCGTCTACTTGTTGCAGAGAAAGGTCTCGATCACGTGGCGGAAAGTATCCTGTCGTATCTGGACGCGGACTCGTTGTGCGCCGCCGAAATGGTCTGCAAGGAGTGGTACAGAGTGATAAGCGAGGGCATGCTGTGGAAGAAACTGATCGAGAGGAAAGTACGAACGGACTCGGTCTGGCGAGGCTTGGCTGAGAGAAGAGGATGGTTCGTGCTCTATAAATTGTCGTTTTTTACTATAGCTAATCCGTAGCACAGTCTGCGACATCGACTTTGAGCTCTTGTTTCCATCGGCAGGATACAGTATTTATTTAAACCGAGACCGGGGGAGAATCATCCGAACCACGCGTTCTACAGAACCCTCTTCCCGAAGATCGTCAAGGACATCGACAGCATAGACAACAATTGGCGAATGGGAAGGCACAATTTGCAGAGAATAAATTGCCGGAGCGAAAATTCGAAAGGCGTTTATTGTCTTCAGTACGACGATCAGAAAATCGTTTCCGGCCTCCGCGACAACACTATAAAGATATGGGACAGAAACACGCTACAGTGCATCAAGGTCCTCACGGGACACACCGGTTCGGTCCTGTGCTTGCAGTACGACGACAAAGCAATTATATCCGGCTCATCGGACAGCACCGTCAGAGTGTGGGACGCCAATACCGGCGAGATGGTCAATACCTTGATACATCATTGCGAGGCTGTGTTACATCTGCGATTCAACAACGGAATGATGGTCACTTGTTCCAAGGTCAGATATGGAAATGCTCACTCGAACCGTGTACAGTGGAATCTGGATTGTCCGAATCAATTGGGTTCCGGTTTTGAGAACAATATGACCCAGTTCGAATTAACGAGAATTCGGACAATGGAATTTTTTATTGTATTAGAAACAAATTTGCTCGACGATGAAAAGATATAAAAATTTTACGCCATGTTTCGGATAATTAGCTTAGTTTGGATTAATGAAAAGTTTGGATAATGGACATTTTTATAGCGTTACAACAAAAAAAAAACATTTTGATTTGTACGCATACGAGTATCTCTGCTCGAAGATGAAATTTACGCAATGTTTCGGATAATTGGGCCTTCGGATAATGACAAGAAAGTCAATTATGGAAATACTCACTTGAACGGTATAAAGTAAAATCTGGGTTATCCGAATCAATTGATCTCAAGCTGGAAATCAATTGGCCTAGTTCGGATTAACAAAAATTCGGATAATGGAATTTTTATAGTATTACAAGAAAAAAAAATCAATTTGCACACATACTACTATCGCTGCTCGACTATGAAATGACGTCGAAATTTTACACCACGTTTCGGGTAACAGGACTATCGGATAATGGAGGTTCCACTGTACATTTACAAATGGAAAAAAATATTCATATATAAAACAAAAATCGTCGATAACAGATGCATTAATGAAAATTTTTTTGTTCCGCACGCCTACGTCGCCCGAGCAGGACCGATCGATAGCTGTTTGGGACATGACATCGCAAACGGAAATCGCGCTCCGTCGTGTACTCGTCGGTCACCGTGCGGCGGTGAACGTTGTCGATTTCGACGAAAAATACATTGTGTCGGCGAGTGGTGACAGGACTATCAAAGTATGGAACACTTCGACGTGTGAATTCGTACGAACGTTGAACGGTCACAAGCGCGGAATAGCGTGTTTGCAGTATCGGGATCGTCTTGTAGTTAGTGGTAGCAGCGACAACACCATAAGGTTATGGGACATCGAGTGCGGTGCGTGTTTGCGAGTTCTCGAGGGACACGAGGAACTCGTCAGGTGTATAAGATTCGACAGAAAGCACATCGTCAGCGGCGCTTACGACGGGTGAGTGTGTATCGGATCATCGATCGGATTCCTCTTCCCCTTCTTTGACCTCGACCTTTCCAACAATTTATTTTTCTCAATAATAATCGTGGCCGTATTTTTTCTTTTTTCAGTAAAATCAAGGTTTGGGATTTGGTCGCCGCGCTCGACCCGCGAGCCCTCGCGAGTACCCTCTGCCTGCGCACCTTGGTGGTAAGTCCAGTTCTCCGTGTATCAGTGATGTAAAATGACGGTCATTTTATACTTGCGTTAGTCACGGATTGCGTAAAATTGTTTTCATTTTTTACTATTTTTTTTATGTGAAATGTTCGTCATTTTTATTCACGTCATGTAACATGACCAGCGTGACGTGAACGTCTATATAGATGTAAAATGACTGGCATTACTTTTTAGGTCATTTTTTTCGTCACAAATTTTTTGAATGCGTTGTGATCGTCAGCTCTATAGAATTAGCCATATAACTTTCATTTCAAAATGTTCAATTTATACCCATTCGATTGGTGGTGATTGGTGGCCCAATCAAAACATTTGGTGGTCAATCGTTCAATTACAAAAATAAAAATAAAAACAAATGAGGCCCAAAAATTAGCCAAACATTTTTTTCAAATAGCACTTAATAGATGCGCAATTGTTTGGTGGTCAAGAATAATATAATTAAAACGTTTGGTGGTTACTTGTTTGGCTAAAAAATACAGAAAGAAACTAAGTGCGTCTTGGGGCGAGGGTTTATTAGTGCGTTGTACATTGGTGACCATGGACCATAGCAGAGTACTATGTTCTATAGCAAAGTACAATATATTACGCACTAATGAATCCGAACCCTGAGGCGTACTTGGTTTCATACATTTTTTAGACAAACGTGTAATCGCCAAAGTTGAACTTATATTATTCTTGACTACCAAACAATTTGGCGTCGACTGGGCCCATTTTGAAGCCCTATTTGAAGAAAAAAAAGTTGGTCCAATTTTAGGCCTTGTTTGTTTTTTTAATTATTATAATTAAAAGATTGACCACCAAATGGTTTAATTGTGCTACCAATTACCACCAAAGGACCACCAATCGAATGGTGCAAACTCCACATTTTTAAATTAAAATTGTATGGTTAATTTTAAAGAACTTGTGATCGTTCGGGCTCGGTCATTTTCGTCAATTTAACATTTGTTTCATGGCGGTCCTGTGACGGTCGCGTTATGGCTTTCCATCACTGTTCCGGACGTAGCTTTGATCTTAAAAAATAATACGTGTCCCATCTGAGCGTTCGGTGATTATAGTACGCAAATTGTTTTTCCTTGCGCTAGGAGCACACCGGACGCGTGTTTCGCCTTCAATTCGACGAGTTCCAGATAGTATCATCATCGCACGACGACACGATACTCATCTGGGACTTTCTCAACTTCAACGGATCGGACGGAGCCAATGGGACCAGCGGTACCATATCGATCAACACATCGGCGGCTAATAATCAATCCGATACTAGATCACCATCTCGTAAGTTCCACCGCATTTTTACGTCCGCATTTTTTATTTCTTTTTTTTCTTCGTACTGAATCGCACATGGATCAATTTATAAAACAAACAAAAATTCTTCAACAGCGTTCGAGTGACACATAAAAACGATTATTCCTCTATTGTGATATAACTGTGAGTACACCTGCGCCGTCGAGAGGAGCGCCCTTTAGTTGGCCACAACGAGTGTCGTCGCCGTCGTCGTTGTTGTGGTTTAAAACGGAAGACTCGAGGTCAGTGAGTCGTTGGACTTGTTCGCAACGTTCGTGATGGCGGAAAAATGCAAAACGAAATAAAAAAAAAATTGAAAAATAAGGGTCCGGCGTGAAGAGCGGCTGAATATAAGGACACTACTCGCAACACACACAGATTAGCACTGAGACTCGGACATACGATTAATTAAATCAAGACTCGGGCGAGTCTAATAATTATTTCATTTTGTTGTTTCGCCGTTGAAGAAAAAAAGTTCAAGTTTTCCGAGCGAATCATAAACAAACATCCCCCCCCAAATGACTCTGGAGAACTATTAATTAATTTAGACGTGCTTGACGCACTACGAGTTAAAAATAAGGGACAATAGAGTGAAATTATGTAAATACATCCCATGGATGTAAATGTTTGTTGTGTGCTTTGGCGCGGTATCTGGAAATTATTCTACGCTCTATGACACGATAGAACCATTTTCCTACTACGACGAGCAACAAAACATTCAATGTGGTGTCATGATAAGAAAAAAAAATGAAAAACGAACGTGGATTCGAAGAGCGCAACAACAATAAATCGCTACGTTTTTAGGGACATTGAATACACTATACAATACAATATAGTAGATGTAATATAGTAATTTAAAGATTTTTTATCTAATTAATTTATAGTAAGTGATGAAAAAAAAACAAATAATGTAAAATGTGTCTCTTGATCAGCGTTCTTATTCTGTGTGCATGAAAAATTTCATTACAACTACAATAGGATTAATGATCATGGTTGCGAAACAATTGAGTTATTTTTTTTTTTCTCTCGCTAAACTTACGCATCTTTACATCGACCTTTTCACAGTCTCGCGTGACTTTCACGGTGCGCAGGCGTTTTTTTCATATTATCTGTAAATATCCCTTATCGATCATCCGTATGAATTTTTTTTTTTTTTTTTTTTTAAATTAAACTTTCGTCATCCTTATCGCATACGCGAGGTGTCCGATTAATCTTGGCGAATGAAATATAGATTTATCGATGAATCTGGTGCGTTTGGCGGAATATATACTTGATTATTTTTTCGGTTGTATAATATATTTCGCGTACTCCGAAGTTCGGAGTCGGACGCACGCGCCTCTGGTATTCGCCATCAAACACGTGAACGTTATACGCTGCCGAATTATTTGTGTAACTCAAGTCTCATCGTTGTTCCTCTATTGACTGTAATCGCCAAGAATGAAGATAGGTCAAAAATACGTAAAAAAAAAAACTAAATTTAAATTAAAAAAAATTAAAAGAGTGTGAAATTTACCGGACTGGACGATGCAACGATCTTTTTAATGAAAAAACACTGGACTAATAACATGTACCAAGTCTCTTTCGATCGGATCGTGAATATAGTGGTAATCTTTTGTGACACCTGTGCAATCGGCACAATCGATTTATTGTGTAAACATTTATTATTATTATTATTATTTTCTTATTTATTAAAACAAGACATATTGACCGACTATTAGAATATTATAATTACAACTTGAATGGTCGCGCGGCTGAGAGTGGGGGAGAGATTGAGAGATTGAGAATGGGAGAGAACGAGCGTATTGGCCGTGTAGTGATAAGTTGATATGTACTCTTTGAAATATAGTGCTGATCGTAAAACGGTAAAAACACTCTCACGTTGTGTGACGAGTCTTATCGATACTTCATTGTTTTCTTTAGATTCATCTGGCTCAAGGACCGAGCCGCGTCTCCTATCGACAGACAGGATGTGTATATAGTTCCGAACAGTGCGAA
Source organism: Stenichneumon culpator (assembly GCA_964017025.1). Lineage (NCBI taxonomy): Eukaryota > Metazoa > Arthropoda > Insecta > Hymenoptera > Ichneumonidae > Stenichneumon > Stenichneumon culpator. The sequence continues at coordinate 1,316,697 of OZ024770.1, read as the reverse complement.
AAACATTCCCAAGGGCGCAGGAACTACGATTCAAACATATATATATATATATATATATATATATATATATATATAATTTTTGCATTCTTGAGACTCTCCTCTTACGACTAATTCGCAAAAGGTCGTCTCGCCGAAGAACAATCCATCGAGTTATTTTACAAGAATTAGTTAAGGTCATTATCGAGTTGTAAGAGACTGAAGAAAATCTCTTGATCTCGGATAAACTGTTATCAGAGATTTTGTTCATAGAAATAAAATTACTCGTTAAAGTCGGATGAAAATTACTTCAGTAAGTCAACAACCGGATCGGGGATTACGCACTTGCGGCAATGATATATACGAGTTGAAGACTCTCCGATATTTTTGAACGGTTTCAATAATATTTTTTTGAAATCTTGAAAAAATGTTATCAATATTAAAAAATATTTGTGAAATGTTTTTTAACAATTCAGCGAAATGTGAAAGATGGATCACCAATCCAAACATATATACATACCCGTATAAACACGGATAATTAGTGGAAATATTTGGATGAAACGTGAAATAAAAAATATTTTGTCACTATGATAAAAAATATTTCGGATTCATTCGGCACTATGATAGAAATATTTCGGATGTGTTGAAAGATTAAATATGATTTTGAAATATTTAAGGAACGTTTCGTTGGAATATTTTGATAAAATATTTTTTTCATATATTTTAGAAATATTTATATTCGTAAGAATTGAAAGTTTAACCCTGCGTTTGTACACTGGGTCTTTGAAGGAACAGTCGAAATTTGAAACCCCATTTTTTCCGCTTTTTCGACTATTCTTCAATTTTTATTAACGATTACGAACTTTCGACTTTGGCAACTTCTGGGCCATGTAGTAGACACTTCAAGAAGTAACCCAGCATTTTTTTCAGATTCTTTGAAAAGCCGATTGTTCCCTAAAAGACCCAGTGTGCACACCGTGTCTTTGAAAATATAGTGTACACAAGCAGGGTTAATAATAATTCTAAAATGATTTCAAAGTAGTATGGGATGTAGCAATTTTAAATGTTACGAAAAGGTTGTCCTACGTTTGACTTATGACCGTCAAAATGTTATCCGTAAGGTGTCCCATGTCCGAAAGTTGACTGTGGTCAACTTTTGTGGATAAAATTTTGGCGGTCGTAAGTCAACCAACGGACAACTTTTTCGTAACATCTCAAAGATTATTAAGGTGAACGGCCCAGTTTTCGTCGTCGAATGCAATGTATAGTAAAAAAATAATTACAGTTTTCGCCGAAGAGCAGATTGTACTCTCAATTATTGCCGCGATAGATATATTTTTTTTTTTTTAAATGTATTTATTTTTTATTTATTTATTTACAGTAGTAAACGGGAAAATCCCTTTTTACATTTTAACAAGTTATTAAATGTTTTATGTTTATGTATAAAGAAAAAAAAAACAAGAAAATATTTTACACTTTGTGCGCTAAGAAGAAAAATAGTTTTTGGGGTAGAAAACAAACGGTAAACCGTTGACTAGTAAATTGCTAAATTGCTCAAAGCGAAGAATTTGGATTAAAACCACAGTCTCGAAGTATCGAATGTTTTTCCCGAAAAAAAATTCACGGTCCAGGTCGTTGGCGCGATTGGCGATGCGGTGGACTTCTGATCTCGTCGCGAAGGTGCTTCTGTCGGGACTTCGACGTTGGAACCCCCCTCAGAGCTCTGTCCGATGGGTCTCGAATTAAGAACCTCGATTTAAGTATTGGCAATCGATCATGCCCGCAATAATCTTGAAGATGGAAATTTGGTTGCTTAGTTCCCTTAAGGATTCGAGACTCTGGATCCGAAGTTAATTGTCAAATGAAATTGTTAAATTTCATTTAACAATTTAATAGTTGATGGGTCAAGGCGAGTTTCGGTGTTTCCGAACTGCAACCGCTATCTGGCCCTTCTAGCCGAAGCACATCGCGACGTCTCCGAATGCATCGATTGGCCAAGTACTAAAAAAATCATAAAAGTTATATCACATACAAAAGTATCGTACGGTCTCAGTACAAGTAACATCATCAACCAGATCGGTAAGAAATGTACTTGGCTTTTTTATATTAATCCCGTGCGTGAACCTTCGCAGTTCGGCGTTGGGTGAAGACCAACGAAGTTCCATTGTCTGGAACACGTCGGCATGTTCTGGATGGTTCGATCCGCACGGGACGATCGCGAGAGAGCGCGCCGAACGCGTGAGCGCGGCAGCTGGCTACTGCCCAGCGCTGGCCCGGAGACGGCACACCGGGCGATCCGAGCAACAGGGAAACCGAGCCTCTATTCCGCTGTCGCTCGGCGAGTTCCTCACAATCGTGCGGCCAGCAAACAGCGCCGCGTGCGATCTCGCCTCGAGTAAAAAAAACAAAACCCAAGATATAAAAATAAACAAAAACAAAAAAAACAAACGAATGCCAAGCTGCGAAAATGGCGGATGAACAGGTGAGTTTCCCCGACGATATAAATACGGTGCGAAACGAGCGTTTTGAATATCGCGGAAGGAGCGGGATTGGGCGAGAATCGCGACTCGGTCGGGCGTTGGTGGATCGTTCGACGAGCCGCGTGACCGAACGGGCCGGTCCGAATATTTTCTTTCTCCCCTCGAGAGGCACGAGCAGTCGGCGATTCGTAATCGGCGTTAACACTCGCGGTACTGTTGCTGCCGGATGCGGACGTTAAACCCTGCCAGTGTCAGTACAACAACGCAGCGCAAAGTAGGTGGGTAGAAGCACGACGGTGCACAACAAAATCACGTCGAGAGAAAAACATTGCGCGACGCCGATAATCAAATTTCGAAGGAAACGCAGGGGGGGGGGGATTGTGCCTCGCGATTATTTTTCGCGAGCTGGAAATTCAGCGAGCCCGAGATCGTGTCGCGTTAAACGGCGGTGCAGACGTGCGCGACCGGACGGTCGAGTAACGATGCGAATGGGGCGAACGTCCAGGTCCGATCCGACTGATCTTCGCTCCCGATAATATTGTTTCGCTGCCGGATTTCGGCCAGCGAGCGAGAGCACGCGATAATCGAAACTCCGAGCCGAGATCTCGTGCTCGATTCGGGCCCCGAACGCTTCGTCTCGTCCATGTTCTCCCGTGCCGATAAACATTGCACTCGGAGACCTTAACCAAGCGTGCGAAAACTCACGTATCTCTCCTCGAGGCTCACCGAAACCGAGCCTCTCACGGCGAGCGGCAGAATACTCGTTGTTGTCACAACAAGCGGCTGCTTAACATATCGCGAATGTACTAATTTTTATTTATTTTTTTCAATTTTTTTTTTTTCTTTAAAATACACTATTTTCTCATTTTTTTTTACATTTGCTTTATTGTCGGGCATTTCGCTGCGCCAGGAGTGGAGGCGAGTTTGAGATTGCATTCAGAGCCCTTAACGAAGCGTGCGAAAACTCTCGTCTATCTCTCGTTTAGGCTCTGACCGTACGACTGGGCCTCTCCTGGCGAGCCGAAGAATACTCTTTATCACGACAAGCAGCGGCTAAACATATCACGAATGTGTTAATTTTTTTGTTTTTTTTTTTTTCAATTTTATCTATTTTTTTCTGAATTTTTTTTGCACATTTGTTTTACAGTCGTGCATTTCGGTGTGCCAGGAGTAGAGACGATTGTGGCATCGCACTCGGAGGCCTTAACGAAGCGTGTAAACACTCTAGTCTGTCTCGTCCAGACTCCACTAGCGGGAGAATACTCGTTGTTGTCAAAACAACGAGCAGCCGCTAAACATATATCGCGAATGTACAATTTTTTTTTTTTTTTTTTTTCAATTTTCCGTCGTTACATTTTTCTGAATTTTTTGTCTGAATTTTTCCATATTTGGTTTACAGTGCATTTTACTGTGCCAGGAGTCGAGAGGATTGTGACAAGGTCGTCATGAGAGAAAACTAGGAGCGACAAAAGCCAATCGTCCTAGAGCCATATAGAAAACGCGGGAGCGACAGACCGACGCCGGCAAAGTTGTGGCGCGAGGGTGGAGCGCTTCGGAGAATTATACGGGAAAGCGTATTGCGAGAATGAGAAGCGACGAGCCTGGAGGCTATAATTAAGAATGGATGACGCGCAGGAAGTACGGCAGTTGGAGCTGCTGTGCAAGCAGTTGTACGAGTCTCAGGATTCCGGGCACAGAGCCGAGGCTGAGAAGGCTCTGGTGGGATTTCAAAATGCGCCGGACACCCTCGCCAAGTGCCAACTGCTGCTGGACAGAGGGGATTCGCCGTACGCCCAGCTGCTTGCGGCGACGACGCTCACGAAGCTCGTCACTAGATCCGCTCAGGGGTTGAGCCTGCAGCAGAGACTGGACATACGTGAGTGGCGACGATCGGTCGAATCGCGTCGTAAAGGACGATTTTTTAACTTTTTAAAAATTTGTGTGTTTTTTTTTTTTTTTTTTTTTAATTGGTTTTATTGATGGTCTTTTTTTTTTTAACAGGAAATTATGTACTGAATTATCTGGCGACGCAGCCGAAGTTGCCGAACTTCGTGATACAAGCGCTGGTGACGCTTTTCGCGAGAATATCGAAACTGGGATGGTTCGACTCTGACAAAGACGAATATGTATTCAGAAACGTTGTCAGCGATATTTCAAAGTTTCTTCAGGTACGATATTTTATTGTTTTTTTTAATACTTATTGAACACTACAGTTAGGTAAATGTAGTGTGTCGTGTAAAAATGGGTGTCAAAAACAATTGGCAATATCAAGATAAACGTGGGTGTTCGATTTGAGTTTAACAAATATTAATCAATATTGTATTAATAAAAGTATTAATATAATATTTACAAGCGGTTATTTTGGTTCGCGCTCTCGCAGTATCTGTGTGGGTGTCTGTGAGTATCCGTGTGAGTATCCATGTGAGTATCTCTGAGTCTTTGTGTGAGTATATGTAAGTATCTGTGTGAGTGTCCAATCGACATAAACTTGATTATTGTGTAGATTAATATTTTGTTATATGAGCCATGTGAAAATTGTGTCATATACAATTGGCAATATCGAGACAACCGTGGGTGTCCGATTTGAGTTTAAAAAATATTAATCAATATCGTGTTAATAATAGTATTAATATAATATTTGTTAATATTTTTTTCATAACATTTTTATAAATGCTAGTAGAAATGATTAGTGTCAATAAAAAAATAAAAAAATACACGTCGTTGCTCCCATCGGTGACCGCTAAGTATCTGTGTTACAATCAGTCGTACAGTTACTATAATAAGTAGGCTGAGTTCTGTAATAAAAACGTGTTGTCGAAATTTCGACCCGATGCTTTTGACTCAGTCTAAAACGAAATCTGCTTTTGTATGAAATATCAGTAATCTGGAGAAAAAGTAGATTAAAAGTGATTTATGGCCAAAGCTTAATATGTATACAGTTATCTTTTTTTACTAGTTATATTCCTAATGATAGCTATAAACCTTGGCAAAGGGCCATCGACCTGAGTCCTTCAGCCCTCTGGGGAATCAAAAATTTAAGGAAAGGAGAGCCATGAGGATTGTTTGGGGCATTTAAAAATTGTTGCCGCAGCCTCGAGAAGAATTGCCATTCGCACGGTTTTGCGAATCGGTCACTGATAGGAGCAATTTATTAACCGTTCAAGTACGTTGGACTTTTTGCCGAGAGTAAACGACCATGCCTTCTTTTAAGCACAAAAACGATATTGATGTTCGTAATAAATTCTCTTCTGCGTTATAAAATAAAAAATAAAAAAAACAAAAAAAAACAACAACACTTCAAGGCATATCTGTGCATTTTTACAGATTTGTTTTAGTACATCACCTTGTTATTCGAATCATTCAAAGGTTGCGTCTTAGCAAATTCTAGGTCCTCATGGAACAAGGATCCCGTTTGTGAACGGTTAAATACAATATCAACGAATATTATATCTGCTGTTTCAATTCTTGTAAGAATATAACACGATTTTTTTATTGAATTGCATCCCAGGGTTCCGTCGAGCACTGCATGATAGGCGTTCAGTTGCTGTCCCAGCTGACATGCGAGATGAATCAAATATCGGATGCTGATGCCAACCGATCGCCAACGAAGCATCGAAAGATCGCGATAAGCTTCCGGGACACCCAGCTCTTCGAGATATTCAGGCTCTCTTGTTCTCTGCTCGGCACGGCGAGAGAGAACTGCGATACCCTGAATTTCGGTGATGAGTCACAGGTAACCAGTGTACGAATACCGCCAATATACAGACAGGATAATCATAGACAGAACCATGAAACAATAGTAATTTACGATACTAGTTCGATAAAACTTTTTCTGACGAGTGTGAGTTATGCAGCACGAGCCGAAGGTGAGTGCCTCAATCACACGAGTTCATAAAAAGTTTTTCGCACGAGTATCGTAGCAAATTTTACCTCACAAGATGTGAAAACGGAGGTTCCGCGCACGCCAAGCGTGCGTAAAACTGCAATTTTCCGCACCGAGTGTAATAAAATAAATTGTGATAACATCTCGCATATGTATTTTTTATTGCAGCACGGACTGATGACGCAGCTTCTGAGACTCGCACAAAACTGTCTGACATTCGATTTCATCGGATCGTCGCCGGACGAGAGTTCCGACGATCTCTTCACCGTTCAAATTCCGACAAACTGGAGACCGGCATTCCTCGATTTCACGACGCTGAAGCTGTTCTTCGACCTCTATCACAGTCTACCAAACTCTCTGTCGTGCCTGGCTCTCTCGTGTTTAGTCCAATTGGCGGCGGTTCGGCGTAGTCTATTTTCCAATTCGGAGCGAGCCAAGTTTCTCACCCACTTGGTCAACGGTGTAAAGCACATACTGGAGAATCCCCAAGGCCTCAGCGATCCCGGAAATTATCACGAATTCTGTCGATTACTAGCGCGTCTCAAGAGCAACTATCAGCTCGGTGAGCTCGTGATGGTCGAGAATTATGTCGAGGCTATACAGCTCATCGCCAAGTTTACCGTGCAAAGTCTGCAAATGTGGCAATTTGCGCCGAACAGCGTGCACTATCTTTTGAGTCTCTGGCAACGGATGGTAGCGTCGGTTCCTTACATCAAAGCGACGGAACCCCATCTTCTCGAGACTTACACACCGGAGGTCACCAATGCTTACATAACATCGAGATTGGAGTCCGTCGCGGTCGTCGTGAGGGAGGGTCTCGAGGATCCTCTCGACGATCTGGGAATGGTCCAGCAACAATTGGAGCAACTCTCCGTGTTCGGTAGATGCGAGTATCAAAAGACTTGCACCCTGCTCGTACAGTTGTTCGATCAGGCGGCGAGAGCCTATCAGGAGCTCACTCAGTCGGGCACGGCCGCACAGTGCGTCGAAATCACGATACAGGAGGGACAGTTGACGTGGCTCGTTTATATCATCGGTAGGCCGTAGATTTTTATCCTCTCCGCATTTTAATAACTGATAGTCTTGTCTTGTTCTTTCTTTTACCTTTTCTTTCGTGGAAGCTCGCTCAATCTTGGTCCGAGAAATCATGCGAAGCGATCAAAATATTATTTTATATTATAATATATTATATTATGATATAATATATTATACTATAATAAAATATATGTTTGTAACTCATGCATGAAAAGTGCTACTTTAGCGCGACATAAATTGGCGTTTTTCGACAGCACTCGGCTTCGCCTTATGCCGTTGTAACGCTCGATCCGGCTCGTGCAGCCACTTCCCAACCTTCGCCAAAAGTCCGATTTTACGCACTAGTATCGTAAAGTACTAATATTTTTGTAGTAGGTTGTAGTGGCTTGAGCGCCGTGCGCCCTCACTATTGACTATGAAAGTAAGAAACCGGAAATTTAGGTGTCTGGAGATTACCCGGAAGTACGTCACTTCTGGCCAAGAAATGAGATTATCGAAACGGAAGTAACGAATTTCCGGGAAATCTCCTAATATCTAAATTTCCGGGTTGTAATTTCCATAGTCCATGGCGAGGGTGCAAAGCGCCCGACCCACACCAACCTGTTAGTTGTGGCTCGGCTTATAATATATTATAATATAATACAATATTTTTTTATTGCGTCGTCAGGAAAGCAACTGTATGCGAACAGATATCCATGATTTTGTTTGGAGCAACAGTTTTTAACTTCGATATCATTTATTATTCGACTTGCGCTAAGTGTAAAAACGTATTGCAGGCAGCTCTATCGGTGGCCGGGTCTCTTTCAACAGCAACGAGGAGCACGACGCGATGGACGGCGAGCTCGTCTGCAGAGTGTTGCAGTTGATGAATCTCACGGATTCCCGATTGGCCCAGGGTGGCTGCGAGAAACTCGAGCTCGCGATGCTGAGCTTCTTCGAGCAATTTCGTAAGATCTACGTTGGCGATCAGGTACAGAAGAACTCGAAAGTGTACAGGAGGCTGTCGGACGTTTTGGGACTCAACGACGAGGCCACGGTACTCAGTTTGTTCATACGAAAGATGTGAGTATTGCTGTACCACGGAGCAAAGCGGACCGCCAACTGCGCGCCCAAGATATAATAATAATAATAATAATAATAATAATAATAATAATAATAATAATAATAATAATAATAATAATAATAATAATAATGACAACAATCTTTCGATCAACAGCATAACGAACCTCAAGTACTGGACGCGTAGCGAACAAATTATATCCAAGACGCTGCAACTTCTAACGGAACTCTCCGTGGGGTACACTTGCGTTCGAAAGCTCGTTAAGCTCGAGGAAGTTCAGTTTATGCTGAACAATCATACGGTATGCTGCGACACGACGCGCGCTCCATCCGGAGTCCGGAAAATATACGCTCGGAAAAATATCCCCCCCCCCTCCCCCTGCACACACACACGGGATTATTTTTTCCGGGCTATTTTTTCTGCCTACCATTTCATCCACGCCATGGTGTTCTCGCCTGTAGCGAAAATATTGTAATTTCAGAGCGAACACTTTCCATTTTTGGGCAACAGCGTGGCGGTTACGGAAATGCGATGTAGGTCGATGTTCTACACTTCCCTGGGTAGATTGTTGATGGTCGATCTCGGAGAGGACGAGGAGAGGTTTCACACGTTCATGCTACCACTTACGGGTAAGATTTCTCGTCGTTGCTCATCGATTGTTCCACTTTACGTGCGATCGACGAAATTTATCGTTTCTCGTTGTGCACCGACAGCGGCGCTGGAGAGCCTTGGCCAATTGATGGGCGCAGCGGATACGCCTCTCTTCGCTGCCGAGGAAGCCAAGAAAGCCCTCATCGGCCTTGCCCGAGACCTCCGAGGACTCGCCTACGCCTTCAACACCAAGCCTTCGTACATGATACTCTTCGATTGGATGTATCCTCTTTAAAAAAAAATTATGTAACTTGCATGAAAAGTGCTACTTTTCGTGCCTGCCGAGAGTGGCGTAAGTGACGCTTTACAGCCAAGTGTACTATAAATACCCGGCGCATACGCGCACCGAGCCGATTTTACTTTACTCACGCTTCTCGTAATTTACGCACGCTTCACGTACTTTACGCACGCTGGCTGTACAGCGCCACAATCAGCAGGCACGGAGTAGCACTTCTCCCGATTTCGTTACAAAAAAATATTATGCGGTACTAATGCGGTGTAGCGAACATCACGAAGAGTGCACAGGGTGCACTCACCTCAAGTTCGTATTCCAGTGGTAATCGTGCACCTCGTGTGACTCGCTTCACAACCTGCGTATAAAGTTCGCTTTACCGTACTTGTATCGAAAATAACTATTATCGGCCATTCGTGTCTTCCACCTCGGCCAACTCCGATGCTCCTCGGCATAACAGTCGGCTTTTAGTCGTTCAAATTTTTTCCTTTATTCGACTTCTCCAGATATCCAAACTACACGAGAATTTTTTTACAAGCCGTCGAACTGTGGCATCACGAGCCACAGGTAACAACCCCCGTCCTCAAACTATTTGCCGAGCTAGTACAAAATAGAAATCAACGATTACAATTTGACGTATCCTCGCCGAACGGAATACTGCTGTTTCGGGAGGCGAGCAAAGTCATATGTAGTTACGGTAATCACATACTAAACGTCGAAGTGCCCAAGGACCAAATATATCCACTCAAGCTCAAAGGCATATGCATATGCTTCAGCATGCTGAAGGCGGCATTGTGCGGAAGCTACGTTAATTTCGGGGTGTTTAGATTGTACGGGGACGACGCATTGGACAACGCTCTAAACACCTTTGTCAAATTGCTCCTCAGCATACCGCAGAGTGATCTACTGGTGAGCACGATCCATCTTACTTAAAAAAAAAATTGCAATTACCTTTTTTTATCAATTTTTTTTATCACAAATTATCACGCTGTACATTCGATGTTTTCATTTTTTTTCTCTCCCAGGACTACCCAAAATTAACGGCGACGTATTACGTGCTGCTAGAGTGCCTCGCTCAGGATCACATGGTTTTTCTCTCGACGTTGGAGCCCAGAGTTTTTCTGTACATCCTCTCGAGTATCAGCGAAGGCCTAACGGCTCTAGGTGCGCTAAAAGACTCCTACACAGGTCTGTGCGGCTGATTATATTTTATCATCGCTACCCCCTCTACATCCTCTAGTGCTCTTATATAATTTATTGCATCTCGTTTTTTTTTTTTTTTTTTTTTTTGCGTTGTTTACGCATTCTTTAAAATGGAAAACCTTCGAATTTATCAACGAGAGTTCGTGTCCTCAGGATTCTCGAGGCAAACAGCGTAGGCGAGAACAAAATTAAATTCTCCGAGCTCGAGCATTCATAGGCGCTGAACTGTTAAGGATTGTTGGTCGATAGTCGACGATTAATCCTCGCGTTGAGAACAACGGAATATCGTTCGCTTTTTATTTTATTAATTTTTTTTTTTGTTGACGCTTGGAATGCGAGTTTATTCGTTGTAGTCGCAGTTGGCTCACAGCGGCAAGTCCGTTGACACCGGTGCGTGCACAGTCTGCAAATACCTAATGCTGTGTGTAAAAAGAAAAAAAACGAGAACAAGAACCTTTATAAGAGCCTTTAGGCAACAAGAGGATTGGAGTGCGTAGAATCTGGACCCTCATTTGCTACGATTTCACCATCGCGACCATATCATCGCTGAGCTTGACACCGCCACTGTCTAGTTTTTTTCTGTTCCGACTGTTAAAAAAAAAAGAAAAAAAAATTGTCCACTCGAATTGTACCAAATATGGGCCTAGTGAGGATATGCAGTCAGCCGCACACAGCTGACCACATAGTGCTAAAAAAATTATTCATAAAAAGTGTCGTTCGATCTTGGGTCTTGAATCTCGAATATATAAATGAGGCATTCCATACCATGTCGACGTGGGCCTAGCCTTTCACATCTTGGATTGGGTCCGCGATTTTTTATATGACTGAACTAACGCTCAAAAGCACTCAGATTTTTTATTAGATTTAAAAAAAATTGTTTATAATTATGTACGATTGAAAAATTAACTTATTGATAGCCACGATTTAAAAATCTGAAAAATCTTGTGTCGTATATAACAAAATGTTAAGATTTCCGCCGGAGTGGGCCGGCGTCACCTTCTGTTTTTTTCTATTTTTTTCCGAAAAAAACAGTGAAAAAATTAGAAGGAAAGATCAGTCCAGACCATTTTTTTTCAAATTTTGCCGAAGTTTGTTTTTTTAACTTAAAAATAATAAAAACTCTTCGAAAAAATCAGAAAAAAGTTCCCAAAAATGCAGTGTTGCATGTAAAACTGGTCAAGCGATAACCCATAATCGACTGATATTTTATTGTAATCTTTTTTCACTGTTTTTATTTTTTTTTTAAGTATAAAAAAATAGAAGGCGACGCCGGCCCACTTTGTGACACATGATTTTTTAGAATGTTTTGAGATTCTTTAAATGTGGCGGTCTATAAATTCGTTTTTTTAATTATAAATAATTGTAAATAATCTGCAAAAATCTAAAAAAAATATTCAAATGCTTTTGAGAGCCAGTTCAATCATATAAAAAATCGTGGGCCAAATCCAAGAAGTGAAGGGTTAGACCCAGGCCGATTTGGCATGCGATACCTCATATCTCTCTATAATGTAAAAAGATTTCGCCGCTGTCGCCGCCGCCGTCGCCGCCGTGTCAAGAATCGAGGAAAGGGGGGGGGGGGTTTGGATCAGCACTTGGATGGGTGACCACGGTCACCCATCCAAGTTTTGAACCCGTCTTTCTTTTAAGGCGGGGTCAGTTCTTGGATGGGCGTAATAGTGGGGCTTAGAATTGTAAGGACATACGTCTTTTAAAGGACTTGAAATAATAAGGGCTTAAGTCCGTTAAGGGATATATATATATAACTAAATAAAATAGTTTGCAACTAATACCGCATGAATCACGCGAAACTATCGTTGCCAATATTGTCCAATAGCTGGGAATGCCGCGAGAGACGCACCAAGTAGGTGCAGTCTCCACGACTATAAAATCAATATTAATCTTCATCCTGTCGACGCATCCGTCAGTGCCTCACACTTTCTCTTCGCGATTTTGCTTTGTCGTTCAATCATCAGTCATCGAATTTTGTTGCAGACACGATGGTCTGCACAGGCTGTTGCGCGACGCTGGATCACATCGTCACTTATCTCTTCAAGCAGCTGTCGCAGAAAGGTAAAAGCTCCGCAGGAGAAATCGCAACGGGACGACTGAACAATTTCGTTATTTTATATATTTTTATTTTTTACATTTTTTTTTTCTTAATTTTCATTAACGATACATTCGACGAATTATCTCCAGCTGGCGTTTATCCAGGAAAGAAGAACGCGATCGTTCCTGGCGGACGGGAATTGTTTTTGCAAGTCTTGAAACAACATCCGGAGATTCTACAGCAGATACTGAGCACCGTTCTGAACGTGATAATGTTCGAGGACTGTAGGAACCAGTGGAGCATGTCGAGGCCTCTTCTGGGCCTGATACTGCTCAACGAGGACGTAAGTTGGTCGCTCAGTTTTCGTGCTGCTCGTTTGTTCGATCGACGGTTCACGATTATTTTTTTTTTTTTTTTTTTTCCTAATAACAATTACCGTTCTGTTGCAGTATTTCAATCAGTTGAGAGAAAACATTATAAGAAGCCAGCCGGTCGATAAGCAGGCGGCGATGGCACAATGGTTCGAAAATCTCATGGATGGCATAGAGGGCAATTTGTTGTCGAAGAATCGAGACAGGTGAGTGGCGTCGATAAAGACGAGAAGCTATTTTTTTTTACATTAGCTTGTGCATGGCGACGCCTTCGGTCGGGAAAAACCTGGAAATTCCAAGGAATTAGAAAGTCGTTGGGAAACCAGGGAAAGGTCTGAGAATTTGTCAATTTTATTCTAGTGCCGAGATTATTTCAAAGATAGTGTGTGTTGGAAATTCGTGTTCTGGGACTTTGCTTGCTGGGAGCTATGTAAATAGTGGGGCGATGGATTCGAGATTTTGCTGTGCAAAGTCCATGCTGAGACTTTTTGTCTATCTGTGATTCCCTTTATTTTGTGATGGAGCGTATATCATTTGGTTTGAGGGGTGGGGGTATTTGGGTGTCGTAGTTTTGTGAGGCGGCATTTAATTATATTTTTACATCTTATATTTTCTTGTTACTGTTTAAAGGTTTACGCAAAATCTGTCGATGTTCAGGAGAGACATAAACGACTCTCTGAAGGGGCCCAACATGTCTGCCAATACCGCCAGTGATATGATGACCTCGTAGTGCGGGTACGCACCTTGTCAGATGATAGATATAAAAAAAAAAGAAACAAACAAAATACAAACGAGCGCTCGAACTTTGTCTGCCGCCAGATTGAATGCGATGTATGCTCAACTGAGAAATGTTTTCTAATAATTGTCAAAGCCGCGATTTAAAAAACGGTTACGAATGATGATTTTGATTGAAGGAATGCTACGAGAGAGTGGATGAGAATGGGTATCGTAAAAGTTTGCACGACGAAGAAAAATTCCTTTTCGGGAGAGGCAAGAAGGTCTCCGTTGGTCAGTTTAAGCTCATGTGAAATACCGCGGTCGGTAATAAAAAAAATTGTAATTAATTTTTTAAACTACGCCGACCATTTACCTTCAAAAGCCAATTTCTCGTCTAAGAATTTGCCTTTGACCGGAAATGGTCGGGTCGAAAAAAAAATACAGTTTTTGTTACCGACCGAGCCCGGTACGGGCGGGGAGGACGAGTTGTCACATCGCCTTAAGCGCACCGACACTCGGTAGTACGAAAGCTGCCGCCGCCGATACCGACAAGATTCTTCGACCATAATTCCCCTCAAGGAGAGAACTCGGAACTCGGTGGGCGGTTTGCCGTTTCGTAATTTGTCAATCAAATTTTATTTAACCACCAAGTACATACCGTACTAGCTTAAATGTGCGTACTGCGGCCTTAAAAAAAAAGTTGTTTGTGGCAGTAGACGATAGGAAAGCCGACGGCAGAGGTACAAATCGCGGTTAACGGTGGAGTGCGATGCAAACTCCGAGTAAGAAAAAAAATTGACAAATCGATGTCATTTTTTAAACTAAAAAAAAAATCGGGTATGCACAGCCGAACGGGCCGACTATTTCAAGAGAAACAAAAAAAAAGAAGAAGACGCTGAACGTCTCTTGTCAACTACTGTGAATGATGTAAATGAAGATATCATTAAACAATATCATGTAAGACTCGCTCGTTATTATTTGCTGATGTTATCCCCATTCGAGGCGTCGATACTTTCAACTGCATGTAGATTGCACGACGATTATCGACAATCATCGTTGGAATGATGACAAAAAAAAATTAGGAGTACCAAAAAACATATTCTTATTATTATTATTTTCATTAGAATTTGATTATTCGATAGACCGTTAGTTTGGCATCGAGCATTATTTGATCCATCGGCGGGTCTTCACCCACATTGTTATAGTACATTAACACTTGCAGTAGGCCAACGACGTTACCGACGTACCCTTTTTACTTTTGATGTGAAAAGAAGGATATTTGTCGGCTAAATTATGCGCTACAGGTTCAGCGCACGCTCGATAAAATTGCATTACAGTATTTGATTATTAATACATGATTCACACGCGTAATTGTACGTGCGTGTCTCAGATATATAGCTGTAAGACCATGTTTACATTCTTGGCGAACACGACGTAGCTCCAGCACCGTGAAGCGAATCTGCGACCGACGGAAATTGGGTATCGGCGCACAGGTTTTCTGCATTTTCCCTATGCTTTCGGTGCTTTCGATTTGCCGTTATAATGACGGTGCGCATGCGCGCGGTCGTTTCTTGTTACGAATTCGTATAAAAAAAACGACCGTGCACATGCACAGTCACGTTGTAATAGCATAATGAAACAACGCCAAATCGAAAGCACCTCTTTACAGTAATGCCAAGACCACGGTCTTATAGACAGGTCTGGACACTCCTATGTGATCAGTTGTGCCGAAAATGAAGCCAATATTGCGGTCAAATTCAGGCCGAATTATGATTATTATTCTGTCCGCGCATGCCCAATACGTTGAAACTCGGAATGTCGTGTATTCAAATATTATTTACGAATGAGAATATGACAATATTCACAGTAAATAAACTAAAATGTGAAAAAGCAGAGTGCTGTTAAAAAGAAACAGGCCAAGTTTTATACCACATAATTCATTGGAATATTATATTCATTTAGATATTGAATCTTCTTTTTTAAGCCTGCTTCGTTTTTTTATTTTATAGAATAATAAGTCAATGGGTTAGTAATTCGGTTGTAATCGTTTAGTGGAGAAATGAGAATGTGCGGTGCTCATGTGTGTAGATAAAACAGGCCTGAACTGGCCGCGATGTTGGCTTCAGTTTTGGCACGCTTTTGCCCGGCGAGTGTCCAGACCTGTCTATACGACCGTGGCCAAAGCGAATGCGATGCATTGGCGACGTCGGCTGCAGCCGCAAGAGGGGGACTGGCTACTGATCCGGGCCGATCCTGTATACACGGCACAACACGGCTGGAGATGAGATCTTTCCAAAGAAACCGATGGGAATATAACCTGTCGAGAAGAGTTTTCAGTGCTTTGAACGCACTATCCGCCACAATAATCGAATCCAAGACAATAAACCAATACAAAAATAGACTTGATAAACACTTGTCTACTTAATGTTAAATGTAAACCTACAAAGATGCAGATATTATAAGTTGTAAACTTCATTTCTGAAAATACTAATGATAATAACAGTACCTAACAAACTCAAGTCTCATCACGTATATTGCGTATTGCCAATTGTCCATCGACCGAAGTCCTTCAGCGATTACCTATTTTATTTATTTATTTTATTCCCATTGTTAAAGAAAGATTTAAAAATGCATCATACTATTTCACAAAACTTGTGAATAATCTTGTCCACCAGAGCGTACGGTACCGGCTTGTTATACACGCGCTGTTTTGAGGTTAAACGGAGTGCGAAAGATTCAAATTATAATAGGTAGTTTCGGTTTTCTTTGCATGCACTTATGTTCAAACCGTTCGTTGTTGTAACATCGAGCTGTCAATAAAATTTGCATAGTCGACGACTCTACTTTTTACATCAACCGAATGGAATCGAGGATAATTATTTTATCGGGAATGGCGTAGTTTCGAATAACCGCCCGTTTCACCTTATCGATACATCCGATTGTGCTCCGTTTTGTAATATCGCCTGCACGAAGAACACGTACACATCTATAAATAATCCATTTTATTTAATTTTTTTCACCAAAGAAAAACAATGGGTTAATTCAAATGTGAATATACATCAGGGGGTGTAACTCAGTGGTAGAGTGTCTGCTTCGCATGCTGAAAGTCCTGGGTTCAAATCCCAGCTCCTCCATTCATTATTTTTTTTCTTTTTTTATATACGGAAATATTTGTGAAACGTTTCGAAATTTTTTTTTTATCCGCTCGCAAATCTTACATTGAAATGTTTTAGAAATATTTCGCAAAAATCTTTTTGTAACATTGCGCTAATATGTTTTTAAAATATTTTACAAATATTTTTAAATGTTGGTAAAATATTTATTAGATATCGTGCTGAAATATTCAATAAATTATCAATATTGTAGTGCTGTAGATATTGTTCATTATTTTAAACATATGTACTGCCTCCAGCACTTCCTCTATGGGATTCCTGTGAGCCCTCTCAACATGTGCAATAACATATAGTGTTATTGATTTATTTTATTTACGGGACGAACCCTTTTACATTTGCAATTTTTTACAGTTCAGGTCAAATTTTACAGTACTGGTGTAAACCTCTGGGTATAGCTTGAAGCATGTGTAACAGTATATAATATATACGATCCATATAAAATACATTATTATTCATTATTTCACATTATTTCTCTTCGTCATAAACTTTTATCGCAAGATCATAATATGACTAAGAATATTTATTAGATCATCGTACAGAGTAGTGATTTACGATACATAAGATGTGCGTCCCGACCCATTGATAAGCACTTGAGCAGCAGGAGATATGGTAATTTCTAGTCCAGACTAGTCACTCCTGCGGCACTAGTACTTAGGAACAGGACAGGATTTCACCGGCTGTCTCGAATGGCCATCGTTTTCGTAGTTTCACGTATTCTGAAATTAAAACATATTCACATTGATAAAAAAGTGTGCGAAAAAAAAATAACATATATAGGTATATGTTAGCAGCAGAATTGGAGAGCCGGAAGCGGCTCGTCAAGCCCCACATCGGCAAATAGGCCGGAGGGCAGCCTCGCAGGAACGGTGGAGTATCGCGATGAAATCGCTCTCAAACGGTGACTCGACCCTCGGACCGGGAATTATTAAATAATTAACGAAACGAAGGAAATCCTACTGAAAGCTCTCGTCGTTGCCCACTCGTCGCCGCAGCACCGGCGGCAATTTCAGCCGATAATGCTATTGGATAATTGAGCGGAGGAATCTACAGTGAGAAGCGCACAGTGCGGAGTGCCGGGCGTTTGTGTGCGCGCGACGAGCGGACGATTGAATAATTTTGTTTCATTTTACGTGCGAGAAGGGAGTGGCCACGAGCACGCACACTGGCAATAAGGTGAATGGGCGAAGAGGGAGAGTCGACGATCACAGCCTGCACAGTAGTCCGCGCTCCCTCGTCTCGTTTCTCGCTCCCGCCCGTCCCTTCTCTTCGTCTTTCGTGTAAGGACTCGTTCACAACAGTGGCCGTCATTGAACCGACCTCGGCAAGTCATTAGAGCCCGCCTACGGCACCGGTTCTCGCTCGTTCCTTTTTTTTCGGCCACACGCGGCCAATTGTCGAGCGGCGATTCACCGAAGCTCTCCGGTACTGCAAAAAAGCCTTTCTCAGGAGCTGTGGGGAAAAAAGAAAAGAAATTAAAAAGTTCAAGCACAAAGCGATGAGGAAAAAATTAGAATATGAGAATCGACGTTTTCGTTTTCACGGTTGTTTCGTAGCGGCGATGGGAGAAGATCGAACAAGATCGTCTTTCAATAGCAGAGTCCCCGCATCGTCGTATACGACGTACCGCGGCGGAAACAGACCGAGCGTGTACTCTCGTTTCTCGGAGGAAAAACTCGTTGAATGAGACCCTCTGTGCTGCGACGCACCGTCCGCGTCTCGTCTCCGGACCCCTCGTTGGGGACCCGACGACGAGATCCATCTGTCTGTGGCGCGGCGCTCAATGCCCGAGGGCAGTGCGAAACTTCGCAAAAACGTCTCGGGGAATTGGTGGAGGCGATCTCCGCGGCGCTCTTCGTACTTCGCGTTTGCTTCTCGTCCGCGGCGTTCTTCAGTCGTAGGAATTCTATGTGCTGAAAAAATAAGGCAAAATCTCATTTAGCGACGGTTATGTCAGAGACCGAATAATAAAAACTGCCACAAACATTGGCCGTTGTGCGTGCCATTTTATGATATGAATGGGTGGGCAGATATTCATACCGACTGCGGTAATCGTTTTTGTACTTAAGAATATGTCCAATGACACGTTTAGTAATTTTTAAAAACTGTAAGCAATTTTTCTCACGGGTTCTGGCGCGCATTCTGATCGAAAGAAAAGCCTCATCGGAAGCCGAGACGATTGCGTTTTCGATGTGAGTTTTCTTTTGACCGTACATAGGAGGAGGTGTTTCATATGAAAGTTGCCACGGATCTGCAACAGCTGGAAAACCGGGAAAAGTCAGGGAATTCCAGTTGGAGAATTTCGTGGCAACCATGCATATGGTCTTAGAGTGAAGTTTAAGGTGAAGTGTAAGTCACGTGACAGAGTCAGGAGTGTGACAGAGATGGCAGCATTGGGCGTACGGTGGGGCGAGAGAGAGAGCGACAGAGAAAGTGTTTCACTTCACCTTAACCCTTTATAAGTCACACCTCTATCCCCACTCTTAGGCGTTACCGTGGCAACACGTAGCCTCTACGCCGCGGCCGTTAGTCCCGTTTCGGTACGGCTTCGAGCGCTGTGACTTATAAAAGGTTAAGGGGAAGTGAAATATCGCGGTCGGTAATAAAAACTGTAATCAACTTTCTTCGAGTGTAATAATTTTTTTGAGGAAAATGCAAATTCGAGCCGTATGCGCACGGTAATTTCGCATCCGGTCCGAATTGATTTTTTTTTCAAAAAAATTAGCACCATTGAATAAAGTTAATTTGAAAATTGCAACTATCTCTCTCGTACGCACAGCTGTTTCACTTCCCCTCAACCGCTATGATTGCGAGAGATATAACTGCACATTCGCAACCCAAAAATCTCCCAAGCCGTTTCTTTATTGGGAAAATGATGAGAACAGTGAACTGCAGAATTACTGCTCATAGTTTACCGTTCTCGTATTTTTCCCTAAAAATTAACCATTTACAGAATATTGGATTGCAGTTTTTGTTACCGACCGAGGAGTTGCACTTGACCTTAAGGGTATGTGACACACACGTATCGATGCTCCGATGGTAACAAATCGCTTTCCCTATTTTCTCCGTGATGGTTGATGCTTCGACCGAAATCAAATTAGGTTTTTGTAGTCAATAGATATAAGTATGAGAACTTAATTAGCTTTTGCTCGTCGTATCAATCGTTTTGGAGAAAACCAGGAAGGCGATTTGTTACCAACTGAGTCTGTAACACATGCCCTTAAGGTGAAGTGCCGCTGCCTGTAACAAACCGTGTACTGAATGCCGTTGTGAGACCGCAGTCCGGCGAGCAAAAAGAAGATTGTCTTTTCCTGGGAAATCGGCAGACGAAGAGAAAGACAATTTTCTTTTTCTCATATTTTCAAGACATATTTTCAATTTTTCAGAAAAAGATTTTTGAAACCTTTCATTATTACAGTGCTATATGGGTTATTGCCGTTTGCAGTGGAGTGAGAGAGACACCATGAGCGTTCCATACGGCGTTAGGGATATTTGGGCCAAAGTCTCGGGAGGGGAACGGGAGAGGGGCTCCGCTTAACGCGTTAGTCAGTGTGCGAGCGAGAAACGCAGTCTGCCATTAAAAATGGTTAATTAATTTTTAATTAAAGTTGCATTTACGAATCAATGCCATAAAAAAATGTTTGAAATTGGGGTAAAAGCGAAGCATCATCGGACGCGGTATTACATAACATTTTGGAATTATTATTATGCAGAATTAATCTTTTCCGCACCTTTAATATCCTTGATTTCTTTCAGATTTTTGTACCATCGAGAAGTGTTTGCAATTCCCTGTCATTTCTCCGAAACTTATGCGAAGTTAACACTCTATGTATAGTAACAAAACCTCGTGGCTCCGGCATCGACCCGTTGCATTGGTCGTTATTATCGAGGAGTTATAAAAGATCGTAAGAGGATTAACGTGTACTGCTGCTGCTACTTTGAAAGATCCAAACACCAGATTCCAGCAGAGGAAAGCGAGTGGAGGGAGCAGAAACGAATGAAATTATCCACATAGAACGGAAATAATTCTGAAATGTTAAATTTTTTTTTTTTTTTTGAAATATTGAAAACATTTAACCAATATCACAAAATATTTCTGAAATATTTTTCCCTTCAAGAGTGCCAACAACATGTAGTGTTACGACACATGAAATAGTCGAACTGTATTATAATATATCCACGAACCATGGCATTTTTTCTTTTTCGTTCCTTCAGAACTTAGTTCTGTACACATCTAATATTCGCTAACATTCGCTATCAAAATATTTAACTAAATATTTACTAATATTCGCTTTCAAAATATTTTTTCACCATTTCAGAAATATTTCAGATGTATGAAAGATGAACTATATTTCTGAAACGGAGCTGGGCAGTACTTAAAGTACATGAGTACTTATTTGGTACTTAAAGTACTGTTACTAAGTTCTAAGACCAAAGTACTTGTACAATTTTTTTCCTCTGTACATTTGGATCAATGTTCCAATTTGAAACGCCGAATATAAAAAGGTCGAAAGTGAGTTGGAGGAAGTTATGTTCAAAATTGTAATAAATGGAGAAACCATGTGCAAATTATTTTGCGCCTTTTTTTGTAACAAAAATTTTTCTATATCTCATAAAATCAAAACCGTCAAAATCTATTGTAGCAAATCTGAAACTGAAATTTGCAGATTTCGTCTTTTTGAGGTAATTTTTCATGTATTTTCCACCGGTGATTACAAGACTGTGACTCGTTTTATTCGTAGCGTGAGATTTGATTCAGAAACTTGTATCACGATTA
Organism: Stenichneumon culpator; assembly: GCA_964017025.1. NCBI lineage: Eukaryota > Metazoa > Arthropoda > Insecta > Hymenoptera > Ichneumonidae > Stenichneumon > Stenichneumon culpator. Next base: position 1,295,095 of record OZ024770.1, on the reverse strand, counting down.
TAACAATTATTTTACTCCCAACCCAACATTTTCCATATTAATCCCAAAAATACGATTTTTTGTGCATAAAATCGAGATTTTCAATGGCTCACTGAACTTTAGGCCCAAAAAGGCCAGCGGATTCGTGTTCAGCGGGAAAAACATCGAAATACATGGCAATTCATTTTTTAAAAAAATCATCAAAAAATTGCAAGGCAAAATATTTCGCGCTACATAGCTAGTAAGTCTCCGTTTGGTCGCCCCCCCCCCCCTCCTTTTGTACGATCCCCGGTATTCTTACATCGAAGAGTACAGTGTGGGCAGCGCGTAGCATTTGTACCGAAGAGCCAGAGACGGAGGAAGGTAGAGGCGGAGGATGGAACGCGACAATTTCAATTAACGCTAATTCCTGCTAATGCGGGACTCGTCCCCTCTCCGTCGGGCGTTTTGCCGAGCCACTTTAATTCCGAAATGTCGTCGACTTGCGCGTCCTGTCGAATTATCAGAGCCATAGGCGCCGAGTTTCTCGATGACTTGCAATTGTAATCGTATATTATTATTACTATCGGTAGAAACTGGATGGTGATGCGTCTTCGTATGCAGCCTTGGGGAATCCGTTATCTCGCAGCCAAGAGCGCGACGGGAGTCGAAGAGGTCAAGTCGCGATAAGAAATTATCCCAGGAACAAGGGAGATACAGAGAGCCAACAGTCGATCGCTCTCGTCGTGGCGAGCGTCGAGCGCGATACATCGCACGTAACCTATCGGGACGTCAACAGATCTAAAAAAACGAAAACAGTATCTCACAGATATTCCACGAAACAGAGTAACAGAGTTGGCTTCATAAAAAATAATTAAGAAAAATTATCTCGTCACTATATTTATGTTTTATAAATAAATTATCGGCAATACTGTGGGGAGCCTATTAAGGTAGTTGTTGCGAATAGTGTTCACTTCGCACAAGTTTCAGAGAAATGGGAGGAAACACTTCTCGTTAAAAAAAGAAATCGTATACTTCACGGTGGTATAAAAATCCGAAGAAAATCAAGCGTATTAAAGATGCTAAAAAGATTAATTTTGCATAATAATAATTTTAGTTTGAATATATAATAAAGTTAAAAATATAATAAAGTTAGGTTTCCGGGAGATTCGTTGAACAATTTTATTTTTCATAAATTTGTTAATGACATTTTGGAATCGTTATTATGCAAAATTAATCTTTTGAGCACCTTTGATATGCTTGATTTTTTCAGATTTTAATACCATCCAGAAGTGTTTGCAATTCCCTCTCATTTCTCTGAAACTTATGCGAAGCCAACACGATTCGCAAGGACTATCTTAAGCACGGTCTTACAGACAGATCTGGGAACTCCCATGCCCTCCCCATGTAGTCAGTTGTGCCGAAAATGAAGCCAAATGACTCGAGTGTCCAGACCTGTCTGTAAGACGGTAATCTTAAGAGTATGTGAAACTCTATGGAATGCGAGAGAGAGATAGCATCAGTGGGGGCTCTCAGCGGAGGGAGAGAGAAATGCTGAGAACGAGTTGCACATGCTCTTAAAGCGGGCGACTCGACCTCGGCCTTACACAGGCGTGTAACTTAGGACTCGAAGTTGTGCAATTTTCTAACGGGGTGGCGCTGGCCGTTAGATTCCAGCGATCGCGAATCCGCACGAGATAAACACGCGCTCGTGGTCCGGATTCCACGTAAAATTGTAGGTCCCTTCCTGTCTACTTCTTAATTGACTGATTAGTTTCGGCTAATTAATTAAAAACACGTTCATAACGAACGATCGCCTGGAAGACGGCGCCATCTGTAATAAGCGTCTCAACCTGTCACAGTAAAAAAAACTCTTTATAAAAAGAGAAGAAGACTGTACACTCTATAAAAGTGGTCTCACCAGTCACGAACATAATAAAAACTATAAAGTATCGGCCGGCGCGGTTCTGCACCCGTGGTCAGTATCGGACACTTAAGTGTGGTGCTTGCGTTCCGATACAAACCGAAAGAAGAAGATAAACACGCGCTTGAAGCGTTTCACGTTTCGTCCAACGTAGAGCTCGCCGTTCACCTGAATTCGCGAGACCACTACGATGTCCGAGGCGCGGCTCCGGCGCACGTTGCTCGGCGAACGCGAAGTCGATCGTCAACGGGCTCCTACATCGATCCCCGAAGCGCATTCGCCGGCTCACCTGTTGCCGGGGAAACCCGACGAAACAGAACAACAAACGATCACGGGCCAGAACTTTAAGCCGGGCCGGTCTCTTATCGCCGGTCTCTTATCGCGCTCTCGCGCTTCGTTGCTGCTAAAAATAAAGGAAACGCACCGATATACAGTCTAGCCCGGAGGGGTTTTGTCAAGTTGTGAAAGAGAGCGCGCCGGATCGAACAATCGCAGGAAATCTCACGACCTCCCGAACTCGCCCGTTTGAGCACGAACGACAATCCGAAAGAAAAGAAAAAAAAATACCCTGATCCGCGACAGCTCGCCGTGCGTGGGCGATACAGTTTCGCATTAACATTGGAATTTCGAGTCCGCGTCGCTTCGTTCCTCGCTCATGGACTACGTCCGTTCCATCTGACCGGAGGACTGTCGCACGCGCGTGCGTTGTTTCTGTTTATTTGCGGACGCAACGAACGAGCCAATTCGACGCTACATAGTTACTTGTTTTCGTGTCCTTCCTCCTCGTCGAGTGAATCGGCTGTAAACAACCGAGCTGGACGGCGGTTCTGGGGCGGAGCGGAGCGCCACGGTGAGCGATGCAAATTGCTCGCAGCCGGAATTCCGACAGTTTTTTTTTAATCATAGCCGCGCGCAGTGTTTCGCGCACGGTCGGTCCCACAGTGAATCGCGACGGACGACGCGCCAAAAATTTACGATGCAAATTGCCGGCCGACACGCGCATAGACGAAACTAAACCAAATTACGAAATGTGTAAGATTATATATATATATATATATACATATGTTTACATATCAGAGAGACACTTATTCACGGGCGAGCAGGCGAGCGCCGAATCTTTCCACTCGTGTTTTTTTTTTTGAGACAAACTCGCAAACTAACCGTTTATCGAATGAAATTATGGACAAGAAAAGTTAAAAAAAAATGTCTCGACGGTTGCGAGGACGACGGGCACAGCTACGAAGATGTTAAGACGTAAAAAACGAAGAAAAAAGAACACGAACGTTCCACCCGGCACGGAGGCATATCCGCGACTGAATGATAAACTAGCCTTGATTGGCTTAATATAGTCCGACGAGTACTGTAATTGGCCGCTCTTTGCCGCGCGCGGGAAATGATTGGTCAATTTAATTCTAAAACCGCGCTGCATTAAGCATTCAAGCGGCGTTCACTACCTATTAACGGGCGGGAGCCTCACTCCGCCACCGTCACTCTCGGGCAACTGTTGCCGCTGGAGCTTGCGCGGTGGCGAGGCGAACGAGCGGTGCGACGATCAGGAGGACGACGATGTGGAATGTACGACACACGCTCGGATAGGTGGTCTGTTGCACGGTAGACTTACGGATCGCTATCCCGGATACTCGATTTAGGGAAAACGACGACGGCGTTTGATATGCTTCTGCGCGTCGTTGGTTCCGTGGGTGTCGGTAATCGTATTTTCTCCGCGTTGCGAAAACCACACGCTCTCCGTATTATTGCTCGTTCCGGACCCGGTCGGTAACAAAAACTGTAATCCATTTTTTTTTCTTTTTTTCTCAAGGGAGCGTAATTTTCTGAGGAAAAATAATTTATTAGAGGTTGCTGCATTGTTACCGTTAAAAAAAATGGATTGCAGTTCTTTGTTACCGACCGAGTCTGTTTCGCCTCGCCTTAGGGGAAGTGAAATATCGCGGTTGGTAATGAAAACTGTAATGAACTTTTCTCGAGGGTGCGAATTTTTTTGAGGAAAAAGTAAATTCGAGCTGGATGCGCACGGTAATTTCGCATCCGGCCCGAATTTATTTTATTTTTTTACAAAATTAGCGCTATTGAATAAAGTTAATTTGAAAATTGCAACTATCTCTCTCGCACGCACAGCTGTTACACTTCCCCTTAAGAGCAGCTGAAATAAGACGGTCGGTAAGTTTTTATTGTCCATTTTCGCCGTCCGTGTAAAAAAAGTAATCAAATTTTTTCACGGACTGTCGTCTAACTATGGTCAAAAGAAAAGTGTTATCGAAGATGGATTGCATTTCAACTTTCGATGAAATTTTTTTTTCCATAGATGCTGGCATCCGTTAAAAAAGTCGATTGCAATTTATTATACTAACTGGGCACGGGATGGGCAGGGACAAGGGTTTTCACATTCTCTTAAACGCCAGTTTGGTTTATTTGAAATTTATTCGATGGAACATACGAGAAATGCTCGGATAGGTGGTCCGTTACACAGCAGACGTACGGATCGCTATCTCTTTTCCTTCTTTACCCACATACCACACAAATATTTTTGAACCGATCGAGTCCGTTTCGGCGAGGTAAAATATACTTGGAAGGTAACAAAAACTGTAATCAATGGTATTCGGAGATGACAGATATTTAGCCCAAAAAACAAAGTATTACCGGATGTACTTCGCTTTTACCCCAAAAATGTCAACCATTTTTACATGGCATTGATTCGAAAAATGCAACTATCTCACTTCCGCTCATACGTCACGTGGTACATGTTTCAGCTCGCCTTAAACGCGAGCTTGGTTTATTTAAAATTCGCAATGAAAATCGCACTGCTCCTCCGCTGACCTCGCAGCTCGTCCAGGCAACCCCTGGCGTGTTCCACTGCCGCGTTTATTCACGCTCGCATAGACGTTTATTCGATTGAGAGGAAGACGAAAAAAAAAGAACTAACCTAACTTTCATTGTGCACATCAGTATTGCACGCAGTACACGCCGTACATTATATTCCTCTGTACGAGGCTTCTCTAAATCAATTTACCAATTGAAATCACGGCGTGTTATGTGCCTCTGTGCTCCCTCGAGGTTCTCTCTAACGTAAACGGTACACTCAACAAGCTATATATATGTAAAGCATAATATGTGTGATGTGGCCCATCATCGCGTTGACGGATGTGGACGCGATGCGCGATCAACCGCCACAGGCGACCGGCTGCTCGGCTCACAAACTCTTTCATACCAGTTATAAAACCGATTGACACCTCCGTGTGTACAATAAGTAGAAAAAAAAACTCCCTAGTGTAATATAGATACGGTCAACGGCGTTTTAAGTTTCGTTGAAGGCGCGTTGCACGGCGTGTAAAGTAATCGTACCGAGGTGAAATATCTGGCCTCATCACCTACGGCACTACTACTTAGCACGCAGAGACGCAACAATTTATGGCAGGGAGCTCGTAACTTCGCGCCCGTGTTTTTCGTCGATCCTTCGTAGCGCGAACATGCACAGACTGACGTCTACGGTTGAATCGAAGCCTTTTTATAGTAAGGCCGGAAAGGAATGCTTAGCGCTCTCGTACAAAGTATACACGATATCGATCGTATTTACAGAGTCGAAGTTCGAATCGGACGACCCTACGGCGCGTTCGGACGCTACGAGTGCCCTTGAGCGTTACTCATGTTTGTGTGCGATCGTCGATTGTCTATCGTCGTGAAAACATCAACTTTGGACGTGCCCCGAGAGCCGCTCTCTCCGCGCCTTGTTTATCGTCCATCCGAGATCGTTGTCCTTCTTGCACTGTCAGAGGGCGGATTCTCATCGCAAACTATCGTGGGCGCGCGTATAGCATGAGCGCAGTTATTCACCTGTGGCCAATCCGGGTCACCTTTAGTGTGGTACTAAAGGTCCGGATAAATTGAAAAGAAGAAGAAGAAGCATGAGCGTACTCTGTGACGCAGACACGTTGGCAGGAAGGTTCGACTTGCGAACGCAGCAACGAGCGTCGTATTTGTTCGCCCATTATTGCGGTCACAAAGCGAAACAACTCCAATGATCTATATTATATTTGTCGTCGTCGTGAGCGGAAGTTTTGCCGGCAACTCGATGAACTTTTTCGCGCTTCTGCAAAATACAATAACGTAGATCGGGAGAATTAGTCGGAATCTGCGACCACCTTCTCGTTGCACGAATCACTGATCGATATCTCGAGAATTTTCGAAAATTGTGATTTCCCTTGATGACGCCACTTCCGGTTGAGAAATTAGGTCTCGAACCGGAAGTGACGTTTCCCCTAGATGACGTCACTTCAGGTCGAAAAAATGAGACTTTGAAACCGGAAGTGACTTTTCTCCTGAGATGTCGCTTCAGGCCGATAAATGAGATTTTGAAACCGGATGGTGTAAATTATACCTACCATATCTTTTTTTTTCGTCTCGTCGTCTGTCTTCGAACATAGGCAGAGTTTTCGACCGACCGAATCGTCACAGCCGATGGACTCGTAATTACAAAACTTGCTTCTTTCGAAAATTGCTAAACAGCCCAAGTAGCAAAAAGGCATCTGGTATGAAAAAGTGATCTAAATGGTTTCCATATGTCCGTCCGGATAATAACTATAAGCTATCCTGCGTCCAAAAGTTAACTTTTTTGATCGGTGGTAACTTTCGGAAACCACCAAGACGGACATATCTAACCCATTTAGATAACTTTTTGATAACAAATTTTTTTGTGCTACCTGACCGCAGATACGGAGTTCGATGGATGAAAGGCACGGCAATTACTAATGAGATGCCTTTCAAAGAATTTGACTTTGTCACAAATTAACCTTTTTACATAGGGAAAACAAACAATCTTGCTGCGCGCGTTTTGGGCACGAATCACGTAGCAGCGGGAATTCGATAGAGATCATGACCAAGTAGACATTTGTACCGCGTGACCGAAAATTCATCTCAATCGATAACATGTTTTCACCGGAAAGTTACCCGTACTGTCTCCTAGTCGGCCGAAAGCTAACCTTCTAATGGACATGTGTAACTAATTCGGATGACTTTTCGAGGACGTAATAAAAATCGTCTAGTTTCGATAGTCGACCGCTTTTCGGAATATCCCCACGTAGGTCTCGTAAGATCGTGAATCCACCCGTCTGTAAATTGGTAAATTAAGTATTACCTATTGGTTGGAATGCTGCTGGAGCAAGAGGGAACCCGCGCTGGGGGCCGGCGCGTAGCCAAGTAATGCTTTCCCATGCGGGCGCACTCTTCCACTGATTCGCCGTGACAATAGCTCGAATAGCAACCATTGTGTCCGGTTTTGGTTATACAAATCGACCGTCATCTTACAAACGCAGATTAATGTCTTTATCCGATAATTCTTCGAGTGTCCCTCCTCGCCCCGATTCCTCCCCCGATAATGAAGATCTCACGTCGAACAATATCCTACACCGATGCCAGATCTCCGTTGCACGAGAAGCGCCTCCACTCCACGTATCAAAAAAGCACATCGAGACCGGTCGATTCTTTAGGAAAATTTTACGAGATCAACGGCTACTTCGCAACTTATTTTATCCCCGCATCTTTCACGACAATGTTTTCTTTCAATGGTCTTAACTCAATACTTTTCATTTGCCAAGTGCACAAACGATAGAGCGTTGCGAAGAGTATTATAGAATACGTATATTAATTACCTTCGGCTCGACGGTTTTACGCTCCGGCCCAGATGTCTCAATGCCGCAGTCGAAATTTAGATGGACCGAATGAGTCGAATTCGACGACGCAGATAAAATTTTTTTGTTTTTGTTAATAAAATTTATAACACGAGAGAACGTCAGCATAGACAAGTGAGAAAAAAAATAGAGTCGATCGAATGTATTCATGTGACGACTTACAGTGAAATGAGTTCGACGATATACCATTGCAGGTTCCACAAGCAATAGCTCCAACTGTTCTCAACGACTTTGAGTATGCTGTTCCTACAGTGCGTACAATGCGAGAGACAGAGAGAGAGGCAGAGCGAGAACTGACACAGGTGTTTTCAGAGATCACGTGTGCCACATACGCGCCATGCAGATATGCCACATATGCTTTTGGCCTTAACGATCATAGCGAGCTCATTTCTGTTGAATGAGCGTACTCGGCGTACTGTACTCGTGTACGTAATCATCTCGCTTACAGCTTGTGCCGCTCGATCCTACCGTATGCGATAGACTAAACAAATATTTTACTTTTAAGGCGATGTGAGCTCATCTTCCGCCCCGCCCAAGCCGAGCTCGGCCGGTTACGAAAATTTTAATGAAACATTTTTTCACCGGTGCCAACCGCTCCCGGATAAAGGTGAATTATTCCGTTAAGCGGACATCGATTCGGGGTCGCGTAAGAAGTTTCTCCCGAAAGCATAATGGTCGGCATTGTTAAAAAAAAATTAATTACAGTTTTCGTTACCGACAGCGGTATTTCGCATGTTCCAATGCCGATACCGCGTGTACATCGCGAACTGTTTCGAGTTTAAGGACATGTGTTACAGACTCGGTCGGTAACAAATCGTTTTCCCTGTTTTCTCCAAAACTATTGACACGACGAGGAAAAGCAAATTAGGTTTTCATGCTTATATCTATTGACTACAAAAACCTAATGTGATTTTCCTCGTCGTGTCAATCGTTTTGGAGAAAACAGGGAAAGCGATTTTTTACCATCGGAGCATCGATACGTGTGTGTCACATGCTCTTAAGGCGAGGTGAAACAGACTCAGTCGGTAACAAAACTATAATTAAGCGGATATCGATTCAGGGTAGTTAAAAAAATGAATTACAGTTAAATTTACAGTTACATTGTTAAAAAAAATGAATTACAGTTTATATTACCGACCGCGGTATTTCGCATGGTCTCGTACCGAATCCGCGTGTATTTGGCGAACCGTAATGTTTCGAGTTCAACAGTCTGGTGAGTTATTGCGTCAAGCGGATAGCGATTCGGGGCCGTGTAAAGGTTTCTTCCAAACGCAAATGGCCAATATTGTTAAAAAAATTAATTACAGTTTTTGTTACCGAACGCGGTATTTCGCTTGTTCTTGCGCCGAAACCGCGTGTACGTCGCAAACTATTTCGAGTTTAACAGCATAATGGCCACTTTTTCCTCTCCGCCCAATCCGGGGTCGGTCGGTAATAAAATCTGTATTTAATTTTTATTTTTAACGTGTGCCAACCACTTCCGGTTAAAAGTAAATTATTGCGTTAAGCGGATATCAGTTCGGCATCGTGTAAGAATTTTCTCACCGCGAACCGTACGTTTTTTCGAGTCTAACAGCCTCGTCAGTTTGGCTAAACGAGGCTCCTCCGAGACGAGACGACGACGAGAAACTCGCAGCGCGATGCATCGTTTATTAAAAGAGTTTATTAAATTGGGTAGAATGCGTTGCGTAGGCCCACGCCGGATACACGGAGAATGAATCTCGTCCATCAGGGAGGAAGTTTGAATTAACGTCGTGCCTGCATCGTCGTGATCGTAACGAGAAGAGGGGGCACATAAGAGGAGCGTCGAGCTTCTCGCGTGCAACCCCTGGCTCGCTTATGCACCGGACGACTCGTAACGCACACGAATTTTATACCAGAAAAAAAATTAGATCATTACGAAACGGGGACGTTTAAGTTTGTTAACGAACGACCGAAAATTATTTCTCCATGATTATATTCCCTGTCAATTCGGTAATCTTTGGCCCAGTTGATATTCCATGTTCGTGCGGTCGAATCGAGCGATCCAGAGCCCTTTCGATTTGCCGTTCTTAGTCATTACAACAATGAACTGCGCATGCGCATGGTCGTTTTTTTAGGTAAGAATTCATTCCAGCAAATGATTGTGCGCATGCGCAGTCCGAGTTGTAATAACGAAAAACGCCGAGTCGAAGACTCCTCAGGTAGGTGAAATAACCGATTGGCACCGAAGATAGATAATGAGTATACGTTCTGCGAATGTTCAAAGGCCTGGCATGTGGCAGGGAGTTAAGGCTTATTAAAATCGTTTGACCCCACTACTTCGTACTCGGCTGGTGCGTCGCTTGCCGTGAGTTCACTTTGCCGGACATACACACACAAAAACATATATATATATATGTGGAGAACGCTCGGCAATTTGGAAGAGTGCGATAGAGACGTAAACTAAGTGGGGAATGGAAGAGAGACGAGGCGCGACAGAGCAAAACGTTAGATTCTAGTACTCTGACCTTTGACGTGACCCGCCCAACCGCTAGGAACTCTGTGTCACGCAATCCGGGATGAGTTGTTCCAGCGGAGTTCTCGATTTGAGATATTTTATTCGATAAGCAAACTTTTGGGCAGATAAATACACTTTTTGTTTGTTAAATCTATCTGTCTTTGTATTTTCGCGCCTATCGATCGAGTAGAGCGAACGGTCGACCGGAAGTTGAAGAATTTCGACGAAGCGTTTTATCCTCTCTCGCAGATAATGTCGACGACGCTGGGCTCCATGAGAACGGGCTCGAGACACCGATGGACCGCGCTTCCCAGTATCTCGTCCAGTAGAAAGTGTACGAGACTGCGAATGAAAAAGAGAAGATAATGAAAAGATGGTTTTGGGGAGGTAGAGATTTAGATTGGCATGGATAAACGTAGTTTCAGGTAGATAAACATTTCAATGGAGGAATCCCTAGCGGATCCGAGCAACCCACGAAAACCGAAAACCGACTCATTTCCTTTCTGTCACTATGTAATATCAAATTGTAATCAGATAACTAATAAAATAAAAATCCAAAATGCCACAAATTTTGAACCCTTTAACAATCTCACACAAAATTTAACCGTAACACTTGTTCAATCACTGTCGACCCAACGAAATTTTAAGCCGATACATTAAAAATTCCCGATATACTGATATTTCAAGCAAATCACTTGTCCCGACGTTTTAGGCTGGTTTGAGCATTTCGAGATGGAAATCTCAACAAAAAAATTCCACGAAACCAAAGCTACTCTTGCTTTGGGAGCAAAACGAAAAAAAAAAAATTAAAAGCAACCGAAAAGCAATCCGTTTCCACCCAAAAAACGACGTTTGCTTTTCAGATGCATCATTTGTTTGTTAGATGGAGGAAAGGAACCGACTTTCGCAACCTAAATCCTTCATTTCCAACCGATAAGTAACTTTGGGCCGGAAAGCAACGAAAATGCAAGTGTAATGCAACCGAAATGGTTCGGTTGCCCGGATCCGCTAGGAAAAGTAAAAAACGTATGAAGCGGGTATGAGCGCCAATTCGATGGTTCGTACTTCTCGTCCGTGACGAATCTCCACAGGTACAACTGGAGATAGTGGGTGTCGACCTGGATCTGCTGAAGACCGTACTTGCTGAAGGTACGAAGTCTCACGCACTCGAGGAAAGTCTGAGGGAGATAAGATAAGTTGCGAGCATTACTAACGGTAAAGTTTCATCATCAGTCCTTTAAACTTATTTAGTACCTTTAAACTTATTTTCACTATGCCCGTCAGTATTGACGCCTTGTTGAATTGCACTGAGGAAAATATTTCGATTCTTTCGGAGAATAGCTTGTGAATGTTGGTCACGAGAGAGGAATCCAAGTGGCTCGACGTGTAAGACGACCAATTGGATCTGTACTGGTGACGAGATATGCTGACGCTGAAAAAAAAAATCGGATTTGTTTTTCTCATAAACCCTATGGTAATGAATATTTCGTCGACGATGTTTTAGCTTCTGCTGCTTTATCTCGAAGCAACAATTTTAATATTGACGTATTCCGGACGTAAAGTATTTCCCGAATGACGTCACTTCCGGTCGAAAATTGGGAATGCCGAACCGGAAATGATGTATTTCAATTCCGGTCGAAATAGTACATTTCGATACGAGTGCGAAAGAACTTTTTCTGACGAGTGTGAATTTGCGGCAAGAGCCGAAGGCGAGTGTTATAATCACAGGAGTTCAGAAAACGTCTTTCGCACGAGTGTCGGACAAAATTTTATTTCACGAAGTGTGAAAATGGAGGTTTACACACGCAACCCGAAGCGACGTATTTCTGGTAATTCTCTGGATATTGAAATTTCGTATTTCTATATTTCGTATTCGATGGCGAGTCTATGCCACTTATCATTGTTATTATTAACCTATGAGTCTTTCTGCTGCTGTCGCTACTCCGGTCGACCTGAGCATCGACGTCGTCATAGAGCGCGGCGACCTGAGACTCGATAGCCGTCACATCTTCCACGACTCGTTTCATAACCGCTCGGACGGTTCTCGGCTCGATCGTATGGAGCCAATCTCGAGTTTCCACGGATTTGCGGAGCATCTGCGACACCGACAGTCCCTGAAGTCTGACGTAATGATTCAACAAATTCTGTGCGGCTTTTTGGAAATTCTCGCATATCACGGATTCGGGTGTGACGACGATCTTGGATGTGACGTACTGTTGAACGTTGAAGGAATCGTCGGTCGTCGTTAGCTGTAACAAAAAATCATGTTGGATCGAACGGGACAGAAAAATCGAGCGTGTGACTTTCGATACTCACCAGATAACGAACGCCGCTCTCTTTGAATTCTACGCACATCTTGCTGAGCAACAGCAGCAATGTCGGCGGAAATTTCGGGAGATCCGAACCCGTGCAAAATCCACTCGCCGTCTCGATGAGGTGATCCAAAAAACCAACGACCAAACCCTCGCGGACTTGGGTAACGCTGAAGCTCTGGAGAAATTGCGGCTTCAGACTGAAGGACAAATCGGCTTGGAGGAACACCTGAAATACATTTATCGTCAGTTATTCATCGCATGAGAGTGCAATTATTGAGCGCTGTTGCGGAACCGTTTACCCACCAATAAATCCTGCAAGACTCCCTTGACTTTCTCGATCGTCGGCATAACGAGGAGCGCCTCGAGCTCGGCGAGGCCGCCGTCACCCTCCTGATGGCTCACCTTCGTCGCCAGAGTTTGTCGCACCTTGGCCAGTGTCTCGTTTAGATGTTGCTTCAACGAATTCAAGTGATTACGGCATTGTTTCTTTCCAGCGTTTATGACCAGTTTTGTCGCCGTCCTGAAATCCGTTATACGCACAATGATATGCCTTCCGTGGCTCACGGTGAAAAAAGAGTTGTACGAGAAACAGAATCTTTTTTCTTCTTAAATTTACATTTTTTTCTTTCACTTTTCATTTTTATCAAAGAACTAATAATCCGGAGCTTAGGTGGTCAGTAATTGGGCCGTCCGACCTTACCTGGCAAAGTCTCGTTCGGTGCAGAGCATATTCATAGCTTGGAGCCGCCTGTAAAATCTGTCCAATCCTCGTACAAGTATCGCCGTGTCGGCAACATCGTCGACTCTGCTTTTAACAAGTTCAAAGTATTTGTTCATGTTGCCGAGTACGAACGAATCGAGACGCGCGACTGCTTTTGTATCGAAGTCGTCACTGAATTCGTTTTTGTCGAGCGGTACGCGACTGACGAACATATCTCTGTAGGACGCGACGACGAGGCAGAGATCTCCAAGAAATCCGGAACTAGCGACGTCCATGAATTCGAGAAGATCGTTCTCGCACATGTCCTTGAGTACGTCCAATTGATCGGACAGACGATTGTCCGCGTAGCTCAAGAATTCTGCGCACAATGAATCGGTCGGTTCTCTCAAACGGAGCAGCAGATCGACACTCTCAGCCAATGATTTCGTAGTGGCGTCGCGCTTGTGAAATTCCAGTCTCAGCTTCGATTTAAGCTCCTCCACGATTTCCTCGCAGTCGTTCTGTATGCCGCTGAACGAGGGCATGTTTCCGTACTTTTGAAGAACCCGCTGGGCGTGGATGTAGTCCCTAACAGCCTGTTGGAAAACAAAAAATGTTCATCGGTTTAAAGAGCTCGTTTTACCCGCTAATCAGCCGGCTGGGATTTTTCCAAAACGTTTATTCCGATAAATGCAAAAAGAAAATTAAAATTTGCTTGTGACTTAAATGGTCAGTGTATATAGAAAAACGTCTTCATTACCGACAGTGGTATTTCACATACTCTCAAGGCGATGGAGAAACCGCTCGGTCGCGCCGGCCGGGGCCCGGTCGGTAGCAAATCGCTTTCTGTATTCTTCTCGAGACAGTTGATCTTTTTCGACAAGAAACAAATTATCCAATAGACGAACGCGCGAAAACCTAATTTGCTGTCATCCGACAGAAAAAGAGTCTCAGAAAAAATGAAAGCGATTTGGTTACCGACTGCGGTAAATCACGCAATCTCAAAAAAAAAAAAAAAAAAAAATGATATAAACAATCCGGAAAATATGAAAAAAAATATGGTAACAACCATTGGACCTTCAATCAACAATTAAAAAAAAATATATCAAACCCAACTGAATTTTCTTGCTAGCCACATAAAAACATCTCTGGTTGCGATGCTCAATTTACCTGGCTGTAATTACCCTGGCTTATAAGAATCTTGAGATTGTTGGGCAGCTTGAAGAGAAACTCAAGTCTCTTCAGCAGAGCGTGAACGGAGGACAAGCGTGAAATTTGTTGCCTAGTTCTGTGCAGCGTAGAGGATATCTGTTCGGAGAAAGTAGTTATACTGTCCATATTAGTCTCCAGCGAGTCCAGAGTATCCTCCATCGTCCTGAAGTCGCTTTTCATCTGAAAAAAAAAAAGAAGTTTCCATGACGCATCCACTGAAAATCAGAAAAAAAAAAAAAAAAGAACACCCAGTCCAATAAAAACAAACCGACCTTCCTTATCGTATCAGTCGCCGATATAAATTTGTTGTAATTCTCGTAAACCAGCGTCTGCAGATCTGACTCCAGAACCGCCTTGGTCGCGACGATCTCGTCCATATTGTCCATTATCTCTCGAAGGCGACATTCCTGATGGGAAAAAATAAAAACAAACCTTAATTTCTATAAATCTGATTTTTCGTCACTACCGCACCGTTCGCTCCGTTACCTTCGCTATTTTCCACCAGTACATGTCGGCATTGAAATTAGCCCCGTTTATGTCGTACGGATCGCCGACGTTTTCCGACATTTTTGCAGAGTCCTTCGATTCCCTCTAGTAAATATACATATGCAGGATGAAGTTTAACGACTACCGTCGAGTTTTATTGCACAAGACTGCGTCCGGTCACAGCGGTGAATAATTTTCACTAAATTTTATCTCGTCGATGCAAGTCCGCTTTCGGCGTCATCCTCGCTGTCACTGACGGTAAAAAAAAGCTGCGATATCAACTCCGACGGAAACACTACTGCTACCTAGCAGCAGGCACATCAACTCGGCGGCCTTGATATCGGACCTATAATAGTATTTGAGCAAATTTTGGTTCCTCGCGCCTATTCGCCATACGCGCAACACACACACACACACACACACACACACACACACACACACACACGCGCGCGCGCGCCCAGCACTTTGTCTATGTTTTGGAACTTTCTGAAGACCTTTTCATTAAAATCTCGATTTTTTTTTTATTTTTTTTTATAATGTAAACAAAGATTCCTCTATAAGGAAGGAACATATATATACATAATGAGGAAATAAAAGCACACGCAGGCGCGCGCGCATGTACAGGCACATAACACACGAGAGCTGGTGCATATGCGATAATACCGCGCGAACCAGCAGTGGTACTTGTTGATTAACGGAGAAATCCTACATAAGTTGGCGATCGAGAGGAGCGACGTGGGGGGGGGGGGGGGGGGGGGGGTAGGAAGATAAACCAAGTGAGAAAGAGTAGGAGGTTCTCAGCTTCGCAGTCGGACGACGGAGGAAACGTTGCAAAAACGCAGTCGAACGACAATAGACACACAATACTGGGTATTAGCTATACCATCAGCTATTAGCCCGAGGGACGCGACGTTGGTCATGTGGCTCGCGCTCTTATAATTGGCCGTCGTCGTGTCATACACTCAGCGCGCGGGCCTAGTACGCGGAATGATATAAAACATGGTTGAATCGTCTCGAATCGCTGTCCCATTCTAATAATAAAGAATAACGCATTTCGCGTAGAGCAATCCTGGGGGGGTAACGGAGAGTTTTCGGTTATCGACGATATTTCTCTCGGTCTCGCGGAGGGTAAAAGTAACAAAGTTCCTGAGACGGGAGGAAGAAAAAAAGAAAGCGCATCGAGACGAAGAGAGAGAGAGGCGGGAGGGAGGCGCATTGGACACGAGGACGTTGGGACGGCGCGATCGGGAAGGATACTCGTCTCGGATAGCATCTGATATTAGCAACGTAGGAGCCCTCCGGCAGGGTGGCGAGGCAAGCTATCTAAAGCGCACTCTCACGACACAACTTTCCACGACCACTTTGTCCGTTCCGTCGCTCGGCCAATTGCGACCGCCACTTTTGCGGGAATCGTCCGACGGGGGGGAAAAAAAAATAAAATAAAAGTTGACTGTTGTTGTTGAGTTTCGTGCTCCTTGCTCCTGCCGTTCTCAGCCCGCTGAACGAATAGTCTCGCTGTCCTGTGATGCCACTGGCACACTGCCGCCGATGATCGCTCTCGCTGGTGGGTAGGCCTGGGGTTTGTTGGTAGGCGCGCTGCGAGCAGCGAGCGAGGTGTCAGTCCGAAACTGTGGAGGGCTTAACCTAAGATGCGAGGGCTCGTCCGGAATGCCGACGTGATCATACTCTACGGGCTTCGGCTGTTGTGCTGGTGTTGCTGCGCCGAGGTCTCCGCGAGCGGCGGAGCCCTCGACTCTGGATCGAGCTTTCAGGGCCGCTCGGCTCCACTCGGCGGTACTGGCCCGACGTCCCCGTCGGCCCCGACGACGACCCAGGCTCCGCCGTCCGCTAAGATGACCGCATTCTCCGGGAGCTTCACCGACGGACTGGCTCAGGCGGTCGCTCACGATGCCGCTCAGTCCAGTGAGTCTTATTTTTTTTATTTTTTTTTATTTATTTTTTTTTTTTTACTTTTATTTATTTTTTTACCGATTTGACTTTATTTTATTCGCCTTCGCTCTCTCGGCATCCGACCTCGCTTCGCTCGAAGGCAATTGACGCCGAATTTAGACGAAAGACGTACGCGAGTACGAATCTTGGCGGAATATTTTGCCTCCCCCCCCCCCCCCACATTCCGTTCCTTCTCCTCTTTTGCCCTGCTCGACCGCTCCGATCCTATGCTGCTCTCTAGTACGAGTAATTAGATTGTTCGTTGCTCATTTTTATAGGCGTGGAAACTTGTAACGACGACCTAGCATGTATCACAATGGCATCTCACGATCGTCTAGGTTTGGAAGCCATCAAGTCGCTGCACAGCCAGCTGGACGACGACGCGGACGGCGACATCGACCTATCGGAGTCGGACGATGTAAGATGAGAAAGCTACTCGGCTACGGCTACGGGCGAGCCGAGCGCTCTCGATTACCTAGCGACTATGCGGACGTGACCCTCTCAAACTCTCTCTCCGTCTCTCATCTACTTGTTTACAGTTTTTGAGGGAGGAACTTCAATACGAGGCCGGCTACGAGAGAAGACAACGGGCTTTTCATCACAACGACGACATGCACATCAGCGTCAGGGAATTGTGGGAGGCTTGGTTGAGATCGGAGGTAATTTGTTTATTCACCTTTTTTTTTTAGTATGTGCTATGCACTCTTTTGTATCGTGACTTTCGTAATGTTGTGCGATGTACAATTAATAATACAGTTTTTTTATAATATATACACTAAAATAATATGTAGCAAATTTAATTCATCGGACTAGAAGTTTTTATGCAAAAACTGGTATATTAAATTTCATGTACAATTGTGATGAAAAATTAATGTCCAGTATTTTTAAAACATTGGATTAAAAAAAAAAATGATTTACTTTAATTTCAAGGTTTTTACCTTGAAATCCAAATGTATATTAATTCTTCATTGCAATTGTACATTAAATTTGATGTATCAGTTTTCGTATAAAAACTTCTAGTTTGTTACATTAAATTTACAATTTTTTATTCAGCGTTTTTAATATACAATATAATATATAGAGTTATTTATATAATGTTACTTTTTAATGATTGATTTATTTGTGTATATATATTTATGGGAAAAACCATTTTTAACGTTTTAACATATATGTGATGACATTTTTTTTCAATAATCACAGACAAAAACTCTCCAACTTCGTACAAAGTAGCGAAGTTAGAATTACAATGTTTCCTCAGTCATTTTTTTTTTTTTCTTCACCGTCAAATATTAATGCCAGCCACCAGTCAAGGAAAACCCCTGGAAATACTGGAATTTTTCGGGAAATAAGAAAATGATCACGGAAATCGGGAAAATTTCACGGAATTTTCTCGATCGTTCGGGGAAAACTAGCGAATGAGGAAAACTAAACTTACTTCGTGAGGCAGCGAAATTCCAAGCGAAAGACCAATTTGCTTTTATTCGCGCGCTATGAATCCATCAATTGAAATGAAGTAAATTCGCGTCGGGATGTACAAACATTATTTAACATTACCGCTAAATATGATGTAAAAAAAAATATTAAAAATTCTAGTGTCCATTAATTCGGAGCTTCGACAATTAGTCAAAGCTCCGTTGTCGACGAATGTCCGGATATTTTACCACTGTTTTCAGTAGTTACCATAAATTATCAATGTTAAAACGGTTTATTCGTAAATATGTTGTAAAAAAAATGCAAATAAAATGCAAATATAGCAATGTAGGTAATAATTTATAACTTATCATAGCCGTGTGGAATATAATAGTAAGCAAGTATAGTAACAGTTACAGTAACGATAGATATACGACATATATTTTGTAACAAAAATCACCCGTACGTATTTTACTTGTACTTAATTTACAACTTTCAGGTACACAATTGGACGATCGAGCAAACATCCGAGTGGCTGAAGACCAACGTCGAGCTTCCTCAATACGTTACCAATTTTATACAGCATCGAGTGACCGGCGCTACGCTTCCCAGGTAAAACTTCAGGTCCAATCTCTCAAATTATTCATCTTACCAATCGAATGATTAGATAATAAAAAGTTACACAATTATGTTACATCGCAGGCTCGCCGTAAACAACATGCATTACCTCAGCAACGTTCTCGGTATAAAAGATCCGATTCACAAGCAAAAAATTGCTCTCAAAGCAATGGACGTCGTACTCTTTGGGCCGCCGAAAGGTATCTCTTATATGTTGTATGCCGAATCGGATAAATCCGGATAATGTTATAGGGTCGAATAAGGCTCATTCGACAAAATTTCTGATCAGATACGGGACACAGTATCAAGGACTTAATATTGATAACACTGTTGTTCGGGGCTTTGATCGGCTGCTGGTACGTCTATCAGCAGAAGAAGAGTTCCCAGAAGGATCTACGCAGGCTGATCAAGGACATGGAAGGTTTGCATAAGGCCGAACTCGCCCTTCAAGACTTGCAGGTAAACCGGTAGTGAGAAGAACGTTTTTGTCATAGCCGGCAACTCGAGAAGCTCTGTTTAATCCAGGATTCGTCAATTTCTTACTTCATCATAGAGGAAGCTTCATTTTTATTTGTGAATTGTTTATTAAGGGATTTCTCTTTGACCAGTATTATCTATGTTGACCACTACTTATCTACATTGATAATCTCTTCTATTCTATTTCTGTTGGAATGGTCCAATAGAAAAAAAGTGAAAGAATATTACATTTCAACACATAATATTTCATTAAATCAGCCTCTGTTTTATTATATATTTAAATTATTTAAACTTATTTAAACTTAACTCTACTTCGCACAGACCAAACGTACTTCAGTATTATCTTCCGTGCATGATTCCGGAAGTCACCGAACGATTTATTTTAATGCATTTTTTTTCTCGACATCGTGTAACACAATTCACACGAATCGACTATCATCGGTCGATGATCCCTATTGGATTTTCCAAAAAGCAATCCGACCGTTTCACTTTCCCGTTTCACGCAAAAGACTTTTTTTCTTCGCTTTATATACAAAAATACATTACATGGAAGCAATTTGAAAATCTCGATATTCATGATTTTTTTTCTATTTCCAGAAAGAACTGGAACGCGCCAGACTGGAGCAGGAGAGCGTCGCTACGGAGAAGCAAAATTTAGAGAAACGCCTGCAAGACGAGAGTCTGGTGATGCAAACTTCGTACTCCGATCTTGAAGTTACTCAGCTCAAAGCGGAAATCGAGGTGGCCAATATATATCGTCATTCATCGTTGCCCGAATATATTTTTTTTTTGTTTTGAACTCGAATTAAACCTGTTTCAATCGTTGCGTTATCCAGATGTTGAAGACAGAGCTTCAGCGAGCCGAGGGTGAACTCGAAGATCGTTGCTGGTCCCCACCGGTCGGACTTCAACATTGGATGCAGTTGACCCACGAAATTGAGAACAAGGCTTACACCAAGAAGAAGATATCGGCCGAGAAACAACTTCAGCAAGCTCGCGAGGCGGTGAGTAATTTTTAACCGGCTTTGAAACATGACGAGGCATTCTCCACCAACTCGACACATTTTCCTTGACCCTCTCGGATCCGTTCCATAATTTGCCAAATTGCAGTACTACTTGAGAATGCTCTGGGTGCATTTTTCTCAGATTTTCTAATTCACGCGTTTGGGAAATGATTTTTTAAAATGCTTATCTTGGAAGAGCAAGCTTGGACAAACAAAAGGTTACAACAAAAGAGTATTGTTTTTTCATACACTATTGAATGCAATATGTGTTATATTTTTATTTGATCAGAAAGTATAATTTCGGCAAATAAAAATCAATTTTTTTAAAATTTTGATCAATGCAACACGTTTAGTGTGGCTGTACTGCAATTTTGCCGAATATTTGGCGATGCGTTCAGAACCTACAAAAAGAAACTATTTTTGACACGAGTGAATTAAAAAATATGAAAAAATATACATAGCCTAATTTCAAGTAGTGCCACAATTTGCGCAATTATGGAACAGATCCGAGATTGTCAAGAAGAAAGTGGTCGAGTTGGTTGAGAAAGCATCATACACGAGAAATGCCTAATTGCTATTTATCGTTTATTCCTACAGTGCGAGAAATTGCGAAAGAAGCGTTCGAGTCTCGTCGGGGCGTTCGTCTCGACTCACGGTAAATCGATCGACGAGGTCGACAAGAGCATCGTCGAGGCGAGAACCTCGTTGAACGAGGTAACGGCGGAGCTCCAGGAGCGCGTATATCGTTGGAAACAAATCGAGCTGCTCTGCGGTTTCAACATAATAAACAACAACGGCTTGAGCTATCTGGAGACGATACTGTACAGAGGCGCTCCGAACGGCAGAAGTCTCGCACTTCGAGGTAATCACCAAATTTCCCTCTCAGTTTCTTCGGTTCCTTAATTTCGTATTTTTTTTCATTACCATCTGAACCCCGCCGAACCGATAATTTCAGGACGCATGAGTAGCCAAGACGACTTGGACGACGACGTAGGCTCAGTGTACTCGCCATCGACG
This sequence comes from Stenichneumon culpator, assembly GCA_964017025.1. Lineage (NCBI taxonomy): Eukaryota > Metazoa > Arthropoda > Insecta > Hymenoptera > Ichneumonidae > Stenichneumon > Stenichneumon culpator. The sequence goes on along the minus strand of OZ024770.1, from coordinate 1,273,843 downwards.
AGCGGTGCTACAGGTAAGCTCGATACCGACGTCTATGAACCCTCGGAGTGACTGAATCGATTAGATTCTTTTGCGTATGTACATAATTTATATTACACGACTTGCGCGTATCTATCAAAACGAACAAAAAAATAACAAACCCTTCAAACGGATCGCCCGTCGATACCGCAAACCTTTCGAGTGATTAATCCGCGCATCCGACCTGATTCGACGTTAAATTATCGGCTGGCGGTATACGGAATTTGATATTCGTAAGAAAAAAAAGCCCAATCTGATACGACGAGGCTTCTCTCTATTTATGATTCTATTTCTCGATGCACAAAAAGACGTTTGACGACGCTCGGCAGAGGCGACAACAGCGACAACGGCGAGGGCTCTAGTTAAATAACAATAAAAATTAATAGTGGCGCTCCTGATTATTCATGACCCTGAAGATATCTGCGTGACATCAAATTTCATCTTTGGCAAGTCTTTGCCATTGCGCTCCTCTGGGAAGAAAAAAAAATTGTTCGTTTGTAGAATTGTATTCCCGGCAGTATGTCAGATGGAGACAGAAAAACTCGACACGAAGACTGTACACCGTGAATGTGGGCACGCAAACATATGACCACGAATAGGCTGTACACCAAGTTAACGGTACATCGAAGAGAGTGAACACACTACCAACTGAACACCTCAGAAACTGAACACTCGACAACTCGACATAAGTTCAGACTACTTCGAGTCACTGAGTCAAATGCTCATGTCTTATTGTGACAATATAAGAAGCGCTAGCTTGCAACGCAATAGCGCTTAATTAGAGCATAATCACTATCATGACTCTTTAGGTATAGATTCTCCTCAAGGGTAGTATTACCTATATATTGTTGTCGTAATCAATCATGCGGATATCACTCGAGAATAGCTCCCCTGAAGTATGCGGTCATTTGGGTGCAGTTGTCGAGTGTTCAGTTGGTAGTGTGTTAACTCTCTTCGGTGTGGAGTTGACTTGGTGAACAGCCTATTCGTGGTCATATGATTCAGTGCCCAACATTCACGGTGTTCAGTCTTCGTGTCAACTTTTGTTTGTGTCCACCTGACACACTGCCAGTTGGTAGTGTGTACACTTTCTCAGCGTTAATTTGACTTGGTGTACAGCCTATTCGTGATCATTTGTTTGCATGCCAACATTCACAGTGTACAGTCTTCCTGTCGACTTTTTTTATGTCCACCTGATATACTGGGCCGGGATCATGAAGTCCTACTAGCGACGCTAGTATCTCTAACTCTAACTTTACCTTTAACTTTAACTTAACATTGGTCAGTATATCTATATATATATGACTTTAGCGTTACTAACTTTGCTGGTAGGACTTCAGGATCCCGGTCCTGCCCTATTCTCCAAGTGAACTTTCTCGAGCGCAGTTTGCGCGATGAAGAACACAGCCGTTGTAACTTGTTGAAGTTTAGTCTCATGCAGATATCTTCAGGCTCATGATTATTCGCGTTACCGAGCGCCGGGCGTACTCGACCGGGTCGGTCGTGTACAATTTGTTTTCCACTCTGGGAAGGGTAACATAGAGGCCTCGATCTGCGTTCAACTGGTGTATCGCAAGATCCACCGCTAGGAGCTTCCAACGTCGGAGGCTGCGCGAGGCCTTTAAGGAATCTCATGACACCTCAGCGGCGATACGACAAACCTTAAATATTTTATTAACGATAAGTCTATCGGTCTTTCGAAGCGACGATCACCTCAGAGTTTTGCCTCGCTCCACCAGGACTGCGGCTGCGAGGCGCGTTTACCAGCAAGAAAGATTGCGCGTTTTTATATAGATATAGATATAGATATATTCTACGAGTATGATATTATATAAACGACGGATGTTCGATAGATGCGCTCCGGCGGGTGATTCAAATTACAACCTGATCCGCATCGATATTGCGTTGACGCAATGTATTTAATATTTTCTTTTTATTATTATTTTTTTTTCGTTCTGCACACATCTCCGCTGTGTCAGCCGTGCTGATTGTGGGGCTGTGACAGAATTACGCGAAAAAAAAAACGACGCAGGGAAAGTTATTGTAAAGTTTGTCTATCTTTGTTTCTTTCTTCTTCCCTCTTGTACGTGTTTATTAACGGTTTGTTGACGTGTTCCCCGCTGCGCATCCGATGTGCTTCCCCCCCCCCCCCCTCGTTCTTCCGGTATATTTGTACCCCTCTTAGTATTACACGGCCAGTCACAGATGCTTTCGACTTGGCGTTTTTCGTTACTATAACATGACTGCGCATGCGCACGGGCGCTTTTTGAGGTGCTTTCAATTTGGTGTTTTTTGTTATTATAACATGACTATGTTTACGCTTGGTCGTTTTCTGGTACGAATTCTTACAAAAAAAAACGACCCTGCGCATACGCAGTCATGTTACTACAACGAAAAAGGCCAAATCGAAAGCATTTTTTATCATAGAGAAAGATGCGCGAACCCGTTCCGCGTCGTAAATTTGCCTTTTCAATAAAATCTCATACAAAAAAAAATAATGATAATAATAATAATTCTCTAAAGTGAAATTAAATAGGTCGCGTAGAATATAATAGTCGAGCCGATTGGCGTGGGAAGATCGTAGTCGACGACTCGGAGCGAATTAACAATCAAACGGATCGAAAAAAAAGTTACTCGATCGTCACAAATCTGTATTTTGTATATCTATAATTCTTAACGACCGACCAACTTGTAAATCTTGTACGACTGGACCTAGCGATGTTGTTAAGACGAAAACTTTTATTACAGGCTGCATATACAGCATACTTTTACTGTACTGTAATAATCATGTTAAGTTTTATCGTCATTGTGTATTGTCTTTATAGTCTATTTATCCAATAAAGCCGAGGAGTATACGAGAAAAAAAAAACAAAAAAAAGATAGCGGTCGCAAGTGGTTTTATGTATTGCTACCTCTGCTTCTAATATGTACGTATTAAGCACGACTTTACTAATTGGTCATTGTCGGAACGAGCAACACCACAATGCATAAACATCTAAGACGCATGCCCGATTTTTTACCGACGGAGAAATTCTTTTTTATAATTTCAAAAATTTTCTCTCAACTATTCTTTAAATGATTCGAATATTTTTGTAAAAATTATTATTATTTTCGTTTTTGTGTATGTATGCGTCTGCGCGTTAAGCGAGCATACCGATCAACGACGCGCGCAGATGTACGAAAAAGTGCTATGTGCTGCAGTCTGTGGTAATTGTCGTTATTGCCGGTGGTCCAGGCGTCGAGCAAGCGAATCACCGCACACGGATGCTTTGACTATGCCGATTGTGGTCATCCTGAAAAAAAGAAAAAAAAAGCTACACACATCGGGAGTTTACACGGCAGGTGGCGTGACCGTCGAATGTAGCGAGAGATTAATCGACCGAGTATGGAAAGACCTGTCGGTTTCGTATAATCGGAATGGTGACCGTGATTGTTGTGTGTGCAGGTGTATCGGAGAACCTGTCGTGGAAAGAGTCGTCGATGCCGCCGGATTCGTCGAGCAGCGAGACGGGCAAGGAAACGCCACCGGAAACGATTAAATTCATAGTCGGCGAGGGAAACGAGCAGGAGAGCGCGAGCAGCGCCCCCTTGCGGGAGAAACCGTCGCCCAAGGAGAGGCTAGAAAGGGCGTCGGTTCCTCCGAGAGTGCCGAGTCCGGGCATGGTAAGATCGTACAGCCAAGAAACGAACATGCTCTTCGGCGAAGACAGGCAAGGCACCTCCTCATCATTCCTATCGAAGACTTCCTACTCGGACAACAGTCTGGGCGACGCCTCTGAGCGGTCGGTGAGCCGGTTCTCGAGCCTGCGCAAGCACCAGCCCCTCAAGGAGTTACCGACAGTCGCGTCGGTGGACGACGAGACGCTCTCCACGGACTCGAATTCGACAGCCGACAACGACGAGATAAAACGACGACGCCGGAAGCTCCACTTTCCGGCCTTTCGAAAGAACAAGACAAAACTCACGTGATCGAACGACGTAAAGTCACCGAACTTGATAACGTCCATTTAGGGAGCTCCGGCTTCGGGCGTTTGGTTCTCTGACGCCGCACAGCGCCGAAACAAACCCCCCTCCCCCCTGTGCGCTATGCGCGCGACCTACAACTCGCGGATCGACCAACCCTAAATCTTTAGGTTGTTTTCTAACAATTTACTCCAAGACAACCAGTCGGCTGGTGTGTCAAACCGACTCTGATTCCAACCTTCTGGAGGAAGCTTTTTGGCTGATATCACAAAAGCAACCGTAATACTAACCATTATGAGTGGAATAGAAAGCGTGTTGTAAGCCAACTTGCCCAAAGCAACCCGGTTTCCAACTTTATGTCGAGAGCACCGATAGCTCTTGCCTCAGGGTTGGAAATCGGATCATTTTAGGAAAATTCAACCGTAAGCCAACCTCGTATCCGACACATATAACGGTTGGTATTGCGGTTGATTTTTTAATATCACCGAAAAAATGAACCCCGCGAAGGTTGGAATGAGAGTTGGTTTGATGCATCAATCAACCGGTTGGACTTCAGGATTGGTTTCTGGTTGGTCAGAACGCGAGTGACAAGCTCGCCGGATAAGTGCGTAAAGCGTATTCGCTGCGCGCGCGACCTACGCAAGCTCATTGGATGAGTGTGCATTGCCAATATATGCAAAGAGCTGAGTGTGCAAGTTGGGACTGAGCTGGCCGGTAGGCGGCGCTGATGGAATTCAAGTACACGGCAATGCACGCTCAGCCGGTAGCGCCGCGTAAGCCGCGCGCATAGCGCATACATGCGCAGAGCCGGGTGTGCAAGTTGGGACTGAGTCGGTCGGTAGGTGGCGCTGATGGAATGCACGTACACGGTAATGCACGCTCAGCCGGAAGCTCTCTGTGTAAGTCACACGCATAGCGAAAAGTCCTGTCGTGCCGATTCGATGCCTTCTCGTCGTTCAGTCCCGCGCTCGGGGCCTGCAACGCAAATAATAAAATATGTACCTCCCACGAACGTAGCATTGACTGGGTGAGGGTCAGTAGGGTAGGTGTTTGTAAAACGAATAGTGCTCAAGGGAATGCGCACAACGGGCAGCACTTGGTTACTTAGATAGCGACGTTGTTAATCACTCACAGTTCGATCGATGACGAATCTCCGGAATCCTCATCGATTCGACATGGCGTTCGCGACACGGAGATATTTTTTAAGCCCGACGGACTACGGTCGTTATAATTATTATATACAACGTATGTATAGTTATAATTCATGCAAGAGGAAAGTTTCTCAGGTTATGCCGTGTTTTCATTGCGCGTGTAATTGTAAAGAATGAAGAAAAAAAAAATATCGAATTTAATCGATCCTCGAGTGGGTGTACGTATATTCAGGGACTTCCCGCAGCGCCTCAGGCTGAATAATCTCGGCGTCGGGAACGTAATTGTTTTGCCCGATCGTCGAGCGATTATTGTCCGGTGATGTCACACCTGGCGACTCACTCGCTCGGATCGATACGTTGTTATATACATAGCGATTTGATAATTATAGTATGAATGCCCGATACCCGTATCGTCGAACTAGCGTAACGAATACAGTAATTTAATTTAGCTTAGAGAAATCCGAGAGTAGTCGACAAAGTTTGTCCCGAGATAGCCCCCCCGAAAACTTTTGGGCAACGAATTTCGTTTTGTCGATGCGTTTAAAATGTATATAACATACAATGTATTCCGATAAATCCCTACGAAACTTCGAGTACAGTGAAAACACGTTGTGGCTTTCGAAAAAAAAAGTTCAACGCTCGTAAATTGTCTTCCCTGTAACGCGAACGATAATTATTTTTAAAGGAAATTATAAGTAATTATTAATTGTAATAAATGAAACGGCAAGAGCAACCGATGTCCACGACCCATTCAGAATTAATAATAACGAGACAATTATTGTGTTGTTGCTGTTGTTTTTTTTTCTTACGTCGCTTTCTTTATTTCCAATGGAAAATTGCTCCAACGAATGCGTCTAAAATATCCTATAAAACTCTCGTCGCACATCCGGAGAATGAGGTGAACGTACAGTTTCCGTATAATTACAAAGTTTTCGTTGCAAGTACTTTGGACTTTACGCTAAATCGAATATTGCGCTGTGATGTAACACAGGGTGATAATAATTAATAACTTTCTCTATACAGTTTTTCTTTTCTTTTTTTTATCACCGTAACCATATTGTACATACCTACGATCGCGTGAGATTTAAATATCATCAGAATTTCAAAAGAAAAACGGTAAATGACGAGATTGTCGCGAGGTAATATCTGAGGTGTTTTCGATTTGGCGTTTTTCGTTATTGTAACGGCACTGCGCATGCGCACGTTCGTTTTATGGTACGAATTCTTACCAAAAAAAACGATCGTGTGCACGCGCAGTCACGTTATAATAACAAAACAAAAACGTGACTGCGCATGGTCGTTTTATGGTATGAATCCGCACCAAATCTTCTACGAATTCTTACAAAAAAAATCGTACGCATGCGCAGTCAAGTTACAATAATTAAAAAAACGTGACTGCGCATGCGCACGGTCGTTTTATGGCACGAATTCTTACCAAGTGTTGTAAGAATTATCACCGAATTTTCTACGAATTATTACCAACAAAACGACCGTGCGCATGCGCAGTCACGTTATAATAACAAAAAACGCCGAATCATTGAGCACCTCTGTACGACTAAGCGAATACGTCGAAAAGTATACACGTTCGAATTCGCGTTAGAATCTAAGCGCAAAATGACTCCGGCAGGGCACAGGCAGTGAATTTGTACAGGCGCATGCCTCGTTTAATGATCCGCACAGAGGTGTTTTTCGCTGTCGGATTGCTACAGGCTAAAATCGTACAAAAGTATCCTCAACGATCACAATTAAAATGTCAATATATCCCGCAGTTCATCGGTATTCACTGTAGCGTTACGCAGAGAGGAAACAATGCCCCACATAGAAAAACGTGCTGTCAAACGGGTATCGTACCATTGGTGCCGCTACCGTTCCGTCGCCGTGCCGTCATTTTTCTATCTGGGTGCTTTACAACATTTCGCACGATGGCCTATCCGTGAGCGTAAATTCTCATCACGATTGACGCACACACATCTCTCAGTACAACCTACGTATGTATGTGTATTATATATTCAATACCATTTTTAGATCTATAGCACGGTTGATTTTTTTTTTTTCAATCAATTAATCACCTCGTAACTCGTAGCGGAGCTTGCATTTGGAAGCCGCAGATATATATATATATATATTTTTTTTTATCTCACATTACAAAGTAACAAATTAACAAAAGTTTCTAACAGCGATAGAGCGATGCGCCCACATAGCACGGAAATATTTTTTTGAAACATTGAAAACATTTTACGAAGATTAAAAAATATCTGTGAAATGTTTTTTAAACATTTTGAAAATATTTCTTCGTCCGCTCATAAATCTTATTTTTTAAATGTTTCCAAAACTTTTTTTTTTACATTTCAGCAAAACGGCAGAGATTGCGTCAGTAGTCCAATTTGCAACAACCACATAAACACGGAAACAATCGTAGGAATATATCGGTGAATCATAAAATTAAAAATATTTCTAAAATGATTTCAAAATATTGCGTGCTATATGGGCAATAACGAGGGACGGCGATGACTCGCGCAGTAGTCACGGCCATCGACATTGAGCATCGAAAACATGGATATATATTAATGACGATATATAATATTTTGATATTTATGTATAAATACATTTTTTTTTAATCTAAAGAGCATGTCGCTTCGTTGTCTGGCGTGTCGTTTTATGAGGGCGGGGGGCGGGGGGGGGGGGGGGGGAGCGATCCTCCCAAAGACAGGATTTTGTATCGATCATGGACGGCCGAAAAAATGACACACCTAAGGTAAGCTTGGGTCGCCTTGGGTTCAACCGAGAATCACGGGTTCGCGTTAAATGTAGCAACAGCAGTTAACTAAATCAAATTGTCTGCGATGTGATGTAACAAAAAAAAATGGCAGTAGTAAAATCCTTTGGAATGCTCTTGATCGGATTCACACGTACGCGAACGATACATAGTTATTTTAATTTTAATTTTATTATCATACACACAAGATTACGCGTTTTGTAAATGCTACGTCGATTAATACGCGCGGTCAGTCTTATAATTGAGAGCAATACTATGGCGATTCGGATAAATAATAAATTGGGGACGATAAGTTGGCGGTGTAGGCCCTTTGATCAACGAAAGTTATTATGGCGATCGTAGAAAAATAGTACAAGGAGTCGATGAATATAAATGTTATTGGCAAGGGGGTGAAGGGGTTCAATTTGACAGTCATATCCTGAGGACTTCGTGAAGTCACACGTCACCGTTTGTAATTTATTCGGGACTTGGACCTCTTTGAGAGCGTGCAGAATACCGCGGTCGGTAACCAAATCTGTTATTAGTTGTTTGTAACTTTTTTGTAATAATTGAATTTGACAGTCATCCTGAGGACTTCGCGATGTCGTACGTCACCATCTATAATTTCTTCGGGACTTGGACCTCTTTGAAAACATGTGAAATGCCGCGGTCGGTAACGAAATCTGTGATTGCTTTTTTGTAAGAATTCAATTTGATGAGTTTCCGCCGCCTCGAAAAAGATAGCAGTGCAGCTTTTGTTACCGACCGCGATACGACACTTCGGCAGTATATCAAATGAACACCGCGAAAGTGTATACAGCGACAAAAACTGTAGTAAACTTTTTTTCACCGGTAATGGCGAGCACGGGCAAAAGAAAAGTCTCATCGAATGCCGACGCGATTTCCCGTCTCGATGAGGGAAGAAAGTTGATTACAGTTTTTATTGCCGACCGCGGTACTTAACCCTTTATAAGTCACACCTCTATCCCCACCCTTAGGCATTACCGTACACACATATGCACGGAAATATTTTTGAAAGGTTTCAAAAATATTCTACCAATATCAAAGAATATTTGTGAAATGTTTTTAAAGACATTTTGAAAATATTTGTCCTCATAAATCTTATATTGAAATGTTTCCAAAATGTTTTTTAAACATTCCAGCGAAATGTCAAAGAATGCATCACCAATCAAATTCGCATCTACACACCCGCATAAACGCGGAAACAATCATAGAAATATTCCGGTGAAACATGAAATAAAAAACCAACATTTTCATCACGCTGTTTCAGAGATCTCGATCGATCAATTACGTTTCTGAAATATTTTTCAGTACGATTTCGTGCGGCGCGACTTACAAAGGGTTAAAATACCCTCGAGTCTTCTTCGAGACGCAGTACACGTGGCAGTTAGTACGAGACTAGCGCTAAAACTCAGCTCGGCGAGAGGTTCTCGTTAGAATTGTCATCGTCCTGCTGTTCGCTCATTTCCGCTGCCGACGGTATGGTCGCGAGTAATCTAACGGCGAGTCGCGACGGCGATCCGGGAGGTTCGGGCTCTTGGATGGCGAGTTGCCTGGTCAGTCTCGGTTTCGGCCGCACGGGCCTCGGGGTCGTCCGGGCGCTCGTGTCGAGGGACGCGCTCGACCTCGAGATGCGCCAGGTGCTTGTGCTGGCCGTGGTCGCCGAGCCCGAGGAGTCGTTGCGCGACGAGCTCAGGTTCGAGTCCTGCGAGGGTTTCCTCGTTATAATCCAGGACGACGCTCGCCTCTTGGGATCGAGGAGCCTCAGCGGGATGCCGCAGTGATGAGCCTGACGCCACGAGTCCGAGCGGGACGACGAAAAGTTCTCGCTCGACGAAACGGACGAGGCGCGTTTGTGCTGCTTCTGTTGTATCTCCGCGATCTGATAGGCGTACTGGTCGCTGCGATTGTGCCTCTGTCTCTGGTGCTGGGCGCACGGCCAGAGTAGTCTCGCGCCCCACCAGCCGTTCGGACAATTGTCGAGCTCGCCGGCCCGGGTGACGGTCTCGTTTCTTATGAGTCTGGTGTTGCACGTGCAGGTCGCGACTCCTCCGCCTCCTCCGCCGGCGGCGGCGAGGCCTTCGTTCCCATCCAGCCCGACGCAACCGCCGACGGTAACTCCGACGATGGGATTGTTATTGTCGCGGGAGGACCTGTCGACGAGGCTGTTGGTATTCGCCGGTGTCTGACGATTGCTGAAGTTCGAGCTGTGCCTGCATCTGCCGATTCCGCGGGTCACCCGCGATTCCTCGATCGCCTTGCAGATCAGAACGCAGTCCTTCTTGAACTGCTTGGTGAGTATGGCATAGAGAAAGGGGTTGCAGCAGGAGTTCAACGGCAGAACGAATACTGCGAATACCTTCGCCTGCTCGAGGGAGACCAACTGGAGACCGAAGGTCGCCGTCAGCGAGAAGAAGGCTATGGGCGACCAGCAAAGAAAATCTGTGAAGACGAGGAGGGCCATGCGTTTCGCTATCCTCGAGTCGTTCGAGTTCCAAGCCTGGGAGCCTCTTATGGCGCAGTACATCTTCAGGTAACAGCCCATCAGTATCAGAAAAGCGACGCCGTTGATGACCATGAGAAAAACGACGTAACTCAGGGACGCGGTACCGCTCGTCTCGAACGGGAGGCATATGGCGAATTTTCGATAATCCGATACACCTAACAGCGGCAGAGTGGCCATCGATACCGCGAACAACCAGCCGATGCTCATTATGTAACCGGCGTGTTTCAATGAGAGCCTCTTGTTGAGATGCATTGCGTGGGTTATCGCGTAGTTTCTCTCCAGGGTTATAACGGCCAGGGTGTAGACGCTGAGCTCGGAGCTGAGCACGCCGAGGAAACCGGCGAGCTGGCAACCGGCCGACATTTGCCAGGGGATCGCGTACTTTCGGAATTCACCGAGGGTAGACGCGTCGATGACCGCCAATAGTCCTGGAATAAAATCGAATGGACGGAAATTAGTTAATTATTAGTTTTACTGGAAATGCGTCACTTCCGGTTTGGAAGTCTAATTTTTTGTTCGGAAGTGACGTCATACATGAAACACGTCACGACGGGTGTGAAAATTTCATTTTTCAACCGGAAGCGACGTTATACGGGGAAACGTCACCCCCGGTTTGGGAATCTCATTTTCCTACCCGAAGTGACGTCATACCGGAAATACGTCCTGTTCGCTCGAAAGACTAGGTTTTAAAGCGGAAGTCACGTATTCGAAAGTGCACAGCGCGTTTGTGCGTCGCATTATTGTCCACAACTCACCGAGATGCACAGAATAGAACCAGAATAGTATAGTATAATAGGGGAATAGTTATCACGATTTGGGATGGAGTTTTCGGGGAGGGACTTAATTCGGGCCTAGAAGGTGGTCCCTCTAGGAGAACATGGAATAATCACGGCCTGGGAGTTCCCTTTGGATTTTTGAAAATTAGGATAAACAAGCAAAAACAACCACGACATATATAAGATTCTCAGGGTTACCTAGATATATCCCCATGAAAAAGTCCGCGGCAGCCAAATTGCAAACCAAAAATCTCGGTACGTCCAATTTGCTCCGGGAAAATATTATGACGAAAACGACGGTTCCGTTTCCGAGCATCGCTAGTAGGAAGACCACCCACACACCGCACCTCAGTGTCCACCAGTCGAACAAGTCTTGGCACGGCAAAAACGGTCCTGAAAAATATCGCCAACGTGGTTTACAATGTTATTACGATTCTACTTTTTTTCACTATCAGGTCATGCAATAAAACGATTAGCTACAAACCAGGCTGCGGTAGGCACTGAATCCTAGACGATATTCTAACTTGACCAGTCAGACTGACGCGACCCTCCTGATCCTCGAAATAATCCTCGACGTACGAAGGCAGATTACCGGGGTACGTAAAATCCGATCCGAAGTTGTCCCACAGTTCGTTTATTTGCGAGCCGAATTTCGTGCTCAGATTGTCTGTAATTGATTATTAATTAATTTTTTTTTTTTTTGCGGTGCAGGGTAAAACAGTATCCTGCATCTATCGATTTCTTGCGAAAATCTAATTTGCTTTTGTGGCCAAAATATTAACTGCCTCGAAGAAACTAAAGGAAAGCGGTTTGTTATCGACTGATCGCGATCGTGTGCCGCGCTGAACGTCGTTTTGAGACCGCAGACCGCCGAGGAAACCGAAAATTGTCCGTCCCTGCGTCTGCCGATTGCCAACTGACATAGCACGGGAATATTTTCGAAAGGTTTCAATAATATATTTTTTTTTAATATTGATAATATTTTATCCATATAACATGCGAGAAAGTGCCTTTCTGCGCACGGGTCTCAAAAACGGAACGAGTGATTTTCGTGGATTTGTTAGAAAACATTATATTAATGGCAGAGGCGTAAAAAGGGAAGTCTTGACTCATGTAAATGCCGCGTTCGCCTTCGGCTAGTGCTGCATTATCACAGCCGTCAAGAAATCCCTTTCTATGCCTTTGCCATACAAATAAGAATTTTTTTATCGCGTAGACAATTCGTGTTTCTCACGAGAGACAAGGAAACGTGGGTTAGTTGCCACTCACGCAATTGAGGCCAGATATCGGTGAGACTGGAGTTCCACAGGCTCATGTCGAATTCGTTGTCGGTTGGAAACAGCACAGACTCTTCCACCGGCACTTTTACGATCGGATCTTGGACCTCCATCGCGACAAACGAACAGCAATGATAAGCGTACGATAGAACCATCGTTTCGACTCTGGGAAAACACTCGGGTGGTGGAAATTCCCGCAATTCGGGGTTGTTGAACGTCTTTAGGTGAATCAAACTCGAGAGCCCTTCCACCGGTAACGTAGGAAATACATTGTTGCCGAGATTTCTGAAGAAAGAGTTAAAAATACAAGGTCAAAAATTGCATCATCCCCTCGAACACCTAGTTCGTTACAAAGTTGCATCATTCCCTCGAACACCTAGTTAAACTAGCGGATCCAGACAATCGAACGGTTTCGGTGGCGTTATAGTTGTTTTTTGGTTGCTTTCCGGCCCGGGTGGACTACCTTTAGTTTTTTTTTTTTGTTTTGCTTCCACAGCAAGGGAGCTTCGTTTTCGTGATTTTTTTTGTTCTTGATATTTCCATCTCGGAATGCTCGAACGAGTCTAAAATTTCGAGACAAATGATTTGCTCGAAATTCCGTATATCGTATCTTGTCGACGTGCCAGTGGTCGCAATTTTTAATACATCGGCTTAAAATCCGGCCCGCAACTAGACAGTGATTAAACGAATGTTAAACTTGAATTTGGAGTGACTCCGTTAAACGATTCAATATTTATGGCATTTTGGATTTTTATTTTATTAGTTATCTATGGATTTCTTGTGCGTCTCACAGTGGCAGAAAGGAACTGTGTAGCTTTTTCTTTTTCGTGGGTTGCCCGGATCCGCTAGGGTACTAGCAGGTTTTCTTTCGTCACCAGGTGCACTTACAAATCCTCCAACTGCTCCATTTCCCGAAACGCGTCCGAATCTATGTATTCGATGTAATTATTTTCCAAATCTCTGCAACGCAAAGATATAAGTTTGATTCAATGTATCATATCGTAGCCCCATCGATGCGGTGGAAAAATTTCGAATTTCGAAGAAACTTACAGTAGTTGAAGGCGAGTCAAACCGACGAACGCGTCACGGGGAATTCTTCGGAGATTGTTGTTCGAGAGCAGTAAATCGTGAAGCGAGCGTAGATTCGCAAATGGTTGACCCGATAGAGACGAAATCATATTGCTCGCCAGATCTCTGTGGGACAAAAAAAATCAATGGATATAAAAATTATTTTCTCCGCTAGGTGACTAATTAAGGGCTTACGCCACAATAAAATGTTGATTTTTTTCTTCTAATAGTTTCTCGTGTCAAGAACATTCTGTCAAATTTTTATGTCGAAAGTCAACGAATTACGAAAGTTAGAGATCGTTATGTGGAAAGTGGCGGAGCGCTCGAGCAACGACGCCTCCGAACTTTGAACGCGTCTTTCTCAAAACGTGATTTTCAAGATCGGGGTCCCTGATATCTCAAAAATGGCTTGATGGATTTTTATGAAAATCTATACCGATGTACTTCAACGGATTCTTTAGTCTTCGATTAAAAAGAAAATAATTAAAAAAAATTAGTTCGTGTTGAAAAATGGGTACAAATCGACATTTTTTAAATGGCGGCCATTTTGCCAATTTTTTCCCTCGTCGAGAACCGCGTTATATATCATCTGTTAAGAAACGATTAAAATTTTTAGTTTCTCATAAAATGACAAGTTGAAATCAGGGACAGCGCAAAGGAACTTCCCAAAAAAATTTTTTATGCCGACCGACAAAAAAAGCACATATTAACAATAAAATTGAATGAAAAAATTCCTAAATGTACTTTAATATATCCTCCTTCCACCGTAAAAAAATTCAATCGATAAAGCGTATATTTACCAAGAAAAAAAATTACGAAAGTTGCGTGCGTTTTTACTCATTCACTGTGGCGTAAGTCCTTAAACTACGCAAGCAAAGCGATAAGACTCACAGAACTCGAAGCTGTTGGCAGTCGCTGAGATTCGGCACCCTCACAAGATAATTGGACTTGATGTCTCTAAAAATTACGTAAACTATTAAATTCAAATATTTGATGCAATTTTTCTTTCTCAATGTACGTACAAACTTTTCATTTTTGGACACTGCCGGCACAAATTGTCCGGCACTTCTCTCAACGAGGCACGATCGAGTCGCAGCACCTCCAGAGCCTCGGTGCCATTGAGGTTTGGAAATTTATTCAGCCCCTTTACATTGGAGAGGATTCTGTCGGCAATTCAACGTAAAACATTCGGTTATCGACATCTATACGTTAAAACAATGCTTTATATCACAAAAATAAAAGAACAACTGCCCTGTACTTACAACTTGCGGAGTTTGTGATGTTTCTGGAACGTTTGCTCGCTTATTTCTTTTATCGGATTACCGCGAAGATCCAGGGACTCGAGGTTCGTATTAGCCTCGAGAACCCTCCCGTCGAGTCGTTGAATTTTATTATTCGATATGGATCTGTGGAAATCGAAAAGAAAACCGTAATAATGAAAGATTCGCTCTATATGGTCCGGGCGTTAAGGCGATGTGAAATGACCACGGTCAGTGGTAACGCCCTTTTTGGATCTGAAAAAAATAGACCGCACCGAATTTCGTTAAAAAAACTGTCAATTTTCGTTAAAAATACTTCGGTCCCTTTGCGATTTTTGCAACAGAAAAGAGCGCTAAACCAAAACCAAAATGATACGGTCTTTTTATCCATTTTATGCGGGTCCGTAAGGAACGAACGGGTCCGTTTTCGGTCCGTTTTACAGTTTTTCTCGAAAAACAGAGGGTCGTACAACTTGCTCGGGTAATCGTAAACTAGTAGTAAAAGAGATTGATTGCCAAAGTTAATATTTAACAGTTATCTTTAAGTTATATGTAAAGTTAATATTTATACAGTTAATTTTACACATTGGCAAAAGGCCATCGACCTGAGTCCTTCAGCCCTCGTAACCCATGTTCATGCTTTTTTGCAAACTGTAATATTCGATTTTCTTAATTCCTTGTACGTTGTTATTGAAAAATCGAGCGCACGTCAAAGCTTTCATGTCAAAATTGAAATCCTGCACGATTTGAAACATATGCGTAGCATATTAATAATTCTAAATTGAAACTAAGCAATCGCCCAGTCCCGTCGGTAAAAAAGGTAAGTAAGGAGTTAAAAACGGGTACAGCATCTCCTTAGAGGGCTTCTCATACTTACAGATCCTCCAATCGTTTGAGATGCACGAAAGCTTCGGGAATATCCGACAAATCATTGTCGTCCAGTTCCCTAAGATATAAAATAAAATGTCGTAATACAGTTAATGGTAAACTCCAGATCGGCGAATTAAAGTTTACTTACAAGACTCGTAAATTTGACAAATTGGCAAAAGCTCCGCCATTGATAAAGCCCAGATGATTTCGCCGGAGTAACCTTTCGTTCGAATCGTATAACACACATTAATCGTGACTAAAGAATATTATTTTGTACAGCAGAAAATGCAAAAAGGCATGTTTTGTATACTTACAAAATTTCGAGATTGTAGAGCCGTTGAAAGGCGTGCGTAGGAATGTATGTAATGTTGTTGCTCGTCAAGTCACTGTAAAATAAAAAATTGGAAATGTAGTCACTATAATAACCGCATATATATATCGTCGAGTTAGCGATTCGATGGTAACGGGTTGTACAATGTATAGACGATGCACCGTGTTTGTCACGTCGGTAAGGCAGTTAATTAAGAAAAGATGTTCTCCCATTTTTATCCAAAAATTCTTTAAAAAATTTGACATATAGTAGTGCACGGTAGATAAACTTTTTCGAACATAACTTCATCGCAATATGTTTTTATTTCCGTACAATTAATTTGTGTTGTTTACGCGAATTTTTGAAGGCTTATTATTTTGTTTCATACATTTCAATTTGTAAAATGTCGAACGGTTGAAAAAAAACACATATTTTAAGTTCAACAGAAAAAAAAATTCTGTACATGATTATTGATGCGATATCGACGATTATCCAACCCTTCGATGTTCAATTTACCCCATTTGCTACGTCGGTAGAACAGTTATTTTTAAAAAGACCTCAAATTGCAATAAAAAGACTTCTTCAAAACTTTGACAAATAGCTGTGCATTCAAGATAATATTATTCAAATCATTTAATCAGAAAGTAATTTGATTTGCCTCTAAACCTTAGAAATTTGTTTATAACATCTTCATCCGCAAAATGTCGACCGGTCCAGAAAAAAAAAAAAAAAAAAAAAAAAATACATCCAACAGGAAACAGTCTTCGGACTCGGCGTTAAGCTAGCACGATAGGACAGACCGCCGCCGCCGCTCGACAATTCTTCGTCTTCGTTACGAGATAAAACTCCGGATTATCTTATTACCGGATTATACTTTTCGATCAATAAATCCTGGAAAGAAAGTCGTGTGGCAGCGCGGCGAAGATATTGGAGGCGAGACGTTGGCTCTCAGTGGGGGATAGCAAGAGGAGCTCCACGACGAGCGAGGCCGCGGCCACGATGGATGCATCCACATCTTACGAGCTATGCTCACATCGTATTGCTTATAAATAGAGTACGGAACGAAAAAAGAATCTCCACGAGTGCTTGCCGGATTTCTTGTCGGGATAAACGCTTTCATATCCGATGCGGGCGTAATCGGCAAGCGTACATTTGTTACGTACATACACGCACATACACACAAACACGCACACATGCGCGGAAGCTTTCCTCGTAGCAAACATTACGATACCGTCGCGCCAGATTGAACCGACTCGCCCAAAGTGTCACGTTTCGTCGTAGCATTCGTACAACGAAAGTCCCACAGGCGGAGAGTTCCCCCTAATATCACGTGTCGGCACGGTCAATCGATAGCTATAGTGGAATGCACTGGCAAGTGTACGCAGCCTTGTGTACTCTCGTCGCCCCGTTGGAACTCGATTCATTGTCCTCGCGAGGAATAATTAACCTAAGCGGGACGGCCGAGCGGCCCGAGATTTTTCTCGATATAGGCCAGTGTGTCGGCGCACGTCACACCTCGTGGAACCTCGTCATACAAATAAAAAAGATACGATAAAAAAAAATACCCAGAAAGATGCGGGTCGGCGATTGTTTTATAACTCGTCGCGCCGTGTCGTTTCTCCCCTACGTGATAAGCATGGAAAGTCAGGTTAATCGACGACGGAACGAGCCGCGCCGATGATAATACCCGACTTTTAATAGTTGTGCCAACTCGAGAGTGAAAAATACTGGGTCACACGGAGAAATTCAATTGAGCCGACGTGCATAAGGGCGAGGACACGAATACTTCCATTACAAGTTTTTTTTTTTTTTTACATTGTCCCAGAGCAGCCCTGCGATCGAGAACACGTAGTAGGTTCGATGTATCGAATGTAAGGTAGCTTGTTCGACAATTCAGTTGATTCTTTTGTCTGTTTAGGCGAGGTCAACAAATATAATTTTTAAGGTATTTGGGATCGTTGCCAAATTAAGAGTGAAACTCAAGTTTGTGATATACAAACTAAGTAACAAGTTTATTCAAAGAAGCAGAATGAATATGTCTTGCAAATACTTCTGATTACAGTTGTTAATTTCTCTGATAATGAGCCTATCTCTGAGAACAACCTTTCTGTTCTCCGGTCGAAATCAGACAGTCAATTTCCCGATCGCGATCCGCGAGCCGCAAATTGATGTGTCTGTAGTACCTTCGATGTATCGAACGTAAGGTAGCTTTTTCGACACTTTAGTTGAGTCTTTTGTCTCGGTTGTTTCGTGGGGTCAAGAAATATCATTTTTAAGGTATTTGGGATCGTTGCCAAATTAAGAATGAAACTCAAGTTCGTGATATACAAACTAAGTAACAAGTTTATTCAAAGAAACAGAATGAATACGCTTTTTGTTAATACTTGTGATTGCAGTTGTTAATTTATCTAATAATGAGACCAACCACTCTGTTCTCTAGTCGTCTTCAGACAGTCAATTTCCCGATCGCGATCTGCGAGCTGCAAATTAATGTGTCTGCAGTACCTTCGATGGATCGAAAGTAAGGTAGCTTGTTCGACCCTTGAATTGATTCGTATTGTTTGGGTTGTTTCGCGAAGTCAACCAATATCATTTTTTAAGGTATTTGGGATCGTTGCCAAATTAAGAACAAAGCTTAAGTTTCTGATATACAAACTCAGTAACAAGTTCGTTCAAAGAAACAGAATGAATATGTCTTTTGGAAACACTTCTGATTATAGTTATTAATTTCTCTGATAATGAGCCTAACTCTGAGACCAACCTCTCTGTTCTCTAGTCGAGTTCAGACTGTCAATTTCCCGATCGCGATTCGCGAACTGCATATTGATGCTTCTGCGATTTTGTTCTATGTCCATATTTCGACATCGAGAATCGAGTACGGGTACCGAGAGAATGAAAATCGGGTACGACATATAGAACGGGAAAGAAACGTAGACTCGTCGTATCCAGCCTAAAACACTCATCCCGCTCGTGACTGTACGTACACTGAGGTACGTTGTACCTATACGCAGTGAACATCCCACGAGATGATTTTACCCGATTTTCAATAGTTGTGTCAACTCGAGTGAAAAATACTGGGTCAGCCAGAGAAATTCAACCTAGCCTTTGTGCATAAGGGCGAACACGTACTTCCATTACTAGTGTTTTATTGTCCTAGAACAGCCCCGCGCTCGAGGACACTTAGTGCCTTCGATATATTGAATGTAAGGTAGCTTGTTCGACATTTCAGTTGATTCTTTTGTCAAAAGAGAAAGAAGCGTTGTAGACTCGCCGTAGCTAAGCTTAGCCTACACCAACTGAACCGGCTCGGAGCTTTACCTACCCAGAGGTAAATTGCGCCTATGCGCAGCAAACTTCACACAAGTTTTGCATTACTCTTTGTATAGATCGTTCGAGCCCTAGCGGATCCGGGCAACCGAACTGTTTCGATTGCGCTACAGTTGCTGGTTAGTTGCTTTTCGGACCAAAGTTACTTTTCGAGTGGAAATTCCCACTCCGCACGGTGCAGAAATGACCACTTTTCCGTCCGCTTCGCGTGCGTAAAACCGCCATTTTCGCACCTTGTGATGAAAAATTTCGTACGTGTTTCGTGTTTCGTGCGAAACACTTTTTCTAGCTCGCGTGATTGCAGCACGAGCCGAAGTCGAGTGCTGCAAACTCACACTCGTTAGAAAAACGTTTTTCGCCCTCGTGGAGTACTGTACTATTTTTCCCGACTTCGCTAAAATAGCCACATTCCTTGCGTGCAATACGGGCAGAAAATAGCATGTTATTGACCGATGATCATTACTAACCTGTGCGCATGCGCAGTTCTGTTTCATTACTCCCTAGGGAGTAATTGGGCTCATTACTCCCTCTGGAAGCTCTATTACTGCCGGGGGAGTAATGATCGTTAGCGAATATCACGATTTTGCGACGCAAAAAATGTGGTTATTTTAACGAAGTCGGGAAAAAAATATCGTATGCGACAAGGGAGGAAGTGCATTCAGGTATCAAACTTCACACTCGTTGAAAAGAGGCACTTTCCTCCCTTGTGGCATAATATACTAATTTCCGAACAGATGCGCGTCAACTCCTGCTTTCCGTGCCTGTGAAGTGTGCGCAGGTAGGAACTTTTTCGCATCGCGTGCGGGAGAACTTACGCGCTCTCTTTAAGATCTACTCATTGGGTTACTCGCTGTAAATCAGTGAAAATTCGAGATTTCCAGATAAACGTTCGCGAACATAGAAAATCACTATCCAGAGAAAAACAACAAAGTTCGTAGTTATTGAGAGAAGTCGGCTGAGAAAAATCAGAGATTTTCAGAACAATCAGGAATACAATATAACCCCGTTTATCCGAGCTAATGTGGGGAGAGCTAACAATAACACCGCTTCATATAAACATTAACTTTATTAGGTAATTCAGTTATTCTTTAAATGTATTTATAATTTCGTTAATTAACATTAACTTCATATAAACATAAAATCCCTTTGAACCATCGACTCTAAAATCGGAACTGTTGTATTTGCAGCTCGCAATATAAAGCGAACTTGCACAAGTTTAAGCGCCTTTACGGACAACTCCGCGCGTGGGCATTACTGCTTTATCCGTTTATCCGCGTTTTCCGTATTATCCGAGCCTACATCTCGGTTAACGCGGACGGCTCGTATGAGTTGGGTGCTTCGGAAAACGCCGAGGCTCGTTTAATCGAAGGTCGAATAAGCGAGGTTCTACTGTACAAAGATTCACAAAAAATCTGACTTTTTCCGAAAAGTGCGAAATCGGAAATTCAGAAGACTTTCCAAGACTTTCAGATAAATGTTCCGACATATTCCTAGAAATATTTTCACCAGGGTTCCAACCGTTGAACAAGTCTCACTCCCGCCGCCTCGACCAATCACCATCGACGTTATACTCACAGTTTCGTAATGTTAAAGATGTACGGGTTGAGAGAGGGCGAATCGAGTGTCTGTTGCACGGACGAAAAGCCGGCACCCCGACATACCAGCGCGCGGGCGTCCTCGGTAATATTGCACGTATTACTATCGAGAGCGCCGGCGAATGCTCTCGTTGGCTCGGCCGTCGCGTACTCGTTGCCCCCAGCGGCGATGCTCGCACGGTCCTGCAGCGTTAAAATCCCAAAGAGTGTGACAACCGCCCGCAGCCGAAACGTCGTGCACATGCTTCCTCTTCTTTGACCTCGTCGCCTTCCCTGATTAATCGCGTGCGACGCGCGTTTTCATACGACACTAAAAAACCCGAGTATCGCCACTGGCCTTAAAAAAAACTCGGGCATTCGCTCGACGATCGAATCGACACACGAGGCCTGTTATTATTTTCACCTTTCTTCTTTCCCGTCCTCCGCGTCTTCCTCTTCGTCTTCTTCTTGTTTTTCCTCTTGTTGCGGTTCATACAAGCGGATTCGAGGACAGCTCGAGTTTAGACCGTCGACAGTGTCAAGCATCACAGTTCAGCGGCGGCTTAACGAGTTTCCGTTGTGAAACGCGCCTCCGCGATCCCCCGTCGGGTGATACGAGCAATCGACGCACATACAGGCAGGATCCGGCAGATTGCATCGTCTCGGCAGCGACGTTTGAAATCCGTCGGGAGAGACATTCCGCTATCGTCCAAGTACAACGATCGCCGGTTAATAATAGTACGGAACAGGATGCGACCGCGAGGCATCACCCTCTCGAAGCGAAGGGGGAAAACAAAATCTCCGTCAAGACCGCGATGAAAGTTTCGTTACGGCGATTTTTTATCGCGCTCTCGAGACGAGTGAGGGATTTTCAGTCTCGTGAAAGAGTATAATAGTTGTAGAGCAGCAGAGTGACTCTAGGATGAACGGAATAGCAGTGACGCATGCTAGCTGGAGTGCTCGTACTCACCGAGCCGATATAGGATTAACCGAACGGGAGGGTCGGAGGGGAGGGGGCTGGTGGGAGGGGGAGAGAGGGGTGGCCAGTTGCGGCGGCGTCAACATCCAGAGTCCCGGGGAACAAACAGGACGTCGGACCTTTTATTATTATTCGCCCCGCCGCGGAGGCCCCTCTCGCAATTATAGCCAAAATAAACAAAAATCACTGACACGATTGTTTGTTTTCTTTTTTTGTTTTTTTTTTTTTTTTTATTTCTTTGGAACTTTATTTTAATACACTGTATTACGGCTCTCCGCGCGGCAAGGCGAGCCTCGTCCCGCGAGTCTCATGCTCGACTCGGGATCGAACTTTCACGTATTCAACGACCGCGCATTACTCAATTGAGTTACGTGAGGTAGAAAACTGATTTGCTTTTTTCTCCTTCTCCTTTAACAGAGCGCGCCCGCCCCGCTCTGTCAGTCGATTGCTCTCGATTTTTTTTAACCGCTTTCGTTCGCGCCCGTTCTACCAACACATCTCCCGTTCGTTTCTCCCGCTGGCGGTCGCGAGCGGTTGCTCCCTTCTCCGTGCGGCGACCGGCGCTGACGCACGTCCAACTCCGTAGGAGATCCTCCGACGGCTTTTCCTGCCTCCGATTATGCTGCGGGCTCGACGCCGCGATCGGCGAGGCTACGCGCTGACTTCACGACCGGCCCTCTGCTCTCCTGCGCTCCCCGGCACTAAAGTCGACCACCACTGCCGCGGCCCGCTCTCGCCGTTCATCCACGGCGGCGCGCCGCTGACCAACTTGGATTCTCCCCTCCGAGGCGAACGCTCAGAGCCTCGTATAACCTCATACCGCGCGCGTTGCCGCGCCGCCTCGTTGCGGGTGGCGCGGTCGCCTTTGTGCAACTCTCCTCGCGCTCTCCCCGGCTCTCTTGCCTCGAATGACGTCATTGATTTCCCTTTTTCGCGGAGCGTCGACACCCCCTCGGCGGAATCGCGACGATGCCTCCGCACACTTATCAATAGCTCGCTATGTGCCGAATGGTATCATTTTTTTTACATATATATATATATATATATATATATATATATATATATATATATATATATATATATATATATATATATATTGGGGTGTTTCAAAAAAAGGCATTTTTCTTTACATTTTCGTCCCACCTTTTTAAAGTAGAGATTTCGATCTCAATTTAAACTTCGCGAAAGACGGTACCTGGCTAAAGATCCCAAGAGGTGCCGCATTCTACGTGTTTTACTCAAGAAATGCTGCACCTCTCAAACTTAATTGTCAGCGACCGGAAGCCAAAAATATAGCAAATGCTTTCTCATAGAAGGAGCTTTGCGAACAAAGGGCCATTATGAGAAAGTGATATAAAAATTTTAACTTTCAGCTTTCGACGTTCAACTTTCAACGTTTATGAGGAAGCGATATGAACATTTCAATTTTCAGCTTTTTTTCACGATGCGGGTGGCGGATCGACTTTGTGCAATTCTCGCGCTCTCCCCGGCTCTTGCTCCGCATGACGTCATTGATTTCCCTTTTTCGCGGAGCGTCAACACCCCCTCAGCGGAATCGCGCCGATACCTCTGCACACTTATCAATAGCTATGTACCGATTGGTAACAATTTATTGACATATATATATGTATACATAATTTTTTATTTAAACTTCTTATTTCGATTTTTTTTTTCTTTGATTATAAATATTGTAGATAAACGATAAATCTCCGATTTTTTTTTCGCTTTTCGTTTATTCGTACATTGTTATACACAAGATTAATGGCATCGATGCAATCGATGGTGATAGCAGTCGAGGTCTATGAACTAGTGGACGAATAGAAATTTTTAAAAAATATTCTAATCGTAATTGTGTTCAAACAAAGTATGCGTCCAACTGTGCCATCTTGTCTTTCGGAGGGCGTGGTTTACCTCGCGTCCGAGCTTTCGCGTGGCCTCGACCCCGAGTCGTCACCGGTTTCGAGGCGACGGCGCGATGTTTCTCGACGAGTCGCACGAAAGCCGGGGTGCAGAAGACGCAACCGATCATGTCAGTTGCCTCGTCCGGAAGTTTGGTCTTGTCCTGTAAAGAAATATCATTTGACCAATTGGACATTTGTGCGTGTCGTCAAGTGCGATCGAGGCGACACCCCTTCCTGCCCGCTCAGCTCGGGCTCGGTCGGTAACAGAAACTGTAATTAACTTTATTCAATGATGCCGACAACTTCTGATCAGATGCAAATTCTTAGATGAAGCGGAAATCGATACACATTCATGTAATGCTTTTGAACGTAAACGGTCAAAGCATGATGGAGAAAAAAATGAATTACAATTTTTATTACCAACCGCGATATCGCGTAACGGGATTAACGGACGGGCGAAAATAAACTTACCGGTTTGTACTCGACGGCGACGAGCTGGGCGCCGCAGTCGCAGATCTCCGTTTCGACGCTAACCTTGTGAGCGTTCTCGAACAAATGAATTATTACGTCGCACCGGTTACAACCCAGTTTCCACTTTGGCGCGGCCGAGGGATCCAAAACTAATATTCCCGTGTCGCATTCCAAACAGCTGCACAATCCGTTGGAATTCAGTCCGTGAGCGCACGTCGGATGTGTGCACGAGTTGCAGCCGGTGTTCCCCTTCTTCATGTCTCTGAGGAAGATAGTGCATCGAGGTTTTAATAAATAAAATATCGGAGAGACAGATTCGACGATGGTGGTAAATGTATGTATATACTAGCGCTTATGTTGGCTGGCGCGCTCGAATTATCTTCGTAAGTATCAGGGAGTACCTTTGAGTATCTGTGAGAATCCGTGCGAGTGCCTATGAGTATCCGTGGGAATGTCTATGAGTATTCGTGTGAGTGTCTATGAGTATTCGTGTGAGTGTCTATGAGTATCCGTGTAAGCGTCTATGAGTATCCCTGTGAGTATCTGTGAGTGTTGTGAGTATACGTGTTAGTATACTCACAACGTAATCGGTAAGTATCGTGAGTATGGGTGTGAGTGTCCAATCAACATGAATTTTATTATTGCGTAGAAGATATATCGAGAAGGTACCTGAACGGAGGATTGTTGAAGCAATATGGACAAAATATGTAACTTTTGCCGCGACTTCCCGTCGACCACGACGACAATTCAAAGTCATCTAGCGGACACTTGAGCTCCTTGTAAATGCGAATATTTCCATTTTGGGGTAGATTGTACGTCTCGTTGCAGTGGGCGCAGTAAAGTCTCGACGGTTTCGGCTGTATGTACTTCATGTATCGTCGACACTTGCCGCAGCTGCACAAAATGAAGGAGAGTATTTTTACACAATCTGTAGATGCGTTTGAGAACATGTGAAACACCGCGGTCGGTAATGAAAACTGTAATCGACTTGTTTATGGGAGGTGGCATGCGCGAAGAAATGAGAGGTTGTATAGAAAGCGGATATATCACGGCAGCTTGCGATGAGACTTGTACACAGTCAATAGACTGTTACCGTGAGTGAGCTTTTCCCGACGCAGATAACGGCGAGAAGGAGACCTCGAAAAGCTGATCCATCGCGTCGATATTCTGAACGAAATAATGAAACTTTTGCTTGAATATCTCGATGGCGTGCTGAAGAACAGCGTCGAAGTCCGCCCGGCCCTGAGCGATGAGATTCAGCTGCTCCTCCACGGCGGATCTCATAGTCGGCAGGACTAATTCGGAGTCTATCTGTGAACAATCAAGACGGGGATGCATTTTGTTTTGTACCGGCCCGATTAACGAAGATCGTTGTTCGACGAACGTCTGATTACCTTCTGATATCCGTGAACGAGGACTATACCGAGCGAGGTGGGAACTAACTTTCTACCCGGCACGATCGTCACGTAATTCCTCGTGCCTATGTTGTTAATGTGCACCGGTATGGAGGCGTCGGTCCCGATACCGTGCTTCTCCATCAAGGTTATCAATTCCGACTCCGTCAGATAATCGGGCGGCTGCGTGAAGCACTCGAGCAATTTTGCCTGCGTTATAAAATTTAAACAAAATTAAAATATCTGTTCGCTGCCCTAACACCGAGACCGGTGATTGGTTACTTTGATAAATTGTGCTTTTTTTTGCTTTGATTACTTTCACTGCCTTCTTCCATAGTCTGACTTTATTTTTTTTTTTTTGGCTTTTAGCGCGATTTTTGTTAGGATTTGTATATTCATGTCATGATTTTGTAGCTTGTGCACTGTGATCTTAGGGTACTAAGGCCCGAAAACACGAAATAAACCGATCTATCTGTTAAGATGAAGCGAACTTTTTACAACGGTGCTAATGTTTTTTAAATTTTTTATATATATATATATATTTTTTTTTTTGCATAAATGCAAATTCGCGCCTTATACGAAATTACCGTGCGTATTCGTCTCGAAATTACATTTTTAAAAGAAAAAGTCACACGGCTGAAAACAAGTTCATTACAGTTTTCCATGACGACCAAGTCTGTTTCACTTAATTTTAAGATAAAATGAACTGGTTGGGAGTGCGAAAGAGGTAACTGCAATTTTCCGACAAGCTAATCTATCTATGGTGCAAAATTTATCGGGAGATACCTCGTGTATCTTCACTACGTCGTTGACATTGAACTTCGGAACGGAATCGTTCGCCCCCATAGACTGCCAGGTTAAGAGACTCGTGTATCCCGGATCTATGAGGTTGTTACCGGTGATCGTAAAAGTTTCGATTCCTATTTCGAATTTTACCGTCGTACTGAGGTACTTGCAATCTCGTGCGACCTGCGAAGAATAATCAATAAAGTACCAGTACCACTTTAAGGTTTGTGTCACGAATAAAAGTGTGAGTTTTTTCGCTTCGTTGATTTTACCGTGGCGATGAAATGTCGGGTGATATAATCGTAGAGCCTCCACGCATCGCCCTCCAATTCCTCCCTGGAGGCCGGTTTCATCGGTGTTATCGGCGGGTGATCTCCGGCGTCGTGACCGCCTCGCGGCCTATTCATACCTCTCGCCAGGATCTCTCGAACTTCCTCGCCCCACTCTCGGCTATGCTGCTGCTGTCTCAGCGTTGCTCTGTACTCGAAGGGACGACACTTTAGTTAGTTACAAAAAATGGCACGTATTTATTTTTTGCATTTATGCAAAAGTTCGCTAATAATTTGTTGGCTTCCTTGTGGAGGAAGCTATGCGCGAAATTAATTTTAGATTTTTAAATTCGCTTTGATTTTTTTTTTCATATGGGAAAAATGTGTAGAAAGTCACAAAATTCGAGTGAATTAAAAATCTGAAAAAATTCATACGTATTCAGAAAAATGAACGAATCATTTTCATTCAAACAAAAGTTAGGTTTCCGGGACATTTGTTCAACAATTTTATTTTTCATGAATTTGTTAATAACATTTTGGAATTAATATTATGCAAAATTAATCTTTTCAGCACCTTCAATATGCTTGATTTTGTTCAGATTTTTATACCATCGAGAAGTGATTGCAATTTCCTCTCATTTCTCTGAAACTTATGCGAAGTGAACACTATTCGCAAGGACTACCTTAAGTAATCTGACATTAAAATATCGATTTTTTTTCCGAAAACATGGCTTCTCCCATAAGGAAGCAAAAACCACCTTGCAGCAGTTCGTCGTAGAAGCAGTTGTTTCATTGGAAATCACGAAAGAAAAAAAGACTTACTGTAGATCAAAATTCGGAGGATAAGATGTCGTCTCCGTTCGGGGATAACTTATGTAGCCCTGAATGTAGAGACGCTCGGCGATCTGCATCGCGTGGTGGGGTCCCATCCCAAGTCCCGAACTAGATATCCTCATTAATTCGATGGTATTTAGCGCGATCGGTCTGGGCTTCGTTTTTTCGGTACTCTTTACGCTCGATACTCTGCTCCGAGGAATTAACAATCTCTATCAGCCATTGCGACAATTGAAATTTATCGTGGACTCACCGCGCCTCCTCGTATTCCTTTACGTGACTCAAAAATACGTTCGCTATTTCCTTGTCGAACGACCGACTGCGGGACCAGCTTGTAACGAACTCTTGGCCTTCCTGAGTTTTCATGGTGACCTGAAGGACCCAGTAAGGCTCGGGTTTGAAAGTCTGTATCTCGTCGTGCCTCTGAACACAAAAGCCCAGAGTTGGCGTTTGGCAGGGGCCGTACGATATCAGGGACGCATCCAGGTCGCCGTATTTTCCCTACGAACAAGGCGTCGATATATATATCACATCGCTTACGCGGTATACAGTACACGATCAAAAAGATTTTTACTTTTAACAAACATTTCTTGTCGGCAACGGATCGTAAATTTTATTTTTGTTCATTGCTTCCTCCTAGCGGAAGCGTTGTTATGGTGACAAATTTTTTTTTGAGATTTTAATGGAAACGTGTTCAGAATGTTCCAAAACACCGAAAAATCACATTTAGAAAAAAATGTCCGGATGTACGTGTGTGTGTGAATTAGACGCGAAAAATGGAAACCGCTATAACGCGAGAATGCCTCGATCGATCAAGCTGAAATTCCACACACGGGATGTTCGGTGAATGGTCACCCATTACTATCGGTAAGTAATTTGTTTTTCTTGTTAATTAGTCTTTTTTTTTTACAGTGTTTTAGTTTTTACTGAAAAATTGTAGATTTAGCAAGCGAAAAAATAAGATTGGCAAGACTTTTTTTTAACTTACGAGTAAAAAATTGTGAACTTTGGTGTCTCGATAAAGGTTTGTTGAACGCAAAATCCTTTTTTACCGTGCATAGTACAGAGTAGTATTGAAGGGCTTGTACTTGCTTGGAAGAATTTTGTTTGATATCGCGTGAAGGCGCAGCCTATTCGCAGATCGAGCTCTTGACGCGCGTCGACACTGAGCGCCTCGTTTTCGTTGGGCTTTCCGAGATTCGTGAGTGCAGCTTTTATGTCCTTTTCCGTGATCGCCGAGAATTTTGCTCTCCAAATATCCTGAAAACACGTAAATAGCCTGACTAACCCCGGCCGTTCGTCATCGACTCTTGCAGCATTCGCAGCTGGGACGAAATACCTTCGGACTCAGTTTTCGGGACATGCCTTGCTCGACCGCCCGGATAACTTCGAAGCAGATGTTCTCGCCTTCCTTGTCGCAATCCAGCCACAGTACAAGGTAATTGCAGTGAGCGCCTTCCTTGGCCAGAAACGCCGGTATCCTGAGTTTGGGAGTAGCTTCCTTCTTCTCCGTCGGACAGGAGAAGAGTTCGGCCTGAGAATAAAATTAATATTTATGGAGTGAGTTCACTATGGAAATACAGAAGGCAGTGTACACGATAGATAATTTGGGATTAAATAGTGATTGTCAAAAGGGGTTTCTTCCATGAAAACAGCGTAGCAACCAAAAGCCTAGACACGACCTAAGATTTTTAGAAAGCTAAACAATTACTACAGGAATTGCGGCTATGGTCGTCTTAAGTTTGAGATAGAAAAACTCGGAAAACCTGTGGGCGAAAGTTGGCAGTTTCTCAGAGCTCCAATGTTAACGTGGACAACGTGACACCACTTACAACATTAACAGTATACATGTAAACAGTGTACACAGCATGAAGAATACACAGTATGTGAAGATGAACAGTACACACTGTATATGCAGAAGACAAACAGTATACATTGTATACGAACATGAACAGTATACCCTAACGGACTGCCGATCGCAAAAAACGTTTTACACACAGCAGGAATAAAACCCTAAACTCTCAGTCACTGGCGGTACTGGACCAGTACGCCAGGGTCTCGGCCAAAGAACGAAGATAGGTACATTATCCAACATATGTTCAATATGTAATTGGATAATTCTTGCCATCCGTTGTCCCTGTAGCCACTCAATGAAAAGTTGGAAAAATTAGTCACCGGCTAGCGATTTTCGAAATATATACCTAAAAAAAATTTTGAAAGTATCCCTGAGTATAAAAGGCAATCATAGTGTTTTTAAATCCCTTGTATAAAAGAAAAAATAAAAAAAATAAATAGCGCCCCTCCGCCACTTACTGGATCAACTTTATCCCAGTTGTTGTATTTTCCTATAAAGTCCAAGCTCATAACGTGTCCGCATACGGAGGTCATCTTGAAACTGACCATTTCGGACATGAACGGGCCGACCCATTCGTGAACCGAGCAGGAACCGTTCGAGCCTGAAATGTTTATCCGGGTTAGTCGAGTGCGAACGAGTCTCACGAGCGATCGTTCTACTCGCGTCAGTGCCGACCGGCGTCCGTCGATTAACCTACCTTTCCGCGTCGTGCACTGCCCATTGCTCAGTATGTTCGCGAGCGAACCGGCCAGCGATGGCTTCTCAGCCACCATGAGAGCCGTTTTCATCCTTCGCGTCTGTATCTCTTTCTTTCTTCTTGTATATACAATCAAATAGCAGAAAAACTTATATCCCCGTTTCTACGAGGGGGGACTAATGACAAATTATTATATTCGCGGCAGCCATTTTTCTTTTTTACTTTGCGTAGCGCGACGCGCATGCGCAGTCGCCGTTCCGCGCGCACACCGGGTGCGTTTGCAACCCCTCTTTTCTCCACAATCTCAATTCTCCACTTCATTCTTAATCAGTTCTGTGTACGCACGATCTTACACACTTCCTTTACTACACGCAGTGGTTCTCCACACTCCTTGTACTGCACGATCCGATACTCGACAAATCGATTGTTCACATTCGATTATCTACAAGCCCGGTACTATACGTTCCTTTTTGTACACAATTTAGTTCGACACTTCTTTTTACTCTCCACTACGTTTCTCAACGTTTCTTTCCTCCACTAGAGATGTACTGTGACGGTCAGAAACAGCCTGTATATAGTTGCACGCTGACGATAAGTGGTCGGGCGCATCTATATAGTTACACAGGGACGGTCAAAAACGGTCACTGCACATCTCTATCCACAACCCGATCCTCCACATTGCTGTCGGTATCGACTTGTGAGACTATAGTCTTATCACGTTTTACAAGGTTGTTTAGCTCCCAAGCAGAAGTCTAAAAGCGAAATGACTGCAGAATTTTATTTGTACGATGCGCTAATCAATCTAATATAATATGCGTCTCAGATTATAATATTTATTCACGCATTATCTGACTCGCGTACAATTCCATGTTGAAAGTATAGCGACGCTTTTACAAGCTGGGATTCGTCATACCTAACAATCAGGTGTTTTATATTATCATTATACATTATAATATTACCATCTCATAAGTCGATACCGACGGCGATAAAATGGATAAACGTAATGAAGAGTAAACAAAATGTGCGCAAACTAAATTGTGTATACAAAACGGAATGTAATAGTATATACCGGCCCTCTCGATAATCGAGTGTGAACAATCGATAAGTGGACTATCGGATAGTATACTAAAAGCAGAGTAGAGAATCACGGTCTCTAGTATAGGGAGTGTGCAGGATCGTGCGAGTGTGCAGAAACCGATGTGGAGAATTGACATTATGGCAAACACAGTTGCGGAGAAAAGAGAGGTTGCCGTGCCTTTCGATATTAGTCCCAAGTTGTCGGTAACTCGGAGGCTGCAGTAGTTCTCCAGTCACGACACTCTGTCGGTGTTGAAGACCGGCTGTGGGCGGGGGGGGGGGGGGGAGAGGGGCGCACTATGCTCGGCTACGAGGGGTCCATTTCGTTTCGCATCGCGGATCGCGCGCTGCAAACACACGCGCACACCTGTCGTGTGCGCGCACACGTACACGCCATCGGTTCCCTGACAAATTAATTCGTCTTCTCGCGTGCCGATTTCAGTCTCGAACGAAACGTCGTCGAGCGCACACGACGAGCGTCACAGAGTGAGGAGCGAGGTCACGCGTTTCGACGGCGCGCCACCGCTGTCACAGTATCAAATGAGTTCCAGCGACAAAGCCCCGTCGAATTATCAGCGTTTCGACGATGAAGTTAATCCGAATTACAGGCCGGACAGTTCTTACGGTACCAGTCCAAGTGAGTTGCAATACCGACGGCAGTGCGCGCGCGCACGCCGTTACACGTCCCAGCGTTACTCGTTCAACGTGCAATAAAACAGACAAAAAAATATCGTCGACACTCCCGCGATTGCGAAAAATGAAAGTAAAGAAACAAAGCGACATAAGAGCATTTCGCATCGACGTAATTTTGCCGAACACCCACGATCGCCGAGTGCACTGACCGAGGTCCTTAATGCAGAAACCATCTATCTCGCTCCTACAATGTCTTCCTACGATGTTATCTTGTTTATTTTTTTATTACTTTTTATTTTTTTTTTTATCAATCAAAAACTCGTACGATGACGCACGAATAGCTGGAAATACCTGCATTCGACGTTCCCAATAGAGACCGCGTATCCTTTCGCGTATCTACCGAAGTCGCGCTCACCGTGCGAATCTAATTTGACGATGATTTCTTGATAATTAACGATCCGTCCCTCCCTCACCTCCCTCCCTCTCGTGAGTCTAGCGCGGCGAGCGATTGTTGTGCACGAGTTATTCGTGTGCAAGCTAATTATTATTAACACTGTCTTGACGAAGCCTCGTGTAGTTTGCACTTCCATGACATCTTATATTTTTTCGTTATTTATATATATTATGCGCTTTACTTATATTCTGTCCATTATTAATTAATTATTCTTGCATATAATTAATTCGAGGCTTGTGACGTTTTTTTTTTTCTTCGCAGTAGCAAATAAGATTTCGACTGGCGTGATTTTTTTTTTCGCCTATAACTATATTTCTTTATGTATGAGTACGTTTTAAACGTGTTACTAAACACTGCGGTAGGAGAAGTACAAATTTACTTAAGAATCTTGATAGCGAGGTACCGTATTTGCTTCTGTGGTCAGGCCTTTACATAATTTCATAAGATGTATCATGATTTTTGTAAGACAGGGATTTTTACTGGAGAGTTTTAAAAATTTTGCGTGGCAATGTTATTTTATTTATTTTCTGTCTCTTGTGAAATCTATATTTATGTTACTCGGTGGAAAAATGACGGTTTCACACGCTTTGCTTGTTTAAAAATATCATTTTTATACCTTGTAAAGTAAAATTTTGTACGAGAACCGTCGTTTTTTACCGAAGAACTTCAAGAATTTTGGTCAGCGATGTTACTTCCTTTATTTCCTCTCTCGGATGAAATTTACATGTACACCATAACATACATATAAATCCCAGATTAAAACGGTACTGGATATCCGATAGAATACATATCGTATACCGATTATAACTGTAAAATCATTTTTTTTTGTCAATAAACAAATTAATAAATTATCTGCTGTGTATGTGTTTCGCACGATTCGCATTTTGGCTGCTCTGTCGTTGCGATACCTTGGTATTGAGTAATTAACTTTTTTAAAATAATTTTTCAGCGCACATTAAGCTATTTTTTTTTTCTCCATCCATTCCGAGTATTACGAATCCAGGAGGTGGTTGGCTACGCTGTCTCGCACGCTTCTCTATACCCTTCGCATGCTTTCAATTTTTTTCTAGAATATGGATCTATGTTGTCTTGCGCTTCCCCAGACAGCCATGTGAGAATGTCACCACGAGAGGATGCGACTCCGAACGAGCTGAGCCACAGAACTGGCCTGCGAGGAGCCGATGGAGAGGTCATCTCCGAGACGGCAGCCTTCGCCAGGCAGTCCTCGATGCTGGACGCTGACATGCACTGGGAGATGAATTATCACGAGGCTGCAATCTTTCTGGAGGTACTGAGAGACCCTCTGTTGACTTTTGTGTTCTGTGTAAAAATGTGGCCTGTTGACGATTAGAATAAGTAGTTCTACTTGAATAATCCATGCAACAAGACATTGAAAATATAATAAAAAAGTTGCAAGTTTTAGTAATTTTTTTTTTTTTAATAAAGCGATATTCAGGAATTTTTGTTGCGAGCCAGTTATATACTTTTTATTGCGGTTTCGTATTTTTCTACGTCCAATCGGTGGACGTCGTGGACGTTGTGATTTTCATGGGAACTGGAAAAATCAAATGTGCATTCTCTTAAATAATATCCAATGTATCCGTCATAACAGCATCTTTTCGCAGTTCAAAAAAATTAATTTATACTCATTACGATTTTTTTAGTGATTTTTATTTCACTAAAAATATCGTCTTTGAGCATAGAAAAAGGTGTGATTAAAAAATAATAATTCTACGATGGCTGATAGATAATCAAGCTGTGTGTACGGCGTATAATTTTTCAAGTTGATCGGAATTTCCGGCAAATCGACTTATCGATTTATCGATAAAAAAAAAAATCCCGCTAAGGTTGAATCTTTTTTTTAAGATTCAGGTCGAGGTAATGAGTGTAGCTAAAGCAAAGTTTTATTTGTTCTGTAATTCCTGTATACTCAATTAATTGGAAATTTAAATATCACTAAAGTAGGCTATCGCCGGAAGTCGCAGAACAACTTTTCGAAGAGTACAATATTTCGCGTAGTCGTTTATAAAAAAAAATCGCCTACAAAAAATTGGGATGTTCTCTTTCAGGAAGGCAGAAACAACGAGAAGTTCGATTCTCATCCCCGACATCCGGACGACCTGCCCGCTTATCTTCTGGTGCACAACGGCTGGTACTACGGGCTCGATCTCTTCACATCCTTGCTACTGCTGGCCTTGGCTTTCGTCGAGGAGCCGGCCGTGCCGCTTTTCCAAGTAATTCCGAATAATTGAAGCTTATTTTAATGATTGGATGTAAATTGTTTTATCAGTGAAACCCAAATCGATTATTCGAAAACGCATAGATAAATTACGAAATTATGCGTTGAGGAATTTAAAAAAATGCGATTATTTAATTACAGGTACCAGTCTGGGCGCACGGATCCATCGAGCTTCTGGCTTTAATAACGATCGGCGTCGAGCTCGCGCTGAAATTACGATGGATCGGTTGGGGAACGATTCTTAAGCACAAGCGTACGATGCTCAAGGTGCGACATATTTTTCCATCGCTATTCGACTGTTTGTTCGGTCGTCAAAGCAATAACTAATGCATTTAAATCCATCTGCAAAATATCGTTGATCCACGAAGCGGCACAGTTACGCCAGACAATGATGTCAGGTTCGCGCCGATACCGGCCGGGCCCGGAGCGGACCAGATATAACTGGTTGTGCTTAGAGCCATCGAGCCATTTGAGCCCATGTTAAGCGTTCACGACACACATTCACTCGACAAACATCACGGAAAAAGTAAATTGTCACCGAACCTCCAGTAAATAAATAAAAATTACGTAAAAGGAAGCGTTGAAAAAAATAGAAAACACATAAGAAAAATAAATAAATACATTAATACAATAATTAGACATTTTTAACATTTTTTTTTTTTTGTGGATGTCGTTAAAAGTTTGGTCAGGGAACATTTTTAATTCGTGAGGAGAAATTCGGGGATATCTTTTTCGGAGAAAAAAGACCATCAGGAATGAGCATCGACAAAACAATATATATAAAAATATAATTATAATTATATAATATTAATATACATATTATATAATAATATAAAAATATTATTATAATTATAAAAATGTAATAATTTATTGCAGTGTATAACGCTGGCGATTATGTTTGTGGAAGCTACGACGGTGCTCGTGCGTCAGTCCTCCCACGTCAGAGTCACCAGGGCGCTGAGACCGATATTTTTGGTAGACACGAAATACTGCGGCGGGGTCAGAAGATTCATAAGGCAAATACTGCAGACCCTGCCGCCGATCTTGGACATGCTCGGGCTTCTTCTATTTTTCATAACTACGTACATGGTACTCGGTTTCTACATGTTCGCAGAGACGAACAGAAATTTTAAAACGCTGCAGGACAGCTTCGTCAGCCTTTTCGTTCTTCTCACCACGGCCAAGTAAATAATTCGATTCTTTTGAATGTTTCTTGGAAATATTGAAAATATTTTATCAGTATTAAAAAATATTTGTGAAATGTTTTAAAAATTAAAATTTTTTTTTAAACATTTCACAAGGGTAAAAAAAGGGTATTTTAAATTTATTTATTTATTTGTCTTACCTAACGAACGCGTATTCATGATAATGGTTTTTTTTCAGTTTTCCGGACGTTATGATGCCCTCGTTCTCGAGAAGCAAATGGTACGCCATATACTTCGTCTCTTACCTGTGCATGATGCTGTACGTGATGATGAATCTCATGCTGGCCGTGGTCAACGAGACCTTCACATCGGCCGAACGTGATAAATTCAAAAAGCTTTATCTTCACAAGAGGCGAGCGTGCCAGCACGCCTTTAAGCTTTTGGTTTCCAAACAGAATCCCGACAAAATGCGCTTTCGCCAGTTCGAGGGGTTGATGCGTTATTACGCTCCGCACAAAGGTACGCCGTGCAAAAGGCTCTTGCGTTACTTTGCGTTACCAGGCTGCAGTTGCCAGATTACAGTGGACAACCGGATAAGTTAATGTTTCGGGTGACGGCACGACCAGAAACGTTAATCCCTCACTACTTGCTCAAACACCTGACGTTTATGCCTTTCAGTGCAAAAATGTCCTCTTCCGGATGCCGTTGCGCTTCATGCAGACATATTCACAGCTCCCAAAATGGGAGAGTCTGTCGGTTTCTGTTTAAACGCAGGATTATCGCCGCATCGCGGCTCTGGCATTTTTATTGCGGCGATAATTCTGACCGCGGTCAGCAAAACGGAAGGTGGTTCCATCTCCCTATTTGGAAGGGGTGGAAAGACTGTGACAAAGGGCCTGCCTTATCTGGTCGTATTTTATAACTTAACTGGCAGTATTTTATTAATTTATCTGGTCGTATTTTTTTTTACTTAACTGGTCGTATCTTACTAAGTTACCTGGTTGTGTTAACGGAACCGATTATCCACTGTGCTGATAATTAAACGAGCTATAAATCCATAAAATCAACACTTCAAAATTCCTTCCACAATGAATCAATTATACATCGTGTTCTCAAAGGCGATATTACAATTGATTCGTTTTCTATCCCATCAAAGAAACTTTATACATAAGGTTTTTTTCAGAATTATTTTACTCCTTTCTTTTTACACTGCTAAATGAATATATTGACTCGGTACATTTTTTTTTCTGAGATATTCCATCGCGGGATCCCTCAACGCGTTACCATAAAATCCTAAAGTTCATTCGCTCGGATATTTCCTGCGATCGCTGATAATGTATATACAAACATTTCTTGTTTTTCAAGATTATTTGTTATGTTTGCAGAAACACTGGACATTGTGCTGATGTTTCGTCACATGAACGCATCCGGCACAGGAGCACTGAGCTGTGACGAATTTCTCAGCGTCTACGACGTGACGACGCTGCAGTGGGAGCCGCAATACTCTAGCATACCCTGGTATCACACGGCTTGGAAACCTTTGCAAATGCTGTGCAACGGAGCCAACGTCGCTATAATGTCACCGTACTTCGAGCCAATAGTTTGTAAGTATTCGCAGACGATCGAAGACGGACGGAAATCTTAACTTCGACTTCACAGACTCAACGATAATTGGCAACGGATTCGCGATGCTGGACAGACTCATGCAACCAGCAGCCACTCTGCAAGAATCCGCGCACGCTTTTGCCACGCGTTGGGATACTTTGTTTTTCGGAGGACGTAAGTTCTTTTTTCCTCTCTGAGACGAATCGACAGCCCATTCTCCCCGCTCGAACCGGGCTCGGTCGGTATCAAAAACGGTAATTTTTGCTTCCTCATAGAGGAAGCTTGGTTTTGGTGAAGAAAATGTTCTCAAGATTTTTATAAAAACGTGTGTAGAATGTTCCAAAACTACGTATACCATTTAGAAAAAATATCCGGATGTATGAGTGTATGTAAATTTGTACGTGTGTATGTGCACTCACAGTATGTGTGGATAATAGTCAATGTTTTTTCAAAATTTATTTTAAAACATTTGCAGTTGTTTTTCGTACACCGTTTTTAACATCGTCAAAAATAGTTGCTGACGACTCTAGTGATTACAATTTTTGAGCTGTCCGGCTAAAGACGTGTACACGGATCGAACATGATCACCAGACGATCCTTATTCAATTTGAGAAGAATCGATTGATCCATTTAAATTTTGTCATTTTCAATTTTTTAAATACCCTGAAAGATAAGTACTTTATTTTAGATGCAAGATTCCTTATTAAATATTCATCTATGAATAAAACAAGTGGTTGACTCGCATTAAATAACGACTCCCGAAATAATTTATCAGACAGTTTTATAGCCAATACTTTTTTTCGTTCATTGTTTTTCAACAGCATCACGAAAAAAAATCGTTTCGACAATCGTTACAGAATGCACATGCCGACACGGTGTCGACGGCCTTGAAAGAAAAAGTTTATTACAGTTTTTAATACCGACCGCTGTGTTTCGTGTCGCCTCAATTACCGAACAATCAATCGGTTAACGGTTAGGAAATTTACTGAAACCCGACTATCCATTTGCAGTATTCGTGACGGAAGCTCTTATCAAAGTCCTCGGTCTGGGAATGAGGCGTTATCTGAGTTCAGGCTGGAACCTCTTCGACTTGGGGGCGTCGATAATGTCGCTCGTCGGAGCGTGCGGTCTGATGCTCTTTCCGAGCGCCACTTTCCTCGTCGTCTTCAGACCCCTCAGACTGCTGAGACTGTTCAAAGTAAAGAAACGCTATCGCGACGTATTCGGAACGCTCGTGATATTGTCGCCCCTCATGTGCTCCACCGCCATCGTGATGCTCATTTTGTACTATTTCTTCGCGATTATCGGCATGGAAATGTTCGCCGGATACGAAA
Source organism: Stenichneumon culpator (assembly GCA_964017025.1). Classification (NCBI taxonomy): domain Eukaryota; kingdom Metazoa; phylum Arthropoda; class Insecta; order Hymenoptera; family Ichneumonidae; genus Stenichneumon; species Stenichneumon culpator. Next base: position 1,235,295 of record OZ024770.1, on the reverse strand, counting down.
TGAGAAACTGTTGCCAGTGCGTAATAATTAAACCTACCGTCGATTGAGACTCTCGTCGCACGAGAAATGTTTTAAAGTTCTACTTGCGAACAGTCTGACCCCACGTGAGTTCAAAGAGAATTAATGGAGGAATTGCGAACATTTCTCGATGGGGTAAAAATCTAGAAAAAATCAACCACAAGGAAGGTGCTGAAAAGATTGATTTTGCATAATAATTCCTAAATGTTATAAGCATATTAATGAAAAAAGAATTCCAACGAATCACCCGGCAACAAATTTTTTTTTTATGAAAACGATTCGTTAATTTTTCTGAATACGTATAATTTTTTTCAGAATTTCGCGTAATTATTTAAAATTGCGTTTTTAATGAATAAAAAAACGTAATTTGCAAAAATTACACAACATTCTGAAAAAAATCATACGTATTTAAAAAGATTAACAAATTGTCTTCATATGAACAAAAAGTTAAGTTGCCGGGGGAGTTGTTGAAGATTTTTTTTTCATTCATTTGTTAAACACATTTTGGAATTATTATCATGCAGAATCAATCTTTTCAGCACCGTCCATATGGTTGATTTTTTTTTGGATTTTTATCCCATCGAAAAGTGTTTGCAATTCTCTATCAATTCTCTCCGAACTCACGTGAGGTCGAACTGTCCGCAAGTAATGAGTGTGATTGATGTTCTATAATTTTTTTATTTTTAGGAACACGACTGTCGAAGAATTTTACAAGTACTCCGCCAACAGAAGTACGACCCTGGGATATTATTATCTCAATACTTTTGACAATCTCATGGCCAGCGGTATGACACTGTTCGAACTGACGGTCGTCAACAACTGGTTCATACTTATGAACGCTTACGCATTCACCGCCGGTCTTTACAGTCGCGTATTCTTCATGACATTCTATCTCGTGACTATGATCGTCCTGACGATCGTCGTGTCGAGTTTCCTCGAAGCTTTCAGGTTCAGGATACAATACAAACGCTCGACATCGAAACGGGATGGTATGTAATGAACCTGATTTTCTTTGTTCTCTTTTTTCCCGCGCACGTCCCTTTTTCGCGTCGTCCCGATTATCAATTTTTCCGTTTTATTCTCAGAGGAGAAAATGTTACACGAAGAAGTTGAATTGAGATGGGACGAGTTGCAAACTATAGTGCAGGACTTCCAACTCTTGGAGCACCTGCGATCCACGCTGGTAATCGGAGTAAGTATCCAGATAGGTTGTTATTCATTATCCTTTGTTCGATTATCGATCTCGTGATGATGATATTTTTCGTTTCTTTTTACGACGAATTACGAAAATTTCAACTAGTGATTCTGTATGACACACATTTGTCGACAAATTTTGATCGTTTAAATTTTATATAATATTTTCAATAATTGATATTATATTCTCATATTATAATCATTAATTTTCACTTACCCTCATAACTTTCTGTATGAGGAAGACCAAATTGGTCGATGAACTTATTCATTGTGCGAAACGGTAGCAAAAAAAAAAACCTATTGTGAGCAATGTGCAAATTACATTTTTTGCTTTTAGGGTACCGCATCGTACATCGGATCGCGACCCCGGACGAGAGAGGTTCTTCAAAGAAGAATGTACACCAACGAGATATCCGAGTGGGTGGCGGAGGTAAAAGTGGAGGAGATGCAGGGGGTTTCGGGGTCCGTGAGTAGTTTCGACGAGATCGGTATCGAGGACGGTGACTTGGATCCTGAACAGATAATTTTACGAAGAGACAGCACGGTGCACCATCGAAACGGTGTCACCACTAGCCCCATGTAACAATTTTTATTCCATTTAGACACTAATCGCGTCGAATTCACGGGATCCACAGAACTTCGTCGTTCGACCTTGTCGAGCGAATTAACTCCCACGTCCCCACTTTTTATTTATACAAGACGACATTGCGTCACGATTTCCCACCGATATTAACCCTGGATTCGTAAAAATCGACGCGATCGATTCCGTTGTAATTCGACTCTCGCCTCGCGACGGCATAGAGCCGTTAAATATATTTTATACGAGCGATTTTAATACACCCGGTGTATACGTAGATAGAAAGCTAATTATTTATTTACCGTAAGACGAGGCCGCGTCTCCGTCATTGTCTCGTGTCGTTTTATTGTTTAATCCTCATCGACATTCGCACTTGACAGCACGATGCACACTTTTATTTTATTTTTTTGTTTTTTTTTTTTGCTTCGGCTATGTTTTAACTGTTACGAGCTAAACCGAACGCGCTCTGTTGTGTGCATCGTTGCTTAAATTCCATATGTTTTACGCTTAAAAATGTTACGTACCACATTTAAAATTCATTTGTGTACATAATCATTGTTAACGCCAATTTTCATGTTCGTTATTGTTAATTTATATATATACGTATATATATGTATTGTTTTTTTGTCTTGTTTCGTTTTGTAAATAATAATCTGTGTTGGCAGTATTTGTAGTAGGCGAATATTCTACACTAAAAAAAAACGTGTCCGTAAATAAGAATTTGTGGAGAAAAATTATGACGACGCTTCTCACGATCGATTGTCGACAGTAGAACTGAAGATTAGCGACTATTTAGCGACGAGAAAGAAAAAGTGATATATCGCGATACCGTGACACTTCGATCGAAGGAAAAAAATGTAATTTTCCTTGCTTCGACTGAAAATGTTAACCGTCATCGTATCCTGTACTGTTGTAGGCCAATCGAACAAAAATGAAAAATATGAGATTATAAAATTCCGATGTAACTGAAACCCACTCGTATGTAGAGAAAAAAAATTCAACAAAATATAAAGAACAATACACTATATCGTTGTTGATAACAATGTTTTATATGCCACAAGTGTTGGATGTAAAAAAAAATGGGTTTAAAATTATAGCTCACTTGCCGCGTGGAGCAGCCTGTTATTAATATACGGCGCTGGGTGCGCAGTTGGTGACCGGCTCTGGCGATTCCCAAAGTCAATCAGTACCGCTCGCGGTCAGTTCATCGAAGCGTGGAACGGGAGGCAATTTCCTCGAAGATTGATGATTGGCCTGTAAGAACATCTATCGCTGGGGAAAGAGCCGTGTATGGCCAGGTTTTCCGCAGTTTCTCCGTGCTCTTTTGCGAATGCGACACAGTAAGGGACTAAGTCGGCTGCGAACGCAATTCGGAGGGGGAGGTGGGCTGCGTAAAAGAAGGACCCCGTAAAGATGAAACACATATGAAAGTACAACAAATATAATTTGGACAGTCATACCAATAATAATAATAATAATATACAACTTAGAAAATTCGTGAAATATGCCCTTGGTTTCCTTAGTAAAAATAACTGGAATGTTAACCCGCGAAAATTTAAGGTTCGCCGAAAAGTTTTTTTTGTTTTTGTTTTTTTTATAAATTTGTGAGACCTTTAAGTTTTTAAAAACTCCTGACTGTCCGCTAGCGCACAAGACAGGAGTTGTTAACTCTGTGGTCTGTGTGCCATTCATAGTGCGTTGAACTCGCTCAAAGTGTTGTACAACGCCAAACAATTCTACAATTTTATAGTTCTATTTTGATCGCTGTAGTGTTACCTCATATTCACAAAGTGATATTTCTCGGCCATATAATTTTCTAATGTTGTTTCTCCGATAAGACTTACGACGAATCGTTTCGCACAGATACAACTTTTTTAAAATGTTGTGTCTTTCCGATACAATTTTTTACGAATTATCCCGCTCCGATACAACTTTCTAAATGTTGTACCTCTTAAATGCCAAAAAAAATTGCATCTATACAGTAGATTTCAAAAAGCATCAAATTAAAACAATAATAATCAATTATTTAATATTTTTTGAAGTTACTTTTTTACGTTTATTAATCGGTTTATTTTTTATTGTTGGTATTATATACAGATATTTTTTTAATAAAGCGCAATTTGGTTCAAATACTTTTCAATTACAACTTTTTTTTGCAGACAGGAGTTAACATTTCAAAAAATTTTATGTCGAGTTTCGTTGGCTTCGCGATTAAATGATCATTACCCTTTACGCGTGTGGTAATTTTTCGTGTATCGTTACGCCGGCCCCGCCCAGATTTGTAAGGGTAACGAGATACCCGTTGGCAATGAGTTTCTTCGTTATGCTGGTGATGGTCTCGTTCGGTGTGTCGGGTAGCAAAAGAATGTAAGCGTATCCACCGCCACCGGCTCCGGTGAGCTTTGCCGCCAGACCGTAATTTTTCGCCTCCGCGCAAATTCTGTCCAGAGACGGATGGGATACTTGACAGGTCGCTAACAAGCCTTGATTCACTTCCATTAGTACCTGCGCGACAATATCGATCGGGGCAATACAGTAACGTACATTTAAGCAAAGTTTCCACTTTGTTGGGCCAAAAAGATGCTCAATTATTGGAACAGTGGCTGATTAACCAAAAATGAATGTCAGAGTTGCCATCTGTGTAAGTACTGTGAGTATCCGTGTGAGTATTTGTAAGTACCATTCGAGTATCTATGAGTATCCATGTGAGTGCTGTGAGTATCTGTGAGTATCGATAAGCATCCGTGACATGAACTTTATTATTACCCTAGCACACCAAGCGACCGTCTTTAACGACTATCAAAAGACCCACAATACGACTGGTCGTTCTGTGACACTTTTCGTCCGGAATAACGACCGAATAGAAGACCAATTGTTAGGTTGAGTATGGGTCGTTTTTTCATCGAGGACCGCAAAGTGATTACAAAAACCACCGATGTATGAATTACTGAAAAAGCTCTAGGTTGGGTCGTTTCGCTGGCGTTGATCAGAAAGTTGCGGGAAAGACGACCATGTTAAGAGCTTTTCTTTGGGTCGTTCTTCGGGTCTTTTATAAAAAACTACTTGTAAAGCGACTGATGGCGATCGTTTTTATGGTCGTTTTGTACATCAGTCATTCTTGTGATCATTTTGCGGTCATTCATGGAAAAACCCATCCTCAACTCAACAATTGGTCTTTTTCTCTAGTCGATTTGATCTAGTCGTTTTTTTAGCTCTTTCGATGGTCGCTTGACCTGCCAGGGTATGTAGCTGTATATAATACATATGATGTATATTATATATCGTACACATGTTCTTACCATCAACTCCTGATAAGCAGCGTACAAAGGCTCGTTCAATTGATCGGGAATCTCCCTTATTCTCTTTATCACCGAGAGAGCCTCTTTGGAAACGTTGTCGATCGCCTCGATGACCGGTACGAAGACAGTCGGATATTTCCGTTTGAGTTCGCCGAGTCTTTCCACGAGGGCTTTAGTGCTCCTCTGAACTCTCGTGTCGACGAGCAACACTCGCATAGTCTTGACACCGAGGATCGTCTCTGGACGCTCGCCCTTTCTGAACTCAATTATGGAACCGAAGGTGCACACGGAATTGTCGACACCCGACGGCGTTCCGTGCATTATTCTCTCGCAATCGAACGCGTACTTCGATATCGCTTCGAGCTGTTCGCCCGCCAATATCGTCGTTTCGTTCCTCCGGAGATGCGACCAATGAACGAACACCGTTGCGAGACCGACGGAAAACGATGCTGAACTCCCGAGACCCGAGCTTATCGACAGCGCCGTCTCGACGACAAGCTGAAACGCTCTCAGCTCCAACCTCTCAGTCTGCGATATCGTAACGAGCAAGTAAAAAAGCGCCTCCAGTCCGAGCTTCTGTTGGAAACTCGTGTAGCCGATTTTTTCGACGAACTTCTGCACGTAAGCGTGAAAGGCTTCGTGACCGTCGGACTGCTTCGGACATCTACCGGTGCCAAAGTGTTCCCTCATCTGCTCGATCGAGACGTTTGCCAGCAAACGGATTTTCGGCATCGACACGAGTATGCACTCCGGCTCCGTTAACTCTTTGAAGTCCAACGTCGTTCGCAGATCCAAACTGGCGGCCACGGCGGTTTTGCCGTAAACCACCGCATGCTCGCCGTACAGAATCAATTTTCCCGGTACCGAGACTCTGAACTCAGTCATAGCGAGTGTTTTTTACTTTTTTTTACACGGTAAAATTGCCGCGAAAATATTGCTGGATTTTAACGAAATGGAAAAAATAAAATAAAAAAATTAATCTTAGGAAAAAAGAGTTCGAGATACTTCTGCGTCGGCGGACTTGCTATATCATGTTTTTTACTGTGAAAAAGTATTTCAGACGAACAATTCTACTTTTTCATATGGTTGGCGATAAAAAAAAAAAAAGAAGAAACGAACGAAATTAAGTCTGCTGCTTCTTCCACTGTTCCGGCGTTAGCGTCTTCTGTGAGAACGCATGAATCACCTTCAATTCCTCCTCCAGAACCGTGTTGACGAGCCTGCAAAATAATGTTGTTTTTTACCGGTCCGTTAGCCGCTCGACATTGACAGAATATTTCGATTCCCTAGCAGACCCGACCACTGCGAAAATCTCCATGTTTTTACGGTGGTTTTCGCCACGGTGGTTTTGTGCAAAAAGTTTACGAAGTATTTTGTCGGAACCACTACGCAAACCACCGCTCCTCGATGTTTATTTTAAAGAATGGTTTCGACGGTGGTGACGGCGGAATAACCCACCGGTCACTTACATTTCTTTTCACGGTGGTTAATACGTATCGAAAAAAAGGTTTAATAATATTGAAAAAAAATTGGTTTGAATTATGATCATGAATTATATCAATTTAACATACTTACTATAATTATACATTTCGGGGAAATAAATAGACCTGACGACCTAACGTTGGGCTCGAACTCGGGACCTTCGCATGCTAGTCTGGAACCTTGTAGGGCTGTACAGATAGGCCGGCCTAGCCGGCTAAAATATCTTATCCGGCTAACGGATTTTGGAGTTTGGCCGACTAAGCCTTCTTAGCCGGCTAATCGTATTACCCTTCTGGGTTTTTACGGAACCCCATCTCGATTGCCCCCTAGCACTCCCTACCCGCACTCAGCTAAGCTACCTAACTTCCAGCGCGTCCGTAGCCGACTTAGCTACACTGCACCGCATTTGCCGGGGACACGGGGAATCTACGGCAAACCCGTGTCGGTACAGACGACTATATTCTACTGATCCTCCGATATTTTTACACTTCAGGAAAGTGCAGAATCACCAAAGTTTCAGAAGAAAGCGTCTCCCGCTCAACGGTCGATGCGCCAGCTAGCGCACGGCTGAGCGGTCACCCATTCAAGCACCGACCACGAACGACCTTGCTTGACTCGGGAGACCACCGGAGCCGTGCGTCAACCGCGCATCCACCGCTGTCGGTGAAAAGGTGCTTTACATGTCTTATGTAAAGTTTCTTTTTGTTAACATTTATTTATGTAAATTACATGTAAAAATAAATGCTAATAAAAAGAAACTTCCGTGTAGGGCTCATATAATACTTTTTCTTTTCAGGAATAATTTCAGTAAATAAATAAATAAGTAAATAAAATAGTCTTTGTCCATTCACTTCAGATAAGAAAACTGTTGCTACGTTCAAATCTTACTGGGAAAGAGAAAAATTCAAATAATAAGCGGTAGCACAGCGTTAGGGTTCTAGACTAACATTCGTAAGGTCCCGTATTCGAGCCCTATTTTAGGTCGTTAGGTTTTTCTTTCTCCGAAATGCGTGATATACTATCCTAAATTGGTATAATTCATGATGATAATTCAAATCAATTCTTTCCAATATTACCAAACCTTTTTTCGGTACACGCTAACCACCGTAAAAAAAATGGTGTGACTGGTGGTATATTCTGTCGTTTACAGCGTCGAAACCACCTTTTAATACGCGTATCATGAAGCGGTGGTTTGTGTAGTGGTTTCGACGAAATGCTTCGTAAACTTTTTGCATAAAACCGCCACGGTGGTTTCGAAGGTGGTTCGGTCGGGTGTTATAGCCGACAGGCATCCGAATGAACAAGATGATTTCAGTACCAACTGACTAAAAAGACAACAGATTGTGCACACATTAGAATAAAACCCATTGCGAATCGCAGGCAAAATGATCAAATCCCAATAGTGTTCTGGATAGACATGATAAGAACCGAATGCATTTAACAGTTAGTACTCGGAAAACAAAAATATGTTTTATCGCAAACATTTTTTTTCTTTGCTTTCGGTCAGTGGCCGGGTCTGCTAGGTTCTAGTTTTATTTTATTATTATTACTATTATTACTGTTTATAAAAATTAAGTTTCCACTTATCGATCTTCTTCTATATAATAGAGGATCACGTAAAAGTATCATCACGTAAATATATATATATATATATATCAATTTTGTTTTTTCGCGAGGTTTTTTAATACTTTTTTTTGTCTAGTGGAATCGATTGAAAATATTTTTGACGAGTTCAATGAACCTTTGTGTCTCACCTGTGACGTTGCAGCAAGGGTTTACCCTCGAACTTTTCCGAAACAATCAGTACGGAAAACTTAGCGCCGCAGCCGTCGGACTGGTCTTCAACCTCCTGCAACACACGTAGGGGGCGTTTGGAGGAGCGTTTTCACTTGAAAAATGCGGTCGCGTCGTGACGCGCAAGTCCGGCCGTTCGACTCGAGTTCTCTCTCGACTTCGATGGACTGGCGAAGCCGCGACTGCGCAACGCTAAATCTAAATATGCCTAACGGCATAAAACCAAACGAGGAAGAAGAAGAAGAAGTAGAAGTAGAAGAAGAAGAAGAAGAAGAAGAAATATAGTAGCGCTGTAGGGCGATAGGGATGCGAATTCGTTTACTTGTAAACACGAACAATTTATTTAGTAGAGTAAAAAGAATAATGCGACACAGCACGATTCACAGAGATGTACAAAAGAATCGCAACGAGCAGTTGCGCGCGCCGATGACGTGACACGACTAGACCTTCCCTCACTCGGAAATTTAAACTAGACTATCGTATTTCCATAATAGAGATTGATATCAGTGCCCACTGACGTTCCTCGACGTTGCGATTAGCTTCATTACAGATACAACTGCTCGTGACGCATACGAAAGGCTAAACAATCTTGGTGACCTTTCATTCTCGAATATCGGTTTAACAAATTGCTTTTTTTTATGAATAATTCTTACGACTATGCACTGCTTCGAGTTAAGTGTTGTTTTTTTCCGTATCTCTACATACTCCTGCATACCAACGACACAAGCTACACGCAGCCGAGCGATCGGACGCAGACTTTGTACATAGGCCGTTTGAACTTTTCGCAAGAGGTCTCAGCTCCCGACGCGCGAGGCTCGCGCCTTGCGACTTTTTTCTATTTTCTTAATAACAAATTGTGCTTGAAGAATTATAAATAAATTTTTGGACTCGCGGTCGTGTGTAAGTTCTTCTGAATGGCACACAAAAAGAAACCTTCGCGCGGACTTTGTATCGTTGCGAATAAAATGGAAAATCGTCGACCTTACTTCTCCCCCCCTGAGTATTAATAAGGTTTGGCTTTCGTGGAATGTAAGACGTAGATCTGTTTGTAATTGAAGTATAGGAAAAAGGCGCAGAAGTGTAAGCACGAGTAAACCGAGACGAGGAGCGGGAACAGATCGGGATACCTGTCGGGCGGTCTGAGGACGACACTCGCGACGGAAAGAATTATGGCGCCAGCCACGGAGCCACGGAAAGTCCACAACTTGACGCGCAACCAGAACGAGGCGGTTCTCGTAGCGGTAAATTCCTTTCCGAATAAACTCTTGAATCTCCCGTAAGCCCGTTCGAGGATTCCCCTCTGATCGGACGAGCGCGATTTGCCGGACTGTTTGCCTCCGGATTTTCTCTGTCCGAGCGAAGAGTCTTTGCGCGTTCGGTTCTTGCTTCTGCCCAACGATTCCCTGGCCCTGGGAGCGACGAAGTCCTGCGGCCACATGAGGTACACGCAAAGCCCGTAAAAGACACTTAGCGCTGCGTACGCGACGAGCAGGCGGTCTTTGGCGAAGAGCGGTAACATACTGAAGTTAGAAAAGACAAGGAACCAGAAACACGGTAACGGATCTTTGTGAAAGTACATCAAGACCGGTACGGCGACGAGCAGGATAGATTTCTCGTGTACTTGGAAGGAGAAGAGATAAAATCCGAGTGCGGAGTTTACGAGGGAAACGACGAATTTTTCTTTGATAGGTCGCAGATAGAGATCCAAGCAGCTCGGCAGAACGGCAGCGCTCGTCGTCGCCAGGCATATGCGGGCCAGTTGCCAGTTCGTGAAGCTTTCGCGCAGCTTGAAGACAACGTTAACGGCGCACCAGAGATTCGCGACTTTGTCCTCGAAGACGCCGCGCGCGATGGGAAAGAGTCTCGTCGTTACGTCGAGGAACAAACTCCACTTCTGGAGAAACGGCGCCCAAAGGACGATGAAAGTTATTATCACAGTCAAGGAGACGCATATTAGGGAGCGCACGCAGGAGAGCAGCGATTTTCTCTTGCCGGGCGTGTTGTTGCCGAGTATGTAGAAGAAGAAGGGCAGAGCGTGGTAGAGCTCCATCTGCTTGTAATTCAGAGCCAGGGAGAAGAGAAGAGAAGCGGCTATCGTGGAGTTTCGCAATATCGCCGTTACAGCAGCCACGAAGAGTCCGAGTGAGACGCAATTGTACTGGAAGTGGCCGTGATCTACTAGGACGATGCCCGGATAGAGCAGAGCCGTCGCTAGGACCAAATCGCGCCTCCTGAGACCAAAAATATTACCGCGCTCCGACTGACCATCCATGGACTCTGAGACGCTCACTTTCCGGACGAACAACAACATAGCCGGAACATAGATCAGCAAATCTGCGGCGAGGACAGACAGTCTCATGAAGTACTTGTGATCCTCAGATTGGTAACCGCGCGATCGACGCAACTCCACGTAACTCGGATCTAACCATTTGGCTATGCCGCCGAGGAGGAGGCTGTGATAGGCGGTCAGCGGAGGGTAATCTAAGCCCCAGTACTGCAGGTCGTTATCCGTACCGTTGGTGTACCACCGTTCGACCGGTAGGTTCAGCGTTATCTCTTGCCAGTGACGCTGAGCTTCGTAGTCGCCGTACATGGGCGGATCATCCTGACCGCTGTAAGGATGGTACGAAACGCACCACCTCAAGATCGTCGTCACTGCGACGACTAAACAGATTCGCACCCTTTCGCCCATTGTGCTTCTTTTATTTTTTTTTTTTTCCTTTCGTGAGCTTTTTCTTTCGGTAATCCTCGATCCTCGATTATTCCCGATGTGATCGCGCGATATCGCTCGGGGATATGCGGACGAGAGCGTGAACACGCTGGAAAACGTGCGGTTATTTTACATTGGGGAAACAAGGCGATAGTCAAGTTTTTCGAGATATTAATTTTTAATAACGCTATCGAGGAAGCGGCGATATGGTCGGTTATACTCACAACGTGCGAGGCCTCTAACTGTTCCAGCAACTTTTTCTTTATGTAATCTTCGGTGTATGTCATATTCGACTAGAGATATTATCGTCCTGCAGGAATATCTTCACTCACACCTTTTCAGTGATCGTACTATGATTATTTTATGTGCGATGATAACATCGGGGATACGGCGGCTTTTTGCACACGCAATAGTGTCCGGCCCGGCTCGGCCCGATCCGTGCGACGCGGACGTTGACGTCGGGGTGAGCGAGTCGACCACTTCGTGCAACTCCGAGTCGCTACCGCGCCGACGTGTGGCGAAGCCGCCGTCGCTGTTGCCGGCGTCGGGCGGAGACGATTCTACTACCGCCTCCTCTTCTTCTTCTACCCGATTTGGTTGGACCCTCAGCACCGATAGAGGGCAGTCCAACCTGGCCACAGTTAAAAACTCGCCGGTTTCGTTATATTGTCTCGCATCAAGCCAGTCTCTCTCTGTCTCCCAGTGTGATATAAAATGAAAATGAAACCATTTATGCCACGAAAAAAAAAGAAAAACTCGCCGGCCAACGTTCGATGTAGCAGGAATACGTGGCTGGGGAGACCACTCTTTAAGGTGATGTGAAATACAGCCGCCGGTAACGAAAACTGTACTGCATGCCGTTTTGAGACCGCAGTCCGCCGACGAAAAAGCAAATTGTCTTTCCCTGGAGAATAGGCAGACGCAGGGAAAAACAATTTTCTTTTTACTCGGAGGTCTGCGGTCTCAAAAGGGCATTCATTACAGTTTTTGTTACCTGCTGAGCACGGGGTAAGTGGGCGGGAGGGTGTTTCACATTACCTTAAGGGGAAGTGAAAGAGCTGTGCGTGCGAGAGTGATAGTTGCAATTCTCAAATTGACTTTATTGAATGGTGCTAATTTTTTTGAGAAAACAATGAATTCGGGCCGCATGCAAAATTACCGTGCGCATCCGGCTCGAATTTGCTTTTTCGTAAAAAAAATGTGCACAACACGTTCTCTGTTGATCCCTCTCGCTCCTCCGTAAGACCAATGCCGCTATCTTTATTACACCCCTGGCTCCGTCACGTGACTTTCGCTTCACCTTAAGACAATCTGAGTTATATTCTCCGTACTCATGCTCTAGCTTCGTCGTGAGCGTCATTAGTTCCGCTCCTCTTTCACTTATAAACGTTTTTAACATCGTCTTAAAAGTGTGCGAACAATGCCAACCGATTGTCACGATCTTTATTTTTCATGGGTCATTGCAAGCATTTATAATACCCACAGAAGGATATGCGGTAAATTTATAAATAGGTTCGACCACCAATTGTCAGCACCGAAGCCTGGAAAACAATATCATTTCGCTATGCTTGCACACGGCAAAGCCTCCAATACAGTTCACGTATTTACACATTTAAAAATAAACGATTCCCGTTACACAATTGATAATTCGGTTGAACGATGAACGGCGAAGACCCTGAGAACAGTTATCAATACTCGCATTTTAAAACAAATAATGTGGATGCATTATTGTTCCGTGGATGCGGAACATTTTCATTATTTACATTTTAAAGTTACAGACACCAAATCCTCGATGCAACTCTTCGTTTCGGGGTGTACGTTAATTCGGGAGACGAAAAAAAAAATTCAATTACGTGTGTGTTTCTTTGTTTTCAAGGGCCGCGAGGTCCGAGAGGGGCGATTCCAGGGGAGGGAAGACCCACAATTTCCGATGAGCTTACCTCCGGGAAACCCTCCAAACGCCAAACGTCGATACGCCCGCCAGCGGCAGCAGCAGCCATCTTGGGGGTTGTATATCGCTCTCGTCGAACCAACGACCAAACCAATGTTTTAACGCAATTCAAGACGATTCGTAGAGTGGCGCGATAATTTTCCAAAATACAATGATAATTCATTTTAAGGGCGCTTGTAATTTTTTACCGCGGGCGGTAACAAATCGCTATGCGTATTTTCTTCGAGACCGTAAACTTTTTTAGACGAAAGGAAATTAGGTTTTAATGCGTTGGTCTGTTGCATACAGAAACGTAATTTGCTTCTCGACGAAATATTAACAATCTCGAAAAAAAAAATATAGGGAATGCTAATAGGTGTTTCATGTGACCTTTAGGTACAAAACTCGAAATTATGGTAGGGTATGTTTGTCACTGTCTTCGTGCTTTGATTGACTATTGCACAATACCAAGATGGGATGTTACGAAAACTAAGATGGTCGGATAAAATATTTTAGCCGGCTAGGCCGGCCTATCTGTACAGCCCTACTTTCGCCACGATCTTTAATTCTCGCAAAAGATGCGTATTATTTTTGGATTCCGTACTCGGTTCTTAATAAATGTTTAGGCAATACATTGACTGAATGTGATCGCTTTGAGAGTTTTCGCAAGAGAAAATATTTAAAATACAATCTCTTGCAGACATGCTAACCATAAAGAAAGGGATATTTCAACTTTTACAATATTGAAAAATGGATACATTAAAACCAATCTCTCCCTATATAAGTAACCTGTAGAAGACCGATATTGAGAACCAATTATCGGTCAATCATCTTCATCGACATTGGGGCCAATGTTGGCTGCCAATATTGGCAAGTACTTATCATCCAAGGCTCCCTCGATTATCGGGCCAAGCTCGTATGCCAACTTTGGTAACATCGGCGCCCAGCTTCGCCTAACCATTGGCCACATCCGATCACCCTACATGGGTATTCCTAAAAAAAAACAACGGTCACTCAAATTGCTAAAGGCCTCACGGCCGCCACACAGCGTTTCTCGAAATAAACAAAGTTCGAAATTCGTGGTTCCAAATTAAGGATATCGACTGACATGGCTCTACACGCCTCGTATCGCGTTTCATATTATTCGAAAGGGTTGAAACAGAGAAGTCTTGGCGAGTTCGCTGCCGTTGGCATCTGCGGAAGGCCAGCTAAGTAAATAAGACGAAGATTACGAAGATGAGGCTGCTGCTGGTTAACCGGCGACGGTTTGTAACTGTTTTTTCGAGGATTACGGGAGCCCTCGTCGGACGTCGCTGCAGCCCGGACGCGGGGTCTTTGTCGAAATAGCCGATTGAATTACAAGCGGCGCGTGCCGCACGCGTCCCACCGGCGAGAGGGAGAGCGAAGGCCCCGGTCTCCGATCTTCTCCGACGTAAAGTACCCAATAAGCCGCGGTACGATAAAGATCTGTGCGAGGTGCCGGAATAATCACGAGATAAGCGAGATTAAAACGAAGAGGCGGCGGCGCAGGGGTCTTCGTATTACATAATTAATATACTTTGCAGATACAGAAGCAATAGTTTACGATCTTCTCATATGATCGATCGAACACTGATTTTTACTATTATTGAACGTTTTTGATAATGTTACTTTACTTAATAAACCGTTTATTTGTCTGTTGTTCGAATTTCAATAATTAAAATACACCATTGGAATATGCACTGTTCACTTCCGTGAGGAATAAAATTAGCGAGAAACGATTTTAAAAAATTACGCAACAGCTCGTGAAGACTCGCTGCTGCAATCCCACCTGAACAAAATTCTTTTTTATTTATTTTATCTTCTTTTTAATACACATTTAAACAGATTTAACGGAATTGATGTAAATTTGAAAATTTTATTTCTTCAAAGATCGAATATTATTGATCTCATTCGCTTTTCGTTCGTGGGCGCTTCATCTCCCTCCGATCTCTTTGAGGCTGAAAATCGCCGCGCGCGTGTACATGTAACGAAGTCGCGTTGTCAGTCTGGGGACCCCCGAAATTAATTACATTCGGGTATGGGTCCTCTTGGTTGTCCATCGAAAGCGGGAGACAAAGCGAGACGGAACTAGGTGAATCCGCCGCGACAACTCCATTCGTGGACGAACGCTCGTCGGAGCTTATCACAAGCTAGTTCATGGAGCTAATCCGCCCGAGCAATCACTTAACCGGATAACGATCTTAACCGCGCACAATACCGCCACTGTCATGTCCTCGCGCCGGTCAATCACTCACTTTAAGAGTGCGAGATGGGCTTATAATTCCTCGGCACCGGCATTCAAACGACCGAATAGTTTACCCGTGAAATTCCGTTCCGTAACGCATGCGCAATGGTTTGATTATTTGTAATATTCATTAGGTACAAACCTAATTATCACACCTTGTGTCGTATGTGGGTACATTAATTCTCCTTAATGTCGTATGCATTAATTTCCTTACATTATATTCTTCTTAATCGAATGAACCTACTTATTTGCTTACTCACGGAGAAAAACAAATTATTGGTACTAGATCTTTGTTACCGTAACAAATTTAGTTTGTTAGTGTCGGGATAAGAAAACCAGCTTGTGACTATAGCAAAATTTCAAGCTTGGAGCGATTTGCTCCCGCAACAAAACAGCGCCACTATCGTTAAAAAAATGTTCCCCGTAGATTAAGAAAACGGCGTACCGAAATTATTCAACTTGCATTTTTTTAGAGTTACGTCAGCTCCGCACCATCAGCGGTTGCTAACGGTGGCTTAGAAATCAGTTAGTTATTCACTTAGAGTTGTTAAGAAATCGTTATTATACATACAATTAAAGCATTCGACGAACGGCAAAACCCGCACTTTATTTAGAGGGTTTCGCAAATACACGTGAGGTTCGAGTGAAATTGAAACATTTTATACGATGGCCCATGTTCTTTGATCGCAGGTTCTCGCATTGTGCGAAATTGAATTGGCGAATAGAGAGTACGCGGTGTATAATCGAAGTGGGGTTGGTTCTGATCCATCTCTTTTGATTTTCAGGTGTGAGCAAACACAGGTGTCTGCCGGTGTAGCGCTACCGATGGGGTGTACTCCGGCTCGCCTCCTGCCTATCTCGCAACGAGAATCTTCAATACCACCGACGAGGGGGCGATGATCGCTATACAAAACGGTGATTGTTGCGGCGGAGATTTATCGTGCTCGCAAACGTTCTTGCGGTCGATCGCTCTCGATAATACCCTCGCCTAACCGGATTGTAATCTAACAATATTGTGTTTGTCTTACATGCAATTTCGGTATAGGCGAAGAAAAAGAAACGACCAAAATATCCCATCACAGAATCAACTCAAGATCATAGGTGTGTCGTGTAAATAAAGAAATTGTTCGATAACTACAACATAAAATAAAAACTGAAACCACGGTGGGAAATTGATTTATTGTAATTTATTATGCCCTAGGTTAAAATTTACTGAGCATCGTTGTTATCAAGAGACGCGGTAAGGATTCGACGCCAAGTACTTAAAAAAAAAGAGTTTTTTTTTAAAAGAGTTACTACCGTGTAGTTATACTCAAATATCCCTAGTGGATCCCGGCAACCCACGAAAACCAAAAAGCAACTCAGTTCCTTTCTGTCACTGTGGAATTCACAAGAAACCCACAAATAACTAAGAAAAATCCAAAATGCCATACATTTTGAACTGTTTAACGGTGTCACTCCAAATTCGACCTTAAGATTTATTTAATCAATGTCTACTTTTGGAACAAATTTTAATCCGGTATATTAAAAATTACGACCGCTAGCGTGTCAAGAAGATACGATATACAAATCATTTGTCCCGACGTTTTAGATTGGTTTGAGCATTCCGAGATTGAAATCTCGAAAAAAATGTCCACGAAAACAAAGCTACTCTTGCTGTGGAATGAAAACGAAAGAAACTAAAAGCATCTGAAAAGCAGACCCATTACCAACCAAAAAAAGGTTGCTTTTCAGTTGCATCAGAAAGCAACGACCAATTGCGACCGAAATCTTTAATCTCCAACCAAAAAGTAACTTTGTGCCAAAAAGCAACCCAAAAACAACTGTAACGCAACCGAAACGGCTCGGTTGTCCAGATCCGCCATGGATATGCCGGAAGTTGAAATCCTTCGATCGATGTTGTTTTGGAAACGATTCTCGTTTACGCCGTTCTCTAAATTGGACGGGAAGTCGATGGTCCCTCGATTGATTCGTTCAACTTAACTCACGTCCGGTTCTCTATCCTGAGGTACATAAGGTTCATATCGCGACATGATTCGTGCACGACGTATGCCGGAGATTAAGTATCCTCGTTACGGTTCCAGGGAGGAGCGGGTTGCTACAGTCCCGTCCAGCGACGCGAGGCCCTCTACGTAAATACCGTGGGCCTAATCGGCTGGAAGTGTGTAAGACAATACCTCGGCTCTCCGTAGTTATAGCTGGGTCCGGAATTCTGGCCGGCATGTCGCACCAGCAACGCGTCAGTCCTTTTTTTTTCCGTTTCTCGTTTGTTCATCGTTTTTGCGTTCGTGCGAATTACTCCGCAGGATACGAATTGCTCTTCGGGCGTTGATACGACGCTTATAGGTTATATAGCGATGTGTACGACGAACACCCGATCCGCGTCTTCCACTCTCGCTGCCACCGGCTGTTCGCGACGTCAACGTGCCGCGCCTGTCCGGCTCCGGGACGGGAGGCGATAGGTATATACGTGTGGTCGACTTCCTCTTCCTGCGTTCACGTCGGAACTACGGGCAGTCAGGTGTCGAACCCGCTGACCCGATCGGGGGAACTATCGCCTACGAAATTCGATATTTGAGGAAGCGGGCTCTTCCTCGATATAACCTCGCTCGTTCGCCAACTCGTGTCCCAACGTTGAGGCAGATATCACCGAAAACCCGCCCGCCTGCCAAGTGTTAGGAATCTTCGATCGGCCGAGAAGACCGCCATTTGCAATGCAATCGTACCAGTCGCAATCGCACGAGAGCGGGAGAATACGGACTATTTCTTTGGTGACTTAAGAAGAAGAAAAAAGGAGCGGATACGAAATTTGACTTCCTGGAGATATTTTTTTCCGGAAGATGTTGCGTATGGGGATGAAAACAAAGTCGAGACACGCGATACGCGCTGGAACGAGGTCGCGAGAATATGTCGAGGGACGCTGCACCGTCTCCATGCGAAGTACTTAACATCATTAATTAACGCTTTAGTGCCCAGTGTACCATATTTGACGCGTTGGTGAAACCGCCATTTATTTTTAAAAAAAAACCATCTGTAACGTTAATCTGCACATTAGATTAGAGCCAGCGACTCTTGCAAACATTCCGACCATAACGTCGGTCAGAACTTTTCACGACCTGTGATTTCTTTTAAATATTTTAAATGGACTAATTGATTCGGCCCCGCTGCTCGCTCTTATCAATATAAGAGTCCCTAATCGGGTTCTGAGGAACGCGCCGACGGATGTCTTCAGGGAAGAATTGCATTCGACAAATAATGCCTCAAACTCGACAATAGATGGTTTGTTGAGCACGCGAAATAGATATTCGGCACTCGGACTCACTGGGCAGCCATATGAGATATTTGTCAGGGCAGCAAAGAAATGCATTCTGAAATATCAATAGAAAGTTTAGGTTTATACCGGGGAGGGGTCGGATCGCTGGGATAGTTTTAGTCGAACATCATTATATGTTATGTTATTATATGTTTAGAGTTCTATGCTTAAGATCCATTATATCCAAGGGTTTATAAATGTGTCCAGATATTAAGCTGTTGAAACAAATTCGTGTTTATATATTTTTTGTAAAGGAGCAATCCGTTTAGAAATAAATAAATAAATAACTCAATTATGAAAAAAATTGACGAAGTATTTTTTTTCAACAGGATAGAACCTTTGAACTTAAAGCTTTCAGTAAGAATTCATATGCACTGAATTGGAACTGAGCATCTTAACATTTTTCTTAAGTCACGTTATTCCAGAGCTGGTAAAATACACTAAGTACTTGAAGTACGTATTGAAGTATCAAGTACGGATTCAGTGATGAGTACTCAGAACTTCAGCAATTTAGTTCTGCCTGTACTCAATACGTCAGTACGCAAAAACTACCTAGCGCTCAGTACTTCAAGTACTTGATACTTCAATACGTACTTCAAGTACTTATCGTATTTGCCCAGCTCTGCGTTATTCAATTCGGCTTAACCGTGGCTCCACTTATCCGGTGGTTCTTCGATTCCGAGCGCCCCGGTTAATCGGGGTTACACTGTATATGTCGAGGGTAGGAGAAAGAGTGACATCGCAGAGTCGGCCGAGGTATGTCGGGTTATAAGGTGCTGGATCGACAAGCATCGAGAAGGATCGGGCACACCGCCCGGGCGAGATGGTACACACCGGGCTCGTAGTTGGCTTGGCGCGAAACTATCGTCGCGAAAGGGGAAGGCATTACGAGCCAGTGATCCCGAGGGGTATCGCACCGCGCGGGCCTGCCGTCGGGCTCGAACCTGTGACGCGCGAGAGGCAGGACCACCGAGTAGGACGGTGCGCTCTCCATTCTCCCGTCCTGTAATGGTATCTCGTGGAAAATATAATATATAATATAATACAATATCGTGAACGGCTGGATCGCTCTCAGTCGGGGGGGAAGAGAGAGAGTCGGCTGCGATCGGCGATCGTTGAATGAACGATTAGTATCCCGTGTCCTCGGGCAGGACTTCGAGTGACGAGCGTACCGGTGACCGGCCGATGCGATCCTCTTTCACTTCTTTGAGGTACGCACCAGCCGGCGCATCGCTAGTGCACATCGTTGA
Source organism: Stenichneumon culpator (assembly GCA_964017025.1). Taxonomy (NCBI): domain Eukaryota; kingdom Metazoa; phylum Arthropoda; class Insecta; order Hymenoptera; family Ichneumonidae; genus Stenichneumon; species Stenichneumon culpator. The sequence goes on along the minus strand of OZ024770.1, from coordinate 1,215,462 downwards.
CCCACCGATATTTCGATACCCAAATTTTTTCTTACTTTATTACTCAATTTTGTAATTTAAGCCTTTCGTTGTTTTTTTTTTGTTACATAAAGAATAAAAGACGTTAAGAAAAGTTCGAAAATACTGCAGCGTCGATTTATCACCTCGAAACTCGATGTTTGTCGATTTTCAAAAATTATTCGAACTATTGGAAACTATAGATCTCCGATTACAACATTGTCGTATAAATTATATAGTTTAGAGGACGATCTTGTAATCGGTTCCGGCATGGTGCGCGGCGCTTGGTGATGCGCTATTGTTAGGGGCGTTATGTTATTGCTTTATCATTGTGTTGCCATGTTATTTGTTTATTCGTTTAATTTATCATTTATAAAATTATGCAAGGTATAGCATTTTTTATTTTTTGGCAAATGCTTTTCGATAAAATTTACTGTATTAGGTCGATTAGGACGAAGTGTTTTTGATCTTATAATACGAGCTGGAGCGCCTACAGCGAACGTAGAACTCAATTGTTCGATTTCGACATGGTGATCGTGTTTTCCCCGGAAAAAAATTCCCTGACTTTTCCTTGATTTTTCACTGACCAATTAAAAATGTTCCCTGACCAAACTTCTAACGACTTCTATTAAAAAAAAATTAATAATGCAAAAGAAAATCCCTAATTATTGTATTAATATTTAATTCTATTTTCAAAATTTTCTCAATTTTTTTAAACTCCCTTTTAAGTACTTCTCATTTATTCATAGAAGGTTAGGCGACAATTTACTTTTTCCCTGACCAATTCTGAAATTCCCTGACTTTTCCCGATTTTCCCTGACCGCGGTCACCAATTTCGATATAAAGCGACTTTGCATTCGATGGGAGCTTGTCTGCCAGCTCGAACCGCATGAATCTTGCGTATTTACATAGAACTAAGTGTTTTTGATCTCATAATACGAGCTGGAGTGCCTACAGGGAGCGCAAAACTCAAACTCAAACGCAACATCGAAGTAGAATCGAAATACCAATTTTTTTCTTTGGCAGCTCGCAAGCGAATGTTTTGTTTTTTTAGTGATATGTAGGGACGTAGAGTGCCTACAGGTCGGCAGGTACAAAGATGAGACACGAACATCGTGTGTGCAGAGTGGCGTGGTGTGGGCACAGGAGGGCACGTCGAACGGGCGCGATGAACCGCGATGCCACACGCTCGGGACACGGAGAGCAATGACGGGGAGTGGGACCGGGAAGGCAACCGTTCTTGCAGCGTACAACCGGGCCGGGGCGGTGGTGGTGGTAGAAGGCGACTCGAAAGTCTCCCTGCCCGATTCTCGCCTGCTGGCTCCGAGGCACCGGAGGGCTAGTTAGTTAGTCAAGGGGATGAAAGCGTGGGTGACGGTTCGAGAGATGGACATTGCCCGTTTTAGCTAAGAAAGCGCGTCCACGCGTCAGCGGCGCGGCGAAGACTGAGGTGCTCCCTAGTGGCGAGCGTGTCAGTCGGGCTCCGATCGTAAACCCATCAACGCGTGCCCGCGCTGTCTGCGACATCTACAACAATTTCTGCGACTATTCGCGGTTTTGCTATCAATCGTTTGATTTGTTGGTGAGCCAAAAAAAATTAAATTCTTGAGGCGGTTCGAGGAAAAAAATGTTAAATAGAAGGTGAAGGCAGAAAGAGGAATTGATTGAAGGGAAGGAAATCGGGTGAGGAGAAAGTGGACCGAATCGTGAGAGTGTCTATGAGTTTATTTTTTATTTTTATCGAGCAAGCACCGTCGCATGGGGCGAGTTTCGATGAAAGTTGTGTGAAGCTTTGAGAAAAGTTGGAATTGTGATTTTTGTGTTTGCGAGCCAGTTTACCGACTGTTTGGTAGCGGGTTTCTTGCGACCCGGTATCGGGCCATTAGAGACTGGACTAGACGGCTCGCAGGGAGGGGGGACTTGAGGAGCGATAACTGCACTCGAGATGCGGCATCGACACGGCAGTTCGGCCCGGTCCGAGACGGTTTGAATCGGCAATCTCCTCGACAACGTTTTTTTTTTTCATTCTTCATGATTATTGATTGATAATTAAAAATTAAAAAGAAACCTCGCGAAGTTCTGCCTTGCACAATTATGACATCGAGGACTTTCAAAGTGAGACTGAAAGTGCACGATCGAGAATTATTCTCGCGACGCTAGTGGTAAAATCCGTTAGTGGTCAGACGTCGAGGTAGTTTTCACCGGTGGGATTGTGACGAAGTGAGAAAAAAAAAAATGAATCGCTAACAAGATTCCGGTGGTGAGTTCGCGCGAGGTGTTTTTAAACAATTGAGGGGGGGAGGAGGGGGGAGGATGCGTGAAAATTTGTTAAGATACTCGTCCAATCGTGATTCATGGATAAAGAGCGCGACGGCACGTGGAAAGACGCGCATGGTTTCGGATCTATGAATGAAAATATCTCGCCAGGTTTCCTGCGGAAGCCCTTAGAGATCGGCAGGTCTCTCAAGCCATAAAGGTACTTTCACACACTCTCTACGTCCCACGGCTTTTTACCCCACGTGCACTCAACTACTACATTTTGATCATTCATAAAATCTCGTCTACACACATATAAGTGTGAGTACGTATAATACGTTCACATATATAATATAATATATATATGATATATTATATATTATATGTTATATGTTATTTTTATTGTTATATGTATACATGTTATATATAAACATAATATATATATATATATATATATATATATAACTGGGGTTGTGGTTGGCGTGCTCGCTTATATTACGTGTGAATAACAAGAATTGATCCAATTACCACAAACATTAAATTATACATATTCCAAAACATGTTGAACCACAAATCACAGTATTTTCTGACTGTTGAAAGATCTTCCGTAATTTAATCAGGGCCTTCGGCAGGAAGTCTCGATTCTTGTACAGGAGACTTTTTTTTAAATATTATACACATATTTGTGATTTTTGTGGTATCGAGTTTTGGAATCGGTTGGTAATTCGCGAGTGCATATTTAGTCAATTATCAACCGGGACTTTGAGTTCATCTGATTCAATCCTCGACGTTTACTTTCCTAATCCTCGACTCCTCCGATGCGATTCGGTTCAATTTTTTTTTCTTTTGCTTACTCGGTAGTAGCAATGTTATTATTTCCTCATTATGTACATTTGTTTTGGTTCCTCATAGAGGAAGCTTTGTTTTCGGGGAAAAAAATATAATAATAATTTCGAGATTTTAATAAAAGCGTGTTTTTGTTTCTGCGCTTGCGATCGTGTGTGAATCTGTACTATGCCGTCGACGAGAGTTTTTCATCCTTTTTCGTATGACCTATATCGTTGTTTTCATCCGCGAGAAAGCGATTGTACAATGCGCTATGCCAATTTGATTATGGGTTGGCTCGAGACAATTAACTGCGAAGGGCATTTTATCGATCGGTATGAAAAATATTAAACTATTACACGATTCCACTAAACATTCTTCAGACTTGATCGGTCACGTAAAATCGGAATTCTAAAAAAAAGCCATTCGTCATTAACAAACTTGTCCTAGTGTTTGTTTGGTCGTTGACAATTTCATTATTATTATTTTTATTGTGAAACTATAAACCGAAATTTTAGAAGGTTTCAGCACACGTAGCGTGCCTACAATATGGACTTATGCTGTGCATAAAAAAAGCATATGAAATCCGCCTTTCTGCTTCTAGTCTCGCGATATCTTCATTATTACGAGGGCAATACAAGCGGCAAAATAAGTTTCCGATTGAATATGATACAATTTCGATAAGCAATAAAATAAAAATATAAAAATGTTAATATAATAATTTTAAAAAACATTGAATATTTACTGTCAGCGTTGTTCCGGCTTCAGGGACACGATGGACTAAAATGAATTTGTTTATTTGTCCGACTTCCGGTTACGGCTGCCCTTTTTTTATTTAATTTCCCCGAGGTTGCGAGTAAACGTCGCGGCAAATAAGGTGATTTCCATCCACCGATGTCTATCGGTTCATCCCGACTCTTCGACGCAAGTCCATTTCAGATCTGTCCATTTCCATTTCCGCTCTTTCACTCGCTTTCAATTCACGCGACCTCGTCCGTAGCGATATTTAAAAATAAAAATTTCACGGTACCGTGGGGATTCGTAGCGCAATGTTCGGTTGCCAGGACGACCAAAGGGGCTGGACCAGCCACACCAGCAGCGCGTCTCCCTAACCGAGGAGGAGAGCGCGAGATAAAGAGAAGGGAGGCCAACGCAGGTTCTCCGGTGCACGAGGAAAACGGTTGCGAGGGGGTGTTACCGAGGGAAGCTGCGACGAGATATTTTCCAGAGATGGAGTTTCTGCAGAACCACCACCCGGCGAACAACTCGGAGTCGCCCTACACCCTTGGCACAGGTGAGTCATCGAAATTATAGTGGTTTATTACCTTAATTTTTAAACATATTTCGTACGTTTTTTTTTTAACTAAAACGGTAACGAGAAATTGCTCGGGACAGTGCGAAAAATAAAAAATAAAAATATAAGTGAATTGAAAAAAATAAAATAATTGAATAAAACTGTCGAAAGTGGAGAGGGTCGCTGTGCGGTCAGACGGAGTGTGGCGCGACGAAGGAGGCTTAATTAATAGTTCACTAATATTATTAATACTATTAACCCTACAACTCATGACTTAATTTTTTTACCGTCAAATACACGACTGGGGTCCGAACGCACCCCACGCTTTTCTTGATTATAAAACCGGTCCTATGCTAATAAACAGATTTTATCATATATGATTTTCTTCGTTTTTTTCATAAGGAAGAGAAATACTATAAATATGATTAATAGTTAATTAATTGAGGGAGGTTAATTAATTGACGCGAGGTCGAACTTGGATTTTTTCGGTGGATGGTCAGGATCGGTGGGCAGCATCGAGGCGAGCATTCCTGTGTCGGGTCTGTGCTCCGGTTCGCTGGGCGTCCTGTCGGGCGAGGACACTTTGGCGGACAATCACAATGAGGAAGCCCTAGGCGCTCTGCAGGGCAGCCTGCGTCTCCAGGATCTTCAGAACTCGAGCGAGGACATTAACGGCGATCAGAGCCAGCAGATACCGAATTCCGGCCAGGTCGTCAGCGAGTTCGGGGCGAGTTTCTGGGTCGACGACATGGCCGGATTTCCCCTTCCCCCGCTTGACCTGGACCCACTCACGCCTGGCCTGTTCAGCCCTTGTTCCGGTACCTACAAGTGAGTAACAATTGTGTCGCAATATTCCGTATGGCACTGCGTACAGATATAACACCGTTCGTCCGCGGTGCATCCATATCAGTGAGAAGATATAGCCTTCATTATTATTATGTATATTATACACAGCTTCCGGATGTTGTTGTTGTTATTATTATTATTATTATTATTATTATTATTATTATTATTATTATTATTATTATTATTATTATTATTATTATTATTATTATTATTATTATTATTATTATTATTATTATTATTTAGTCGAATGAAATGTTCTGTTCGACGGGTGTTTTTAGTCTCGCGACACGTTCGATGTTTTCCGAATTGACCGGTCTCCAGGGAGTATTTAATGGGAACACGATGATAAAAAAAGCGCGACCATAAGGCCATCTTTCCGAGAACCAAATCCTTCAATGTTAAAGGCGGCGCAAAATAAAGTCTCGATAAAATGCATAGAAGGTACGGTTAAAAAAACGAAAAAAGTGAATGTTCGATACTCATTGACCGAACGGTTAATCTACAGTGATCGGGTACGTTCGTAGACGCAGCTTTGAACTGTGGATTTTTTTACCAACAACATATTCCCTATGTACCTTAATTCATCCGTGGCTGTCTGGCAGCATCAAAAATGAATACTGAATAGAGTGCGTTCTCAAGCCCAAATACATCTGGAAATATTCGAAACTTATCTCGAATATCGCGTAAGGTTCCTATATTCCCTTCCGCCCTCCGTTCAGGGTTTAATTTTTTGTTACGCTGCAACCCGCTTCAATCACGCGACCTTACTCAATACCCTATAAATGGGTCTTGATGTAACCCGTTCGTTCCTGTAACGTCGTTATTGTAAACAGTGCAAACGCTATGTTTAACGTTTGATCATATTACATTCTTGTTGGTGAATAACAAATTATCGAATCCTTAATAGCTTCCAAGGAATAAATATTGTTTAATAGTCACCAGGAATCTTTTGTTGAAGAAATCAAACGTTGAGTGACTGATCCGCAATAACGTAGACATTTTATCAAAATTAAATTGGAAATTCGAGTGCGCTTTTTTGTAGCACTTGGCCGCGTTCAGAAATCATACCCGGAAACATTTCTCTCTCTGAAATTCGCACCAACGCAGCACTCTCTCTCTCTCTCTCTCTTTCTCATTATAGGTTATGCAAAGCAAGTTTCTGAACGGGGCACCGACGTTACTTAAATATCCGGGTGTTTTACCGGTAAAAATGTTTACGAACGTTATTAACCTGTAACTTCACAACACCAGTTATCACAGCTGATTGATTTAAAAAGTGCAAAACCTAGAGTGTAAACTGGAATATAAGAACACTTATTTAAGCAACAACTCTTTCTGTTTACTCGTGGATAAATTACGGGTCTACCGCGGACGGATGTACGTTTAACTCACAAATTTGAGGTTATGTCATGAGCGTGCCTTCTGTCCGACCGCAGTTGGGGTTGCACGAGAGGAGAATGTGTTCCGAGATCAGGAAACCCGAATGGCGAAGGAGTGGCGGACGTTCTTCTTTCACTGAAACACGCGGTCGTACATCCAGGAAGTCCAACTGGTGGATATTATTCGACCGGCGGAGCGGGTCATCACTATTCACAGGACTACGGGCAGAATCTCGGTCCACCTATGGCGCCCACTCACTACGCCCCTGGGCCAGCGATGTCCGTCAATGTATCGATGAACATGACGATGAACATGAATATGCATCCTGGGTGAGTTATGTTTTTCTCCCTCTCTGAGAAAATGTGTAGTCTTTAAAATTTCGTTCCCAATTTATAGAGAGGAGGTCGATTTTAGGAGTTACAGCGTGGCAAAGCAATATTTTGATAAACAGGAACTAATTTTTTGTGAGTCGTTTCCGTATAAGAATGGAACAAGACGGCAGTCAGTATTTATTTGCGGTCGATACCAAAAATTGGATAGACGCACGCCTTTTGCGGGCAATTATTTTTTCTTCTCTCCTCCGTTGTTACCTGCCGGTTTATATCGCCATGATTCTGAGTTCCGGTTTCCGTGTTTCCTTCGCCATCGATGTACCAATAATCCGGAGAAAATTTGACATTCGATTCGCGTGCGACTTTTTCGTGAGCGATCGCTTACCTAAGTAAATCGATGTTACCGAAAAGTATTTGAACAGTCGACGATAATTATTGCCAAGTTTAAATATAAAATAATTACTGATATAGACTGATAAATAAACGTTTTAACCGAGTGAATGTAAAAGTCACTCGTTCTTGGTACGACGACGCAGTTCGAACTGAAACAGTTTCAATCGAAATATAAAAAAAAAAAAAATACTATGTCGAAAAAATCTTACTGTACTTTTTTTTCTCTCGGTGCAAGTGTGCACATTTATAGACGTGTAATTATTTATGCGTGGATAATTTCATCAATAGTTTTTGCCGTATTAGGACAACGAAAACCTCGAGGTCGAACAGTTGTCGCCCATGTTGTTCCTGACGTGTGTAATTCGAGTGGGTGGGGGGTTTAACGAGCGTCTTGGGTTTCGCAGGTACGACCAGAACTATGCATCGGCGTGGGGCGTGGAGCCCCTGCTGAGTCCCGCCCCGCAGTACAACCCCGTCGAGGCCCAGACGAGGGTTAATCAACCCCCGTCCAATAGCCTCATCGGTCCACACCCTCATTCGCATCCCCATTCTCGTCTGCAGTCTGGGGAGCACGCGCTCTGCATCGGCGGCGCTGCCTCGAATGTCGCCCAGGACGACAATGGCAGGCCGAACCTCTGCAGAATATGCGGAAAAACTTACGCACGACCGAGCACCCTGAAGACTCATCTCAGGACTCACTCGGGTGAAAAACCTTTTAGGTAAAATGCAATTTTTTTATTTTTTTTTCAAAATTACTAAGGCATCCACATAGCACGGAAATATTTGTTTGAAATATTGAAAATATTTTACCAATATTAAAAAATATTTGTGAAATGTTTTAGGCATTAAAATTTATTTTTTTCATCTCATAAATCTTACGTCGAATTGTTTCCGAAATGTTTATTTTTAACATTTGAGCGAAATGTCGAAGATTGCATCACCACTCGAATTTGCATATACCATCCGCATAAACACGGAAACAATCGTAGAAATATTTCGGTAAAACATGAAATTAAAAAATTTCATAATTTTTATCACTATGAGAATCATTTCAGATTTGTTGAAAGATTAAGTATCTCTATAGAATATTTCAAAATATTATTTTTATATATTTCAAAAATGTTTTCCTAAGATTTGAAAGATTAAAAATATTTCTAAAATGATTTGAAAATATAGCGTGCTGTATAGGTAAATGTGCCAATGCTCGGGCGGTTAAGAACAGACTTCGACGTTTCAGACTATTTTAAGTACTCTGATATTAAAATATCGAATTTTTTTGTACCGGAACAGTTTGATTATACGATCATAAAACTTATTTTTAGCTGCACGTCGCGGCTAATCTTTTGCGACATGTGCAGTATTGATTTTCTCTGTCTAGTTTTGTTCTCGACGCACATCCAAACGTGATTACGAAGAAAATCGCAATTAAGAAGAAAAAGTACTTTCTACATTGTATTTTATAAAAGTACTTCAAGTACGGAAATTACTTTGTACTTAAAGTACTTGCGGTACTTTGTCCAGCTCTGATACTGAAAATAAGTTACGTAGCAAGCTTGAGATCGAAAACGCACTATTCTGCAACTGCCGAAGCTAGTGAGTTACGTCTAGCAATGGTCTTCCGAGCCGACTGAAGTGCAAGTCATACCATTCGGGGATAAATTTAATTACTAAACGTTTAATTCAAAGACTATGCGTGTCGTCAAAATAAACAACACTTAAGGGGAAGTGAAAGTCACGTGACGGGGCCATGAGTGTGAGAGCGATAGGTGCAATTTTCAAATTAACTTTATTCAATGGTGTTAATTTTTTTGAGAAAAAAAATGAATGTGGACCGGATGCGAAATTCCGTGTGCATCCGGCTCGAATTTGCTTTTTCCTCAAAAAAATTGGCACCCTTGAGAAAAGTTCATTACAGTTTTCATTGCCGACCGCGATATTTCACTTCCCCTTAACGCTTTTCAATTTGCCAGTTACGTAGTGAATTTTTTTACGAAAACTGAATTTACAGCAGACAAAAATGTGCCGTCGGGGTTACAAGCTGGGCCGTTTAGCTTAGTTCACCGCATTGCCGTAAGGCGTGCGCGCACACTTACCGAGGAGCGATACGGGCTTATCGAGAGTTGTCATCCGTTTGCTTCCGAACAGTCGGTAACGGTCGAGAAACTAAGCGCGTGTCGCTCCTCGTAAGGTTATGTAGATTTGTTTCTTCTCTGGCGGTGATACGAAGCCTCGTCTGACCAAAGCACGACTCGTTCCACTCAGGTGTCACGCGTGTTCCAAGGCCTTCAGTCAAGCGGCCAATTTAACGGCTCACGCAAGGACCCACTCCGGCGAGAAACCCTTCCGATGTCCCGTTTGCGACCGGAGATTCTCACAGAGCAGCTCGGTGACGACACACATGAGAACGCACTCGGGAGAACGACCTTACAGGTGAGTCTCACGTTCCGTCCTTGGAGACCTACTTGTCGACGCGATGCCGCAAGAATGCAACGATCCTGCCACCTAACGATATTCACGCAAAGTTGCGTTTCAATACCTATACATATTATGCTTGTACTTGCTGCGGTTAAATAATTTTGAAATCATTGAGAAACATTCGCAATTTTGTCACTCGCAAGTTTTTTTTTTTACTAAAAAAATGCAGATCTCATGAAATACAGTATTTAAGTTCGCGAGGCTAATGTAGCGGAGGTTTCAACTTGGTATTTTTCTAAGATGTTGTTAGAATGCTTGAATATCGTTCTAATGCTTGAATATCGCTCGATATATCGAACGATATTCAAGCATTGGATTTGAATTTACCGCCTTGCGAGGAGGCACGAATAGCTATGCATTTTATATTTATACTCGCTAAATAATTATTAAATACTTTTCAGTGAGGTTACATAGACATAAACTTCTATTTAAAAAAATATACGGCTCGAACTATACGATGATTCCAACGTTCCGATTTTCTTTCAGATGCAGATTCTGCAAGAAGGCCTTCTCCGACAGTTCGACCCTCACCAAACACCTGAGGATTCATTCCGGGGAAAAGCCGTACCAGTGCAAGCTGTGCTTGCTCAGGTTCAGCCAGAGCGGCAATCTCAATAGGCATATGAGAGTGCACGGTGGCTCTCTGACGTGACACAACACGCTATTCCCGATTATCGACGGAACATTTCCGCAGTGCTGTCGGATACCCGTTATCCGGCTCGGAACGAGCTCACAACGAAATCAGTAGATTAAATTACAGTCATCAACGACTCAACTTATGGTCCGCAGCGGGCGGTGTTCCTTCTGAATCGCGAGACGTTATCCTCGCAATCGACAACGACGGAAGTATCGAGAGGCTGACGCTTGTTGACGTGTGATCTACGTTTAATTTTATTTTAACGAAAAAAAAAAAAATTAATTAGTAAAATATTGTAACTCGGGAAACGAGGAAGAATCACAAAATATTGCCGTACGCATAGCTGTCCATAGTCGGAATAACGTTAGAAAAAAAAAAAAAAATAACGGTTCTGACCAGGAAATAGGGGTGAGGGGGTGAGAACGATGTATCGGATTCAGAGGCCTGCAGCATTCACCACAGCACCGTTGATTATTGTACAAATATTGTATTTATTATAATTATTATTATTAATTATAATTAATATTAATGTTGCGGTTTTCACCACGTTCACTTCTCATCTCGTGGTTTTTCTTTCTTCGTCAGTTTACTTCCTTCTTTTTTTTGTTTTTTTTTTTCTTTAATTATGATTATTTTTTCGTTTGTAATTGTAAAATGAGGGGTGTTTCGACGCCACTTATCGTCGGACAGAAAAGAGAAGAAAAAAAAACATGAAGAATGCGTTATACATGTATATAAGCATGTGGACGCAAAAACATAAGTATATACACGTATATAGGATTCCGATATTAATACAAAGAGACAGGAAAAAAAAGAAACACAATCGATAAAGAAAAAAAAACGGATCAATTACTATGGGAGTTGCTGTTTTTTTTTCATTTTCTCTTATAATCCCACACGCCTCAGGACTGACGCTATATATCCCTCGCGGGAAGAGGGGGGAAGGAGGCCTCGTGTGATCGGCTGGATGTACGCTGAGTGGGTGGACCAGGTGGTTCGCATACTTCGATTTCATCGCCACATTAACTTGCCTCTCTTTTTCACAAAATTTTTTTTTAAACTATATAAGAACAACTTCATTTTCTCCATAGCGCAGCGTTTTTTTTCTTTTTTTTGTCCTTTTTTTTCTTTTTTCATCCGTCAAAATTTCTCTTTCGCTCTCTTTCACGCTTTTTCACTCTTGCGCGCACTCTCTCTCTCTCTCTCTCTCGCTCTCTCTCTCTCACTCTTATCTCTCTTTCTTTCTTTATATATAATGATGTATTCATAAGTAATAATATTCTTGAAAAAAAGTATGTATAATGTTTTTTGTTTTTTTTTTTTTGTTTTTTTGTTTTTTTAGGTTTTTTTTTCTACGTTATGTACTCGTACGGGCGTGCAGAGACGAGTCGGCCCTTTTGTCTAAGGAGTTTATCTAAATAAGCATACGGCTCTCCGAACCATTTTTGTAGCGCAGCACAGCCGTACCCTCTCGTGTATTCGTCTCTTCTTTCTTACTTCTTTTCTTTCTTTTTTTTCTCTCGTTTTATGTACGTAGCGTATTCTATATAGAAATGTTTTATGTCGCCTCTGTCACGCTGTGTCTGAGTGTGTGTGCGCGCGCGCGCGCGTGTGTATGTGTGTGTGTGATGCATCGTGTTCACTCTTCTTCTCGATCAAATGTGCCTCTCTCGCTCTTCTGATTAAGATGTATCTCGGTTGGAATGATTTCTATTTTTCTTTTTCTCGCTACTCCCTCCACCCGGTAGCCAAAGAGTCCCGTGTGTCGTCGCAGATGTATCGCACACCGAGGCATCGACGGAATTCGAAGCGATTCAATCGATATCTAAGAATAGTATTTCAATACCGAAGAAAAATTCATAACCATCTGGACCATTCGTCGATCAAAAACATAGTTACACTAGAAAACTAGAACGTTGCATACCGCGCCTTCCATTCTTCGGCTGTTCGATTGAATTTGTTTTTTTATTGTATTTTATTTTATTTTATTTTATTTTAACGAATTTGTTTATCCATTCGTGTCCCGATCGGTTGGCAATTTTTATTTTTATTTTTAATCGATCGACGCAGCCGGCATTTAACAGCAACAGCCGCGGATTAATAATTGACGCCAAAAACACAAGTCGACATTTGGAAATGATAAACCGAATAGATATGTGTGTCTTCAAAATAGATCTTTTCGTAAATTTTCTTTTTCTATCTGTTTTTTTTCAACTTTTTTTTTATTCAATATTACCATAGCATTCCATCGTTTTTCCTCAAAAAATTGTCCATCATTAATTGTTCTCTTCAATGATCCACCTCTCGATAATATATCCAAGTGTTTCGTAACATCGCATTACTTTACTTAATATAATAATTACTCATATTATAATTATCAATTAATAAAACTTGTTTCTTTTTTTTCTGCTCGTTCTCGCTTTAAATTCTCTCTCGCTCGCACGCTCACGTTCTCACTCGCAGTCTCGCTAGCTCGCTCGCACAAAGAGTGTGTGGTTTCTTTTTTAAATCGATAAGTTTGTGTGTTCACTGAAAATGTGAAAAAAACCCAAGTTGCTTCTGTTTTGTTTGTTTGCTTGTTTGTTTTTGTTCGTAGCGTCTTGTCAGGAAAAAAAATAACAAGAATACTCGAAACTCGGGGAGAAATTCGCAGAGATTTGAAAGATGCTGCGTCGCGTAAATGTATTTTTTTTGTCATTTTTTATTCTCTCCTCTTTCTCTCTCTCAATCTCGCTCGCTCTCTTTGCACACGGAATATCGAGGGCCTCGGAAATACAAAGTCACTAAAGAAAACACAGTGGATCGACGAAGATACATAAAAAAAAAATATAAAAAAAACATGAACGTTCATGCGTTACACGGTTGTCTCTGGCCAATAGTTTTATGACCGCAAATGTTGCAACTACAAATACTTAAAGAATTTCAACTGTACATTGTAAAGCGTAAAGAAATTACAAACTCCACCGTTGCCACATTTGCGGACATCTAACAAGGGTGTCGATGAATGCTGAGTACCCGATTTAAAAAAATAAAAGAAAACGAAAAAGAGAAAGAAAAGAAAAAGTAAAAGTTTCCGTAAACACGGAGAAGAAGTACGTGCGAGCGCGCCCGTATTTCTTCCTCGGTGGTGAACAAGTGCAATGAAATTCGTTCGTTAAATCCGTGATGTTCCGGGTTTCGTCCCTGCGCGCCAATTGTCAAATATATATATATATAATTTTTATTATTTTTTCTTCATCGTTTCATATCGATAACTCGGCGCGGCAACGAAAATTTACTACGTTGACCGGCGAACGCCGAAGATATTTTACAGATGAAACGCGCGGAACGGAGGCGACGAAAAATCGAGATGAGAGATTAATTTATGGAAACAAAAAAAGCACACCAAATTTTCGTCGCTAAAGAGTGTCGGCAAAGATTTTTATTTTTTCACGCGTGATGAAAATTTCGTAACGAAACAGCGACCGACGTCCGTTTCTGTCCCAGCCACGCACAGCTCGGAGTCCGTTTCTCTCGATGACTAGCCAATGAAGTGTTATCCTCGCTGCGTGTTTTTTTGTTTCTTTTTATAAGGAAGCACGTTGTCGCGGAAAAAACGAGAGAATCTCTGGCGGCAGAGACGAGCATCGATGCGCAACATCGCGGCTGTTCCACGCGGTGTAAAACGAAACAATTGCAAATTGGGCTGTGCGACGAACCTCGACAGCGAACGTGCCGCGACGCGGAAGATTGTCCTTTCGAGACGAAACAGGTCGAACAAGAAGAGGGCTATTCACGCCTGTACGAGACTCGCCACGACAAGGCTCTTCTCTCCCATCTCCACGCGCGAGATAACGATTCTTCGATAAAGCTGTCTATGCGATAATGAAACGGCTCGAAAAGTTTGTTGTCTCTTCCCCCCCTCCTCCCGAATATATCGATCAAAACGGCGATACGATTAATCCTCGTCTCGATGTATTTATCCCTCTCGTCTCTTTATTACACTTTCGCTGGTCTCTCACGCTCAACGAACGCGCCATACTCGATCGCGAACTTCCATTTATCTCTCTCTCTCGCGTTACTCAGAAGCGGTGGACAGATTTTTCTCCACTCTCGGAGCGCGAGTCGTGCAGAACACGCGTCAGTTAATAATCGGCCGGTCGTCATAGTCGGGGGTTGTTGTTTCTGAAGTGTGTGTTTGTGTCTCGGTTACGTGTCTCTCGTCTGTACTCTCGTGTCTGCCTCGCGTTACGCGCGGTTCGTCCCCATTGTGTTTCTTGTGTTTATGCTTTTTTTTTCTTTTTTATGTTAATCATTTTTGTTGTTGTTGTTTTTTTCAATTTGTTTTTTTTTCCGAGTGTCCATGCTTGTCAATGGCTAGGGGAGGAGATTAGGTCGAAGGGTGGTGCTGGAGTGGATGTCGGGGGTTCAAGGTCAACGGGGACTCGGAGCGGGTGGGCTCGGCCGGGGGTCGGGCTCGCTCACTATGCTGTGTGGTAGACCTGGCAATCCACCCGTGGGGGGGACCGAAGCGGGGCCCCCAGCCCCGCCGCCTCCCACCGTCGGACCCGCGGGCCCGGTTGGACCCCCCGCACCGCCGCCGCCCGCCGAAGAGTTTGGACCGCCGCCGCCACCGCCGCCGCCTCCGCCGCCGACGACGGAGTGACCACCAGGGGGCGGGGGCGCAGAGTCGTGCGGAGTCGTCGAATGCGCCTGCTGAATCGGCAACGCTCCCGCGTAGTATCCACCGTTGATCGCCTCGGGGTAGCTGCTGGAGAAAGCGAAAAGAGATATTGGCCACTCCGGATTACATGCCCCTCATTAACAAAGTGCCCGAATCCAATATCTAAGGATATCCAAAGGCTTTTTGCTCTAGAAAGGCAATCTGTTTTTTGTTTTTTTTTTTGTCTCTTTGTTTCTTTTCTTTACACTCTGAATTGCTCTGTCACTTTCGTTTCTTTCTTTTCTCTCTCGGTGTATTAAGCGCGCGTTAACATCTGCTTGGAAATCTGTCTCTGCAAAAAGTTTACGACATCTTTGTTTTTTTTTTTCGCGTGCGAGATTAAAAAAAGACGAGAGATAGTTCGTTATGTTTGTTTTGCTTTTGTTGTTGGTGTGATTTTTGTTTTTTTGTAAGATTGTTTATGTGATGTTAATTATATCTCCTCGATCTAGTTAAATTTTTTGTATCTTGTATGCTGACTCGATCGGATTAGTGGTTTGCGGCAAAAAAGCGTGATTTTTTTTGCTTTTTTTTCCTCTTACCCGGTGGATGAGTGGAAATATTCCTTGTTGACGCAGTTTCTCAGGCAATCGGGTATGCGACCGACGATCGCTCGTCGTATCTCACTCGCCGCCATTTCACGGAGTTCCGAGCAGCTTGCGTCGCTGTAGAATGCTGCGTGCGGTGTGCACAGGAGATTTGGCGCATCCTTTAAGGGACCTTTGGACAAACGTCGAAGAGACTGGATCAGTTCGATTATTCGTTTCGTGTTAACGGACAATCTTTAGTTAATTCAGCCCCGCGCATTACGGCTGTTAATTTAAAGAAAAATCTCTTGGCGTGGAGATCCGATGTCGGAAAAGGAGCTCGATGGTAAATCGTGAGGGCAAAGCTTTGAAGGTGGATTCTGGTAAGGTTTTTTTAAGGAACGGATAAAAGCCGACCATGTCGTAAGATGACTAAAAAAAACAGAAGTCTCGCAACAAGTTAAACGGGAAGAGTTTTGTTAGGTGGGATAAAACTCACATTGCGCGGACTGACCCTGAAAGACATTGTATGGTTCGTTCTCGTGGACGTCGAGAGCTGCGGCACGAATTCTGCCTTGTTTGAGCGCGGCGGCTAGTGCGTCGTCGTCCACCAGGCCACCTCGCGCTGTGTTTACTAAAAATGCTCCTGGTCTCATCTACGAGAGTAAAACGAATTTTTTATTTTTTGCTCGCAAACAACCGACGAACCAAATCGTCCGCGCCGGAATAAACATTTTTTTCCAGACGGCCAGTGTGGCTTTACCTGTTTGATGGTGAATTCGTTAATGAGATGATGATTGTGTTCGTTCAGGGTACAGTGTAGTGACACACAATCCGATTGATAGAGCAAGTCCTGTAAAATATCAAACATAATTAAATAATTAAATAATTAAATAATAATTACACACGCGTTAAGGTAGTCCTTGCGAATGGTGTTTACTTCACATAAGTTTTAGAGAAATTAGAGGGAAATGCAAACACTTCTGGATGGTATAAAAAACTGAAAAGAATGAACCATATTAAAGGTGCTGAAAAAATTTATTTTGCATAATAATAAAATCCAAAATTTTATTAACAAATTGACGAAAAATAAAATTGTTGAACAAATCTCCCGGAAACCTAACTTTTTACTTTATAAAAACGCTTCGTCCCCTTTTCTGCATACGTATGAATTTTTTCAGATTTTTTAATTCACTTTGAATGTTATTTTTTATATGGGAAAAATGCGTACAGTCACAAAATTCAAAGTGAATTAAAAAATCTAAAAAAATTCATACGTATTCAGAAAAATGAACGAATCATTTTCATTAAAAAAAAAGGTTCCCGGGAGATTTGTCGAACAATTTCATTTTTCATCAATTTGTTAATAACATTTTGGAATTATTATTATGCACGATTAATCCCTTACACATCTTTAATATGCTTGATTTTTTGAAGATTTTTATACTTTCCAGAAGTGTTTGGAAGTCCCTCTCACTACTCTGAAATTTATGCGAAGTGAACACTATTTGCAAGGACTACCTTAAATGACAACGGGTTATCGTAATTGTCGACAATTACGAACCTGTAGTGTATAGACCCTGGTGAGACCGAGGGATTTTTCGATTCCGTCGGGTAGGTAAGGGTCGTAGAACATGACAATAAAACCGAAGGCTTTGGCGCGAAGAGCTACCGCCGAACCAATCCTGCCTAGACCTACAATACCCAAGGTGTCTCCTCGTATCCTGGCGCAGCCTTGCGCCGCCTCTCTGACCTGCGGATGAGATAAAAATTTAGTCGCGAGCCACACATTCTTACGTTGATAATTTTTCCTTTCACATAGACAGAGAAAACAATTTAAAAATTAGACTTTACCTGCTCTGGTCCCGTAAATTTCTTTCCTTCGCGAACCATATTCGCCAACCAGTATGTACGTCGGTAAAGATTCAGAATGAGGCAGAGAGTAGTGTCGGCCACTTCCTCGACGCCGTATCCAGGTACATTGCACACGGCGATGCCCAACTCACCGGCCGCTTTCACATCTATGTTGTCCACCCCGGAACCAATTCTCACGATGATTCTCAGTGTTTTGAACTTTTCGAGGTCCTCCTTCGTCAGAATTATAGTGTGCCACATCAACGCTCCAACGGCTTCGTTTAGTACCTGAAGAAAAAATCGAGACGTTTAAGTTGCTCAATTCTACACCCAACTTTCGCGAATACCCAGTGGATGCGCTTTTCCTTGCAATCCTTTCTACTAATCCGCACATTAACTAAACATTTAATTAAATTAAAGAAAGTAACAAAAAAAAACTTTTCTATTTTAAGTAATCTTTGATCCGTTATATTAATTCGTCTGCTCGATTTGTGATGTTACACTGTATCATAGAAATCGTTTTGGTGAACGGTTCCTTGCCCAAATATTATCATCATTATTATTATTATTTCAAAAATACAATAATTAATAAAATTAGAAATTTTCTTGTATCTATTTTTTTAAATACATTTACTTTCGCTTCGCTATGTGCAATATTGTGAAAGTTATCTGTAAGAAACTAAATAATAATTATTATTATTATTTAAAAAACTTATTGGAGTGATAAAGATAGATCGAATTAACAAAAAAAAAAAAAAAAAAAGAGAAAAAATTCCACCAAAGTAATTGTCTCGCCGAGCCGTTCCTTGCCCAAATAATACGGTGACAAAAATAAAACCAGTAATAAAATTACCAATTTTCTTTCATCTTCTGTCGGGTAATATGCTTTTTCGTTCAAATATTATAAAAAGAACGTCGTAACATTTACTTTCCATAATATAACACCACTTGTTATTAATAAATCAATCATTGAATAAATAAAAATTGATCTGAATTACAAAATTACTCTCATTCCTAATCATGTTCTCGCAAAAAAGATATGTAGAGGACATTTTTGTTTAAATATCACGATTACGGTTATTATGTTTGCACATGCTATATATTGGTTCATATCCGTATTCTTATCCGAGCCATAAAAATTGTAATTGTCAAAAGGCTCGTCCAATAAATAAATAAATAAATAAATAAATAAATAAATAAATAAATAAAAACAAAAAAAAGAGAAAAATTATTTCACCTTCTCGTGTATCTCAGAGGTGGACTGAGCGTCGCAGAAAGCGACGGTCGCGACATCCTTGAGTATGGGCATTTCGATAGAGCAATCTCGTCCGTCAAGGAGGGCGACGAGAGGTCGGGCCTGTATCGGCCCATTGGCGATCGGGCCCCTCATGGCATCCATTCGAGGGCGTTTGGTCAGCATCTTCCGTTTGTCCATCGGTCAGATGGCCCCCCCTATTTTTAGCGTCTCTCTCTCTCTTACTTTCTCTCGCACTCGCGCTCTCTCGCGTCGCCGCGACTTTTGAGTCTCTACCTCAGTAAAGAAAGAAAAAAAAAAAAAAAAAAAAAATGTATCTCCTACGTACTCAACAAGTCTCCGCGGTTCTCCGCGGATTTACCCTATTGTTCGCGATAGCGCGCTCCGAGCGTGCCGTTAAAAAAATACTCTTGCGCTCTCCTGCGTTTTTTTTGTCGTCGCCTTTATCGTATTCGTCCGTTGCACGAATTCGCTTCGTCACACGGTTTGTTTCTGCGACTCTGACTTCTCGTATGTTTTTGAACAGGAATCGCTGAATCTCCAACGCATCACGACAAGCTTGATTGCCGACACCTGAAACAGTCGAAAAAAAAAATAATAAATCAATTAATCATTTTTTTTATAATGAATTATAACTTCCTCAATCGGAATAATCGCTGGAAACGTGAAAGAAGCGGTAAACAATATTTTTCTTATTTTTCATTTTCGTTCGTTCTTTCGTTCCGCGGGAGACGCGGTTTTCATGAGGCGGAGATAGGTCAGTGGGGTGAAAAAAAAGGCCCTCGGCGAAGATCGCGTCCAGGTGCGAAGGACGAAAGAGCGTCGGGAGAGGAGCGAGTGCCGCGGTTAGGAAACGTGTCCGATTACGCGGGTGAAAGTGCGAACTTATCGCGTTTTTCACTGATCCGTGGGGGGCACGGTTAAAGCTTTATAGGTTACCTTCGAGCGCGCCGGCTTCCCACGCACCGAATACACCCTTCCCGTTGTTTCCCGACGAAGGACGATATGCCGGGAGTGCGACGCGACGCAGTTCTTCACTCTTGCCGCTCACAGGATAATCGGAAAATTCTTTAAAACGTGACCAAACACCGGGATAAATGTCTCGCGATTAGACTCCGTACCCGGAGGCACTGGCTGGGGCTAATGTTTTCGGGATCGTTGGTACGCCGAGAGAGCCTGGCGTTGGTCAGCCGGGCGAACGTTTTCAGGCGGCGCGGTTCGAACCGTTTTTATTACAAACTACTCGTCGTCTCCCGATGCGCGTTCGACGAGGCGCTTGGACGATGGCCCATGTTTAAATATCTTTTTTTTTTCATCCTGAAAAATTTTCCATCCGTCCCATCTCTCGATAGGCCCGTGCAAAGGACGATCGAAAAAAAAAATATATATTCCCTCTCGTCAAACGGCTCGGGATGCCGCGTCTCGGGCTTCGATGCACCCTCGCGCTTTTATATGGCTGTGCGGAAAAATGCCGAGTGCGTGACACGTGGCGCCCTCCCGTGCGTTAAGCGTACGGGATATACACCTATATATATATATGTATGTAGACTCTTGTGTGTGTAACGGAGCGTATAGGGGACACGCATACGGAACGATTAACCACGAGCAACCACTGTTCGAGTGGTTGTGTCGTCTCCGCCATGGGCGAGGAGGAGAACGGATAACGAATTTCGGCCGGTTACATGTCCAACCGCATATATGCGCAATCGCGCGGAGGTCATACCGCGCCAATGCACATCGAACCGAGAAACTCGTTCGTCCTCCTTTTTCCCCTCTCGCCTCCCCCCCCCCTTGCACCTCCCCGGCGCTACTACCACGAAAATTCGTCACGCTGTAAATGTAACGTCACGCTTGCCCAAAACCTCGATCTTTACCGTTTGTTCGATAGAACTTGCTAATGTTGGGTATTTAACTTACTGTTTTGTTTTTTTTTGTTTTTCTTGGTTTGACAACGCTTCGCGATGTTTTACCGAGAGGCCGATAACTACTCATCGGGTCCGAGGCAATTATTATACAACGACTCACGCGACTTGGGCGAAACGGCGGCGAGTGGACTCGTTCGTTGTGTCTCTTTACACATGTAACGCCGGGAATATAGCTTACCGAGGCTATAAAATGTGATCGGTGCTGACATCAGCGAAAGCGAGGATCCGATACTAAACCGTGGCAGGAGAGAGAGTGCAAACCCAAGCACTTTGACTCGTAGCGGCACATGTTGTGCCAACTCAGGGAAAAGCTAGCGAGTTTCTCGGTATCATGCGGAAAGGAAGAAGAGGCGGGCCGGCGGAGGAGGGGCGCGGGGAGGGGGAGTATTAAGCCCCTTGTTCTACACGACCACTGACGACAGTAGTTTTCTGCATTCGCTGTGGCGAAGAAAAATCTCAACCGTGAAAGAGAATGAATGCGAGTGGCATGGTATATTTTCGTTCTTTCCTTCCGGAACTTTTCTCTTTTAAACCTCGTTCTTTCGACAACAGGGGTAAGTTTAATGTACGGTTTTTTTTTTTTATAAATTGATATATGATCATTTATATAGTATAATAATAATAATAAAATAGAGTAAATACATTCATTTTTTAATGAACGAGGGTAACGTCGACGGAGTGGTTGCGATAACAATGTTTTCACGAGACGACCAAAATAATTAGTATTAAAAAATAATAATAAAAAATTATTACGATGAAACAGCGTCCAGTTATTAAAGCATCGTTGGATGCAAAGCAGCCAAGACTTGGTGATAACGTGCGATAGTGTAAATACCCTCTCTGTGTTATCTTAGAAAAAAAAGCGTTTCTACCAATCGCTGCTGTCCACGTTGCCCGGGATGAGTAAATCAATAAATAAACAATAAATAAATAATAGTATTTATTAATATTTATCATTAATTAATAAATACTATTATTATTTATTAATCTTTTACAGATATGTCATTTTTCTATGTTCTCGCGTGTAACACATGTCCGTATGTCGGAAGCCTTTGTCCCAATTAATCCTGAGTGGGCAAACTTCCGCGGCGAATCATTAAGTGCACACGGGGTCGACTTGGTCGCCGGCTTCGAAGATCTCGGTGCCAAAAAAGACAGCTTTAACAACTCTACCACATAACAACGCTACCAGAAACCATCTCTACCATAATACAAATCTACCGTATTAAAACTCTACCAAAATCTCTACCACAATCAAAATAAAACTACCGAAATTTAAATGAAACTCTAGCTATATTGAAATAAAACTCTACCGGAATGGAAATAAAACTCTACCGGAGTTGAAATACAACTCTACCGGAATGGAAATAAAACTCTACCGGAATTACAATAAAACTCTACTGGAATACAAGGCTACCGTCGAGCCTCGTATTCCGGTAGTTTTATTTCAAGTTCGGTAGAATTTTATTTTGATTCAGGTACAGTTTTATTCTGATTCTGGTAGAGTTTTATTCTGATGCTGGTAGAGTTTTAATCTGGTAGAGTCGTGAGTGGTAGAGATGTAAATGTGCCCTAACAACTCTACCAGAGCGAACCAGGCGCCAACAACTCTACCGGACTTGAAATAAAACTCTACCGGAATACAAGGCCAAACGGTAGCCTTGTATGCCGTTAAAGTTTTATTTGTATTCAGGTAGAGTTTTATTTTAATTCCGGTAGAGTTTTACTTCAATTCCCGTAGAGTTTTATTTCAATTCTAGTAGTTTTTTTTCTAGTAGAGAGTTTCTTGGACACCTATATTTCGGTGAAGTTGTTGGCGACTGGTTCGCTCTGTTAGAGTTTTTTTTTTCATACAGTGGTAAAAATATAAATGTGCCCTAATGCACAGGGTTAGAAATAATAAAAAAAATATCCAACTAAAAAAAAAATTAATCTTCGTGCGTCTCCAGCGCAAAACACCGTAGTGCTTATCGACCTTACAGATAAAACATTTTAACAAAGCATCATCGATGGACTTTACCGAATGCGTAATAAATAACACATCTCAGTTGTCTGTGACCCTAATCTCGGAATCTCGCTGAGTAGCTAGCGCGCTCCTCCGTACCCAGGAGTGAGAAACATTCTAACAAGGTCGTCGGAGTCACGGGAGTCCAAGGGGTCGAGTGCGCGTGTAGAAAGATCGCCTCGGACTTTTTCAAAGCAAACGTTCAGGCGTCGCCGTTTGATACAAACCTTTAAGTTACTTCCGGCGCGCAACATAGTTTATCCGGGGTTTTGGGTGCAGAGATGAGCTGTTTCGCTAAAGGACAAGTGAGAAAGCGTTAGTGGTAATACAGAGGACAAGTAAGGGAAGAGGGGGAGGGGGTAGAATCTGCGAAGCTCCCGAAGAGTGGGAGACAACGGAGGGGGGGGGGGGGCCTGCACGAGAGCTTGGGCGCGGGGAGGGGGGGATTTACGCCGCTACGGCGAAGTTATCCAATTATTGTCTAACCTGGGAGAGGAAGTTTACTCGCTTGGCGGGAGTGGGGGGGGGGGGGGGGAGTTCTCACCGAAGAGAAGGTACGGAGACTTTCAGCCTCACGAAGCTACCCCGGCAGATCACTGTGAGCAAAGTGTAGCCCTGGGGCAAAATGGACGCCTTTCAAAATAAATAACAAAAATTTTGAAAACATAAACTTTTAAAACATAACTATTGAAAACATGTGTTTTCTCGCGATCGCGGCAGTGCATTCTCCAGATAATCACATCATTCAAACGGTCCATTTTGCCCCATATCCTTTTTTTTATAGTTGATTTAAAAAAATAACTGTAACGCAATCTAAAAGTCGTCATTTTGCCCCATTTCTTTTGTAGTTCGTCCAGATCCACCAAATGTGTCTAGCAGATTCATTTTGTGTCTCAAAAAGAAGTTAAGACATGTTGCGCAAATCGATGAAACTCCGTGATTCGCTCTGGTGGTCCACTTTACCCCCCCCCCCCCCCTCCCTCGCCCCTACATAGTACGCTGCTCCCTCTCGTTGTTTCCCCAACTCGCCCTATCCTCGACAATTGAGGGAGAGTGAATGGCGGAGGGAGAAGGGGGAAGGGGGGGACGATAAAGTTAAGTTTGTTTAAAAACTTCGGGGGCACGGGGGAAGGTGACTCGATTTTTATTAGCGACACGTGAATTCCGAACGAGCCTCCCTTAGCTCGTGTGCGAGAGCTCGCTCGCCCGGCTACTTCGTTCGAGCACTCGACGGGAGAAACGGGACAACGATGGAAGGAGAGAAAAAAAAAGACACCCTCCCACCCCCTCGTCGATAAGTGAGAGAGGAAGAGACACGGAGGGTGAGAACATCGTTCGCAGGGGATGAAACAGAGAGATATATAGTCTCGCGTTTCCAGGGTCGCGACGCAGGGTCGCCCTTTGCAAAATCGATCAGGCGACTGCCATGACGAAGTAGCCACCTCGTTCCTCACCCTCGACACCGTCCAATCTATCTCCCCCCCCCCTCTGCCCCTCCTCGTGACACCAATCATCCCTCGATTCCTATATCGGTTAAGGTGGTAGTTTACATGTGAATCAATTCAACACAAAAGGCTGCTGTTCTCTACTCTTTAGATCAACGGGGTTCATCGTATATAAAATCTGGCGATGAGGGAAAACTCTATTGGTGAGACATTTTTTCGTTGTTACGTTGGTAAGTTACTCTCCGCATCGCCTGGGGTTCAACCCGAGGTCAAACCGCGGTCCGGTGGACCTTTCGGTTGTAGTGTTAAATGTATTTGTTGACAATTACCATTACACGTTGAACGGTGGGATTTTTATATACCACAGCTCATAAAGCGTAGCGCATTTAACGAGTAACATGTAGTGTGCCAACAAGCCATCGACCGAGGTCCTCCAGACCGGGGTATTCTTCGGTATTTTCTTTCCGCGGTTTGTGTGCATCTTTTTTAAAGGGTTTTGATTTTTGCGTTTTTGCAGTGTGTATGCAGGTGCTTTAACGCCGGTTCTTTCGTAATGGGAAGAGTATTGTGGTAGTAAACGTGTTTATTGACAATTGCCGTTACATGTTTAACGGGGGAATTTTTAGATACCACATATCGTTCATATAGCGTAGCGCATTAAAGGTGAAGTGAAACACGTTCTCTGTCGCTCTCTCTCGCTCCACCGTAAAACCAATGCTGCTATCTCTCTCAAACTCCTGGCTCGGTCACGTGACTTTCACTTCACCTTAACGAGTAACATGTAGTGCGCCAACAAGCAATCGATCGAAGTCCTCCAGACCGGGGCATTCATTGGTATTTGCTTTTGCAGTTTTTGTGAATCTTTTTTAAAGGGTTTTGATTTGCATTTTCGCAGTGTGTACAGATATTTTGTTCAAATTTTCGTTGAGGATTCTCTCTAGCGTTTTGGTAAAGAGTGCGCGTAGGAAGTTTATGTCTTGGTGTGTATAAATAGTTTGTTTCGGTCATTGAGACTTGTTTGGTTAGCTGCTGTTATCTATTTGTGATAGGAATAATGCCGGTTTTATTTTTCGTAAAGAGAAACCAGCCGCATCATTAATTTTCGCCGATTTTTAATCGATTTTCACGTTCCGTTGCTCAAAAATCCGCGTTGCAACTTATTGTCGTCGGGCGGAGTCTGGCGTTTCGATTTCGCAACAACTGAACCTAGGATTGTGTATCTGTTCCGAAAGTCACAGAGCAACGAACGTCGCGGTCCGACGGACCATGCGCGACGACCCGAGCCGCTGAAGATAATTGAGACGACCTCGGGTAACGTTCTATAACGATCAACCTCAAAAATTATCGAATAACACGATTTAAAAAAAAGTGAGAGTTTCGTCGACCATGAGAGCTGTTGAATGCACGAAAGATAGTAACATAAACCCAATGTCGTTAGCGCGCGAAGCACTTACTCGTGAATAAGCGTTACGGCATAACCTCCCATTGACTGCGCGGGCCTCCAGTGAGGAGCATCGAACGGCGTCGGTGGTTGGCGTAAAAAATAAATGAAAAAAACACGAGAAAAAAAACACCAGTCTGCGCTCGCTACAGCAATAGATAAGGCCGCTCGGATCGCTCAATCGCTCGTAGATGTCGCATGGGGGAGCGCGTGTGCTATGGCCGTCGAGGCAGCGACGCTGTAACGTCGACGGACGGAACGCTTGGTTCTCGTTTTGCCTTCCGCTATGATATACACAGATGTACAACTTCGTGCGCCCGATCTGGACTGTTGGACTTGGCCGAGAAACAAGTCCATATCAAGTTTATTATCCTTGGCGAGTTTCCTCTACGGCTGTCCGTGTATCGAAGCCCCCTTCTTCCCCCCCTCTCGTCAAGCGGTGTTGTGTGCACGAGTTGTTGCCCGCTTCACGAGTTCCCCCCCCCCCCCCTTCGCAACACACACACATGCGCGCGCACACCCGTACTCCGCGATGCACCGACCCACGGCCCGAGAGTCTGCGTATACTATATCGGGCTCTAGCTTCGGTTATGAAAGAAGAGAAACACATGTTTTGTTCGAACTTTCTTCCCCCGTACATACATTAGGTACGAGGTTTTTTTTTTCGCGCAAAGAGCACAAACTGCCGCAGACTTTTTCCGAACCCTCAACGAACGGCAAACTTTTCGCTCGGGAATGCGCGGCATTTTCTACCTTTGTTTATAGAACGGCCGGTAAGGTCAAGTGCTGTTGTAAAAGCAGACGCGACTGAAGGGCACGGCGGTGTATTTCTTTTTTTTCTAATTTCGGGCAAGTAGGGCCTTGTCCGAAGTTTTAGAATCGTTTTATCGTGCCGTTTGAGGTCGTTGAAAAACGCGAAAAATGGACTCTAAAGGTCCATTTTTCTTTGGTAGCCTTGGAAGCTTTGGAAGTTTTTGCCGAAATTTTTTTTCATTGTAAAAAATTAATAGCCACGTATTCGGACGTATTTTTGCACACTGAACACGATTCCGCCGGCCTTTTTGGACTCAAGTGCAATGCGACATTAAGGGGCTCGATTTTATGCACAAAATTATGCACGATTTTATGCATTTGGCCAGCTAAAACGGATTAGCCGGATAAGATATTTTAACCGGCTAGGCCGGCCTATCTGTACAGCCCGACTTTTAACACCTTTAATGTTTGTCTCAGCGATGACGTCGGAAGTTTGTCTCTCCTGCGGCAGTAAATAAATATAATATAATATAATATAATTTCGACAGTCTTATGCCAGAAGAGCATGTCAGCCGTGCTAAGCCATCGATATTATAAATTGTATTATTACTATATGTATATTTATGTAATCATTCCTCAATGAAGGCAACCGTGTGCCTAAAACTACGGCCGTCAATGATTTCGTTGGCCCAACGTTGCTGACTTCCATGCCACTTTTCTACTCCCTTCTACCGTCCCGACGTTCGGCGAATACCGCGAGAGTTGTTTCTCCGCCCATTGTACTCGCCCAACTGATAGTCCACTTCCATCGGTGAGCAGAGCAGTTTACATTCCCGTCGCAGCAACGGAGGTAAGGACAGCGGGGTATACGAGGAAAGATGAGGGACTGCAGGCAATGGCGTCGGCCGCCTATACTCACGGATATAGCCGGGACGCCGAGAGGGCAGCCGGAGCAATGAAACAGTGGAGAGCGAGCAGCGGCGGCAGTGGCGCGACTACTTAAAGTTTGCCGAAAGTTTTGTTCGGTAGCAAAGTTAACTCAGTTAAGTTCTCCACTCCTGAAGCAAAACTTTGCATCACCACCACCCTCCCCCCCCCCTCCTTTTGCGTTCGCTCCTGCCACTAGTCTCGCGCGTCTCCACGCTCGCTTCTTAGTTCCTCGCTCGCGCGCGCCCCGCGCGCCTCCTGCTCTCTCCGTCCGGAAACTTCGCTCAGCTCCCTCCCGCCGCCCCGGCCCGAACGTCGTCGCTCGCGCGCGTTTCGCGTCACGACGGCACCCCGCAAACGTTCTCGGATGAATAGTGTGTTTTGGGATTGCCCGCATTCGAGCGGCTTCGCTGCTGTCTCCCATTCCCGCGCTAACCGACGATGGACTCAACAACGCGAGTGTCCGCGCTCGAGATGCGGCGGGAATGAAACGAGGGGGACGACTTTAATGGACGAGATGAAGGAAGCCCCGGAAAGAAACCGGTTGAGTAATTGCGAGGTCCGAGAGACGCGGCGCAAGGGGGAATTTAAGAGCGCGCTCTGTTTTACCGACTCGACGGTCGCAGCGATCGCTCGTCGTCGCCTGCGAAACATCGGGCTGCCAATCTTCGGCACTGCGGATCGGAGGGATTTAATGGAAACAAAGATATCGCCGAGTCTATTGAAAAACTTTGCCGTTGGAAATTCGTCGGGGATGCGAATTGCATCTCTTTGGTCGAGATTTCTTGGGGAATTCGGTTCGACTGACTTTGTCGTGGCGTTGCCACGTAATTTGGGTCGAAGCGCAGTCGACGCTAGGGGCTTTCGTCGAACAACTCACGAGCCTGTTATTTAGAGATGGGCGCCGATGTTGTGTCCGGCCGGTTTTTTTTTTTTTGTCAATTGACTGCTACGTGACCGTCAATTGGCGGCACCGGAAATTACCGCACTGCGACAACAGCGACATTAATTCTAAAAAGCTACACGGACCTACCTTAATAATTAACAAAGTACCAATCTCGGTAAACAGAAAAGAAAATAATTTTGGATTCACTTTACTATATATCTGTACAACGTATTTACTTGTACTTGTACTTGTACAACGTACTTACTTATCCTACGTTAGCTTTCTTCATTCTTTCGCCGAGTGTTACCGTGTTGCACTTATGAAAGTGCATCATTCGTTTTTTTCTTGTAAATATAGCCTATAAATTAATGTGGGCTTTTTCTAATTAAACGATGCATCGATTCAGCATCGATGTTTCAGAAAATAAATCCATTTTGAAGCATCGATTTGTTTCGTAATCGATTATTTAAGCATCGATCTTTTTTTTCATCATCGCCCATTCCTAGGCTCGTTCGACCGCAGTCGCGAACGCCAGAGGTTACAAGCGTTGGCCCGTAGGGCTTCTGCCCAGTCTGACGAACCGTACGAGCGAAAGTGTGCGCGCGCATGCGTACACGAGTCTGCGCACGCGCGTGTATCGTCAGAGAGGATCGCTTTGAAATTTCAAGGGGGAGCTGGCGAAGACGTTGAGCGCTGAGAGTCGCGCGGGTTTAGTCGGTAAAAAAAAAGCGCCCGTGCGGAGAGCAATAAACAAGCAAAAGGAAAGCAACGATGAGGGCCCGCAGAGGGCGAGCGGGGAGGAGGGGAGAGACGGAGGACACTTTGGATTCCAGGATGCAGAAACGCATCCTCCGACAAAGCCGTCTTGATTTCGCCGATGCCTCTCTCGAGAGGGCTCTCCGCAGATGCGCGACCTTGAATTCCCTACGCGCGCATCGGCCAAGTAACAGAGCTCCCCTCTGACCACTCTCGTACGCGCGCGTCAGCCGCGGAGACCCACGGCGGCGGTGCCGAGGCATCTCCGCTGCACGCACGGGCTAAGGTTATTGACCATTTATTAACTCGTAACTATCGGCACTGACGAGCAACATCGAATTTTCTGCATGCTTCGGAAGATTACAACGCATCTTCGTTTGCGTCGAAAATCGCAATGGCCATTTTTTTTTTTTCGACGTTACTATTTTAAGGCTATCGTCGATGTAATCCAATCATTGGTTTTCGGCAGAGCTGGGCAAATATTCTAAGTAGTTCGAGTACTCAGCGTATTTGCCCAGCTCTGGTTTCTAGGAATTTGCTTCCTGCAATGTGCAGCCGTAAAGCTTTTACTGAAAATGATACAAACTGGCGAACAATTTACTTGATAAACTTTCGGAATATAAAATAAGCATTTTAGCGTAGAAATTTGATTTTTTTTTTCTACGTGACAATTCCAAATTACTTGTCGGTGTAATCCAACTATTAGTTTTTAGCAATTTGTTTTCTGCAATCTGCAGCCGTACAGTTTCTACTGAAAACAAGAATACAAACTGGCAATCAAATTACTTGATAACTTTTCAGAACATAAAATAATAATTTTTTAACACGCGGTACAGATTTATGTTTCTTAATATGTATATAAAAACAATGCAATAATGATTGTCCGAAATAGTAATATTTTCGTGCGTAAAAAGAAAAAAAAATTTCCCGTCAACGAAAGCGTGTGCGAAACGGTTTTGCAGTGTCGTTCGACGAGTCGATGACTGTAACGTTTGCGATGTGCAAAATCGGAGAATATTTTTCCGAGAAACATAAATAACCGAGACATTCGCCTTACGAGCGCCCAGTCGGAGGATGAAGCGTGAGTGGAAGGGGGACGAGAAAAAAGTCTCGTGCGAGCTCGTGGTCGATCCGGTATTTCGCGAGGAATTCTTTAGCGCGGATAGACCGCAGCATCGTACACACTATAACTTCTCTCCTTCTCCGCGAACAATAATATCTTTCTCTCCCGTGGTTTCTCGATCGCTTTTCGGACCGCAAGAGCCTTCTCGAAACGTGATTATTCACCGTATAACAGTCGATCAATCAAGACAATTTGTGTACAATACATATACATATGCACACACATACGTACACACATGCATACACATGTATGCATACATGTACATTAGGATGTTTCCAAAAAATGCATTTTTTAAAAGACTTTCCTCCAGCCTTTTTAAAGTACAGATTTCGATCTCGAATTGAACCTCGTGAAAGGCAGTAAAAAAATCTGTAAAAAAAATCCTAAGAGGTGCCGCTTTCGACGTTTTACCCAGAAAGAAACAAGTTGTCGAATTTTTTCGCTAAAAACGTTGAATGCGACACCTCTTCGGATTTTTTGCTTGGGTCCATCTTTCGTGAGGTTCAATTTCAGATCGAAATCTATACTTTGAAAGGGTGAGCGGGAAAAAAAATGTCGCTTTTGAGAAACACCCTAATATACACGTAAACGTATACATGTGTGCATGTACACATGCATGATATATATAAATATTTGCAATATCCATTAAAACCAATTAACGTGAATTTTTGTTCGGGATTCGCAAGTGCCGTAATTATTATTATTGTCTGCGTCAAACAACGATAATATAGTGCCGGGATGGTCGCCACCGGTACGCCGGCGTACCTCCCATTCCACAAATTTCATTAAAAACTCGTGATTAATACGAAATCCAATAATGGTCGTGCTATGTAGTATCCCGGGTACAGTTTGGAAACAGCGTCAAATAGGGAATCTCGGGCGTCTGTCCGTCCTCCTTCTCGGGTGGCGTCCCCTCTCCAGTCCTTTCCTCATCCCCTCTCCCCCCCTCCCCGGCCGCTCTCACGTTCATTATCCCCGCGTTGTAGCGCTCGGCGTCACTTCTCTCAATCCCCCGGAGTCTCCCAAACTCCGTAGCCATCCCAACTCCGTAACGCGCGTGTACACGCCGAAGATGAAGAGGCGGCGGGGGGTTGGGCTTCGCTGGAAGTAGACTTTGTATACATGCGCACAAACTTTGCCAGCTGTACGCTCGCGTAGGGTCTCCGCGTACCACGGAGCGAGCGCGCGCGCGCGCCTTTCTCCGCGTCCCCGCACAGGCTTTGCGAACGGAGCATTATCCCGTGTGTTTATAAGTTACATATTGCCCGTGTGTATCCCCGTCGGTAGAGGGACAACGGTGTTCCCCGAGTGCGCCCGCGCACACGCTCCGGGACAAGTGCGTGTATCGGGGCTGGGCAGGGGAGAGAGTAGTTTTCATGGAGTTTGGTTCCTCTCGCGTAGTGGGATGGCATCTTGACTCCTAGCTGCGGAGTGTGGCAAGCAATGGCCGGCCCGATCGATGTCTCGGCAACTTCCCACCCTCGACCGAGAACTACCGAGCCAACCGTTCTCTCTTCCTCTCGCTTTCTCGCTCGGCGCGCTTCTCCCCCTCCCTGCCTGCGCCTCTTCGCCACCTCGTCCTTCCCATCGGCCGCTTTCGTCGCTCTCCGTGACTCTCGACACTTCGCTTACCCGTCTCCCTCTCCGATAGCCTCGTTCCCCCTCCGCTATCCTCGAGCCCCGCTTCGTCTCGCTGCCATCTTCTTCCCTTCTCTGGATCCTATTTTTTTTCTGTGTACACTTCTATCGTCGCGCCGGTACTTTTTGTTTTTTTTTTTTATTATTTTCTTTCTTTGCCACACTACTATGTAGGTACAGCGTACGACTCGTTGAACTAAATCCTCGGAGCTGCCATTATCCATTGCTCACCGCTTGGCTCTGTTTACAACCGCGATGCGCTACCCTCATTATCTTCGGCTTCGTACTTAACCTCCTCGCGGCGGTGGAGGGACTCGGGCTCTCGCGTCTGTACGAATGCCCGACGAGTCGACGCCACTCGTACCTCCATTCAGCGTGCCCGAACGATAGTTCCAGATTTCAGAGGGACGAGCTCTCGTCGCCAATAAATAAATAATTGCATAAATAAAGTGAGTAGTAAGTAGTCAGTAGTAAGTAATGTATGTGAATTTATAAGGAAGAAGAAAATAATGTTATTCAGTTACTGAGATGGAGATTTTATAAAATGGCGTATCTCTTCTTTTACAAAATTCTATTAGTCTATTAAGTCTGTTGAAAAAATATTAGTCTATTCAATCTTTTTAAAAAATGTAATAAAATTCAATTTTTTTTTTGTTATTCAAAATGTTTTCGATTTTTTTTTTCAAGGCTTCCTTTAATGTACTTTCAATTTATTTATAGAAGGTTCGGCGACAACTTATTTTTTCCCAGACCAGTTTGGAAATTCCTCGACTTTTCAATGATTCCCTGACGAAGTTTTTTTTCCCTGACTTCTCCCGGTTTTCCCTGACCGCAGCCTCCATGTATAAGTCTTACAATCCCTTTCTGTAAAGTTTACAATAATGAATGAATGTCTGAATAAATAAATAAATGTAGATATTATCTGTGTATGTTCTCATGAATTAATGAGTACATAAGATGATTCACTATGCTACACATTTTGTTTTTTTTTTTTCATTTTTATTACAGCTTTCCCAGGGAAATGGGCGCGATACCAGAAATGCCGTAGCAGGGTCGCTCGATAGTTTCATCGCACTTTTATCCATTGTCCGCTCCCTTTGTTTCCCTGAAAGTCTCCTATTCACTCGAGTCTCTCGCAATCTTGGAAGTTACGCTGTGAGGCGATTGTTGTACTTACCGCGACCTCTTGAACTCCAATTGGCGATCGATTGTATAACGGTTCATGAATATTCAATGTCGTTTCCCTCCCCCCGCCTCCCGTGTGAACTCGCCCGATCTATTTGAATGCCTAATCTAGACATGTCTGAGTATGTAGACGACCGCGACGAATTGTGTCGAGCGAAGTACTTGATAATTAATTCTCATCCTCCACAGTCTAAGCGTTTAATTATCTCGACACGTGTAAACATTGTACTACAATACATATTAGCCTACCACTAATCAATAATAATAATTGTTATTATTATTATTATTATTTATTTGTTTAGAGAAAATAAATCCCAGTAGTACTGAAGTATGAGTAGATGAGGGTAGGAAACGGGAATGAGAAGCAAAGTGAAGTGTAGTCGCGTTATAATAAATAAATTGTACGTCAGATTGGTATGTTCGATTAGAATCTGTTGTTATAATACAATTTTGTATTCAGAGCTCTGTATTGGATTCATCGGTGAAAGAAGGAGAAACCGGTCAAATAAAATGAATAAAAAAATTTAAAAAAAGAATTCGTTGCTTTCGCTGCGACTGCGTCTGCCGGTAACGCGTTCTACGCGTCCATTAACCTACTGCATAAGGTGTGCATTAATAATTATTATTATTATTACTGCGAAATTTGGCCCTTTTTACTTTTTGCTTTTTACTTTTTACTTTTTACTTTTTACTTTTTACTTTTTACTTTTTACTTTTTACTTTTTACTTTTTACTTTTTACTTTTTACTTTTTACTTTTTACTTTTTACTTTTTACTTTTTACTTTTTACTTTTTACTTTTTACTTTTTACTTTTTACTTTTTACTTCGCTTGCTGCAGGGTCAATGACCTCTCAATTTCTACTGTTCTATGCTATTCCGACTTTTTACTTGCGCCAGCCAGATAGGTTGTGAGGGCACAATTGCTATTGTTTTACGCCGAGGCGTCCCAAACTCGAGGAGAAAAATCTCGATTTTAATCTTCAACGAGGACGCCGTCGGTAACTCGTACCATCACTTAAGGGACACGCCGGAAGAAGACGAATCGAAGGATAGCTCGGGAAAGTGTACGATCAAGAATTCCAAAGTTTCCTTCGAGCCCCCTAAGTCTTTTCTCAGCCCCTTTCACCTTTCCTCGCCCTCTTCGCCCTGACCGAGCTCAGGAACTTTCCGGAAAGGTGCCGCGCTGCCGCTCGGTCGAAAAGTTGGCCGACGAGTTTGGCAAATCGAGAGTGTCGCGGGAGCGAAGAACGGGCGGACATCGGAGTCCGGAAAACGAACGAAAGACAAGTGAAAAAAAAAACACACACACACACACAGAGAAAGACAAGAAACAGTGGAATCTTTATCAAGGTGCAGCTCTTGAAATAACTCAAAAGTTGCGAGACAGCGAATACTTAATAACAAGTACATCGTACTCGTGGAACTGCAGGCATTAAATATTGTAGAGAATACTGTGTCTTACAGTTTGAGACAATCGTTGAGTCAGGTCAGTCGAGCTCGCCTTTACGAGCTGAGGCTAATAAAGTCACGGGTGAAAGGAGTCGCGCGGTGGAGTTTATATAGCTTTTATCATATGTTGTATATCGTACATCGTATATTGTACTTGTGGCGCATATGAGTAAGTATACTTGCCAACGTCCCTTTAAACGAAACTTTATTTTAAGTACTTGGCGTCGAGACGCGACGGCGTGTCTTTATAACGTATATCGCATATCGTATATCTTACTTCCGGCATATTGGTGTAAATATACTTGGTAACGTCCCCTTAAAAAATCGTTATTTCAAGTACTTGGCTTCGAGACGCTACCGTGTCTCTTTATATCGTATATCGTCTATCTTATATCTTACTTTCGGTATATTCGATCGAATACACTTAGAAACGTCCTTAAAAAAATGGGATTTTTAAACAGTCTCTTAGTATCGTATATCATAGATCGCATATCTTACTTTCGGCATATTGAAGTAAATATACTTGGTAACGTTAAAAAAAATCATTATTTTAAGTCCTGGTACGGAGACGCTACCGCGTCTCTTTATATCTTATATATAATATCGTCTATCGCATAGAGTGAATCGCCCAATGAATGGACAGTTAAGCACACGAAAGTGCCAATGAATAGATGTTTTTATGCACGTGCCGTTATAGAAAGTGTCCATTCATTGGCTCGTTTACCCTATCTTACTTCCGGTATATTGCAGTAAATGATACTTAGTAACCTCGCTTTAAAAAAACCATTATTTTAAGTTCTGGCATAGAGACGTCATCGCTTCTCTATGTCTATATCTAAAAAAATCATTATCTTAAGTTCTTGGCGTCGAGCCGCAACCGCGTCTCTTTGTATCGTATATCGTACATCCTACATTTTACTTCCGGCATATTCGAGCAAATATACTTGGTAACCTCGCTTTAAAAAAATCATTATTCCAAGTTCTGCCATAGAGACGTTATCGCGCCTCTTTATATCATGTATCATCTATCGCACATCGAAAGACGGCTATACAAACTATGTTAACCCGCCGTCAATCCGGCCTTTTCACTTTGGCCATTTGGACGTACAAATAAACGAAAACAAAGTTTTCCGCTCGGAACTTGGCTCAACACGAAATACGAGGAAACAAAAGTGCTTCGACTCTCTGTGGAACAGTAGAGTTTGC
The DNA here is from genome assembly GCA_964017025.1 of Stenichneumon culpator. Classification (NCBI taxonomy): domain Eukaryota; kingdom Metazoa; phylum Arthropoda; class Insecta; order Hymenoptera; family Ichneumonidae; genus Stenichneumon; species Stenichneumon culpator. The sequence goes on along the minus strand of OZ024770.1, from coordinate 1,179,949 downwards.
TCAGTTCGCTGGTACTCTCCGAGTGGAAGGAGAATCGGAGATGACGACAAGAGAGCCGTTGCAAAGATCTCGCGAATAGAGGAAGAAGAGGGGGGAGGGGGAGGGGGAGGCAAAAAGCCATAACCCGCGAGAGAGTTTTCGTCGTCTTCGCGTAGCAGAGGAGGGGGGAAGGGGCACCTGTTACAACTTCCAAGTCCGCAAGTCGAGTGCCGGGAAACCGAGACACACTCGCTCTATCTCCCTCTCTCTCTCACTCTCTCGATCAGCGCGCTCCCCTTCGCCGTGAGCGTACGCAGAAGCGCGCCTCTACACCGGCACCGATGTCTTCGTGCATGCCGTTACGATGAAATGTATACAGGCCGAGGATCCGAGCGGAGGCAACCGGTTCGCTTCACGCCGCATATAACTTCAGCAATCAATAAACGCTTGGCTATCCACACACCGGAAGATTCGTCTTGTATAACGAACCAGCGACAAGGATCCGACAACGACGACGAGGCCTTCCCCCAGCTGCTCCTTCGCCGTCTCGCGCTCTTTCACGCTTTTGCAGGCACGACAGATGCGGGCGAGTTATTATCCTTTGATATCTACGATTATACAGTGTGTATAAGTATCGTCGTACGAATATCAATTTACCGTGTGCGCGACGAGCATTTAACTTTTAAAAAAACACGGTACATTTCATTTTATCTGGCATCCATGAGGACAATAATAATAATGAGACAGACGGGAGAGATGCTATTGGGAGTGAGTGTGGAGAGTGGGAAAATATACGGGTCAGCGCCAACACAGCTGAGTAAGCGGTGTAACCCGTGCTGCCCGTGCTCCATATATATATGTATATTCTATATATATTTATAATATGGGGCATTCCGTGTCAAAGCAGCGCATGACTCTCACATCCGTCGATTTGATTCATTTTTTAGTATGATATTGTTGACGGCATATTTATATCTCTGCCACTCACAACTCTACCAGAATCAAAATAAAACTCTATACCGAAATACAAGGCTTGTATTCCTGTAGAGTTTTACTTTGATTTTGGTAGTTTTCTTTTTACTTTCCGGTAGAGATTTGGTGGAGTTCTAATACTATAAAAAATTCCAAGACCCTCATGGCTCGGTAACAATATGATACTAAAAAATGAACATCGACGTGCGTCGGGGACATGCGCTGCTAATTTAACGTGCAATGCCCCATACACACGTATATAATATACGCATATATATATATATATATATATATATATATATACATATATTTATATGCATACTCTCTGTGTGACACGTGTGTGTGTATGGCGGCATAGTATTTCGTAGCGTGCAGAGAGAGGGCCAGCGACGAGTCCGCCTTCAACGAGAATTACGTAAGGCCATAGGAACGAGAGCTCGTTTAAATACTGTGACTAGAGTTTCGCTGGACTGGCATGGTTCGCCCGTTCACTGCAGCTCTCGCAGGCTATATCGTGGATATACTTCGGGCACATTATGCGCTGAGCTAAAGCACATTTCCGGGTTTTCTTCGCTATATAGACTAGACGCGTAGGGAGATGAGGACTGAAGGAGATGGCAAGAGCGAGGGGACGAGCGAGAGCGCGGGGAGGGGGGAGGATGGTCGCTAGTGGATCGACGCGCGCGCCGGCGAGAATCCGAATCTTCGCGAAGTAAGTGAGAGGTTACGAGCCGAGGGAATCGAGATACACACACAGAGTGCCCTCGAAGGAAAACAACGGGGCTTCCTCGAAACCCCCACCGCCTCCCCCCTTCGCTCGAGCTAACTCCTTCCGTTCTCTCACGCGTCACGACATATTTGCGTTTGAATCACTCACCGACATATTTGCGTTTAAATTTTGCGAAAGTTGTGCGAATGGCGAACTCTCGTGCGGACACTTGAGAGCCCGTGAGTGCGCCGAGAGTGCTCCGCCACTACGGAGATCAGGAGTACGCACTGCACAAACGCATATATAGGTATACAGTAGAACCTCTATTATCCGAAGCTCGAGCATATCAAGCTCCATGATACGAAGCTCCATCATACGGGGCGCGATCATTCGAACTTCGAGCATACGAGGCTCGAGCATACGAGGCTCGAGCACACGAGGCTCCAGCATGCGAAGCTTATCATACGAAGTTCGAGCATACGAACCTTCATTATCCGTCTCGTCACAAAAATCAATAAATTTAACCTCGTTCTCGTCACAAAAATCAATAAATTTTTCACATCTCAGATCAATACAACTAATAATTTTTCCAATTTTTTTGATGTTTCTTTCAAACATAAAAAAATAATAATTCACATTGAAACCCCTATTTTGCAGAGCATATGATTGCACGTTGAGTCGGCGGGTTAGTGACTGCCGACAAATTGATCGATCATGCGAGAGTTACGATACACCGAACGGTGAAAGTAGTACGATGAGCTATCTATTTTTTATTTTTTTTAATTTTTTTTACGAGCCCGATAAAGCTCCCTACCGTCGTCGTGTTTACGTTTGAAATTTGCGAAAAGTTACGGGAAACTGTGGGGGGCTGTGTGTGACCACCCGCTGCCGAGCGGTGCTTCTGGGTCGAGAGCTATCTCGCCCGGTGGACGGGCCAAGCGGCCCAACCGGCGGAGAGAGCCCCTCGTGGGTTACAGTCGTCCGTGTCCTTTGTGAGGCCACGGCTACAGGAACGAGCCTGCACAGAGAGCGCGCACGCGCGCAAACACACACACAGCCAACTTCAGCGCACCGGCGGAGCATTCAGTGCAAAGTTTATACGCCCCGACACGATTCACTGGAGTTTCGCTGTTGTTTCTACTGTACACGCTATGTTTCGAAACTCGGCGGATTACCATTCCACCATTTCTATTGTCTCAATTTTACCAAACATTTCGTAATAATTCTTTGTTTCAACGTGAATAGTGTATTAAGTTTTCTTGTTTTTATTTCTTTTTTACACCGTTAACGAGAATTCAATGATTCTATAATGGGGGAAAAACAGACGAAAGGACGATTTTATTAATTAATGGGTTTTTGTCGTTCGTTAACGACCCGATCCGTAGTGACGGCACAGCAAAGGGAATCCTCGCTAACTGGGTCGAGGCGGAACTACGAAGTGACGTACTTTCAGTATGACGTCACTTCCTGTCGGAAAAATGAGATTTCTAAGCCGGAAGTGACGCATTTATCACATCACTTTTGGTCAAAAATCAAGATTTTCAAACAAAAAGCAAGATATTTTCCGGTAGGAAAATTAGATTTACAAACCGGATGTGACATTTCCAGTATGACGTCACTTCCGGTCGATAAACGAAATGTTCAAACCGGAAGTGATGTATTTCCGGTCGAAAAATGAGATCTTCAAACCGGAAGTGACGTATTTCTATTATGGCGTCACTTCCGGTCGAACAATGAGATTTTCAAACTAGAAGTGACGTACTTCCAGTATGACTCTTACATGTTATTTTCCGTGGATTATCATCCCACCTTTTGCATTGCCTCAATTTGACCAAACATTTTTTTGATAATTCTTGGTTCCAACGTGATCTTGTATTAAGATTATATTTTTTTTCAAGCATTAACAAAAATTTGATGATTCGATAATGGGGAATACAAACGAAACGACGATGTTATTAATTATATTATGTGATTTATCTGTACGTTAACAACTCGATCCGTCGCAACGGCACGACAAAGGGAAATTCCTCGGTAAGTGGATTGGGACAGTGGACTCGAATTCAGTTACCGAAGCAGAATTAGCGACGGGAGTCGAGTAAACGATAAACGTTTCACGTAGTACACATAGTGGCAGCGTGAAGTGGCGTACGAACCGCGAGGCCGGCGACAAGTAAATCGTTTGTTGGGCTTAACGCCGGACGGAACGAGACGGAGCATACACGCTGCGGTCACGGAGATCCCGAAGCGCTCGTACGGGTGGCTAACTCTCGACCGTCGAGTATCTCCCGCTCGGTCCTTCTCTCCTCGCTCGCAGAGTATTTCCGTCTATGGACAACAAAAGGAGGGTCGCTGCCTCCGTGTATTCTCTCGCGCGGCATCGCAGCTACACACTTGTGTGTACACGCACACTGCGCGACTCACCGCACACTGGATGAAGTGGCCCTCGCGATTAGCGATGTGAGTCGATAAATAACAGGTCAAATAGCGCGGTAAGTAACTGGTCATTTGACCGCGGTTACGAACGATAATTTACCGGTGACAATTTATCCATTAAGTAAGTAATAATTCATCAATACACAATATTTTATGGTAATATTATATTCATTTAATATAATAATATATTGTCTTGTGATGTCATTTTTTAATTAAAAAAGTAATACTTTTTGAAAAATATAAACAAGATACAACGATTTTTCGGATAACGATTGATAGACCAACCAAGGCGCACGGGATGAAGTGGCTTGACTGTAAAAAAGTTAAAAATGTGTTTATTTCCAATCTACGTTATTCTTATAACGAAATCTGATGTCGCCCATACCATATCGTGTATTTTCCAATCGTCGCGTTTTCCGTTTTCGTTATTGCGATCATTGGTACAGTTGAGGGAATATAGCACAACTTTGCTTATAACAGATTTCCCGTGATAATCACACTGTAATTCTTTCTTTCGATTTCAGAAGAAAAAAAATCCAGAATGAAAGACTACGTTTGTGAATTCTAGTCCTATTTTGAGTTTCATTGCATTTTAACAAGGGACTTACAAGGCACTTAACAAGGCAACACCGCGTCCGATGATGCTTCAGTTTTATTAGAAACCTCAACCGGTTTAAAATGGCATTGATTCGAAAAATGGATCTAACCCTCTCGCACTCATGTACATCATCGCATGGTACATCTTTCACATGGCCTTAAAAGGCGGAGGGCTCGGATGAGTTGGGTGATTCGGATAACGCGGCGGCTCGGATAATCGAAGGTCGGATAAGCGCGGTCCTGCTTTACTCCGCCTGGCCACAACCAATACAAAGCGGCAAGAGTTGCGGGGATCACATGAACGACGTGGAAAATCATGCGACCGGTAAAGGGAAGACGGATTAGCCTCTCTCGAGTGCGCCTCGCTCTCCTGCCGCCCTGTCGACCTCTGACCTTTGCACTATGATTCCCCCCCCCCCTTTCCGACGAGCCACGGGTAGTCCTCGCGTGATCGTCGTTACATCCGAATGTATGTATTGCCTTCGTAAATAATTATATACGTAAACGGTAAACTCACCGGCGTCTCGATCGTGCGCACGCCTGTACTACTTTCGCATCAAGGGGAAAACTCATCGGTACGATTTATCCACGGTGTTTAAAGTTTGTATCGATCGCTCGCAGCGGCAAGGGCATATCGACGGTGTTTACCGACCCTAGGTCGTCAAACCTATTTTTAGCTGCTCGGGTCGTCGCACATCGTCCGTCGGACGGCGATTTTCGCATGCTTTGCGACTCTCCGCACGAATGCATATTCTGTCGTTCGATCGATGTGAAATCGCGCAATGCCAAAAATTATATCATTTGCAAAATAAAACAATGAACTGCGGCTCGAAAAGCCGGGAAAAATGATTAAAATCGAACGGCTTGAAATCGTGCATAGACTTTTTCAGAGATCATAATGTATATGGTGTATACGTTATTTTATACTTGAATGACTTTATTGAATTTAATTGACGTGAATGATTTTATTGAATTTAATTGACTTGAATGATTTTTATGAATTGAATATTCAAATGATGAAATTCCGGTTACGATGAAACTGAGCACATTAATGTATTCATTGAATGAAGAATTTTTAATATCACAAAGCTGAAGAACTTACGCTCGGTTGCAAGTTATTTCCTTTTTCAAGCCTTAAACAACAAAGTCTGTTATAAATCAATTCGCATTGTTAATGCGAATTGATCGAATTAAATTCCATCCATCCCGTCCGATCCAACCCTACAGCCCTAATATGGAGTAGGCGCAAAAGTATTTTGTATTTCGTACCGAAAAGTACCCGAAAAATACCTGCAATACAGTATTTAAAACACTGCCCTCAAATTAATATTTTCAATTATCAGAATAATTTGTTTACCTAATTCGAATATTTAGACTATTAATATCATTCGAACATTCTTAATTATCCAAATTATTCGAATATTTTGAATATCCGTACATGCCTAATATATTTGTGCATTTCCGGCATTTTACCATCAGCACCTAATATCATTATTATTATAGATGACATAATTATTAGAGTGGTCTCCGTTGTATACTCCTTTGGCACGACTGACCGAGCCGGAATCCACGACGACAGCGTGCGAGAGCAGAGCCGCGCACGCACGTAATTGGGTTAAAGTGACCGCAAGGCAGCGAGGCAAGCTTACTGGACGGAGACCACTGGAGCTCTCTCAGTGAGTGGAGTGTTTGAACCTGCTCTTTATCTATCCCCGTCTCGTTGGCCGCCGGTGCTGCTGTACGCACCCCGGATAATCGAAGCCGGGCATGGCCGACGGCCTGTCTCGAATTATGTCCTTTGTATGCTCTACCGGTTCACTACGGAGCATCGTAGGGCGCGTGTCGCGCGCTGTTCGTCGACGACAGCGACGAGGTGCCGAACGCTCTCTTGAGCCAGCGCGTGTAGGAGTTTCGGTGTACCGCATGAATTATTCAGACGCTATCCGACGAGATTCCCTCGCACACCGCCCCGACGATCTTGTACGTGTGTATCCTCGAATAGAGTGGATAACACAGCCACTTGTCTATGCTCACCCGTGAGAGCGTTATTTTGTGCCCTCGAGCTGCACAACTATGCAAAAACTACGTACTGCGTCGAGGCGATTTATGTTCCGGCCTCCGACGGCTTTCTTACCGACCGAGTTACGATAATACTCGAGAGGTCAGGGCGATTCGCGCACGGTGTGTTTACGGTCGGGATACCAAGCTGTGGCGATTCGTAGTGCGATTCCGTGCAGCTATGTGTGTGTGTCAAGCTTGTTTTACAGTAATATAGCTAAAGGGTCACTTTTCGTTACGAATATTTGAACTCGAAATAAAACTGGTGTGAGTAAAAGTTTTCCGGAAATAGGCATTTCGAACGGGGTTAAATGAAAACTTGGTCAGCAAAGTGAGCCAGAATAGTGAAGACAGATTTTAACCAAGATAGCTGCGTTTACGTGCGCATATTGTCGCGAAATGTATATTTTTTAAAATTACATATATATGTATACATCTTATATATTTTAGAAAACTGCGGGTTTGTTTTGTCCCACCCCGACTGCCCCGTCATTCCGAAACCCTCTTCATAGGTTAGGTTCGATACATTTTTCTCCAAACCTAATGTTTCAGATTTTAATCCCAAAAATGTGATTTCACATTAGAGCAAACTGTTTACAGTGCATAAAATCAAAGCTACAAATGTCCCACTGCACTTACGCACAAAATGGCCATCAGATTCATGTTCAACGCACAAAAATACGTTGGAATACGTAGCAGTTACTTTTCATACGATTGTGCGATCCTTTCAATTTCCCATGAATATATATTCTGTCCATATATTTATATCATTTTGTAAAACGTTCAAAATCCGTTGCAATAAAATGATAATAATATGAAAATTGGTAGTAATTGACCCCAATAATTTACACTGCACGGTAACATTATTTACAGCAAAGATGGCGACTTGCGGAGAGAGTCCCGCGGTTGGCCGATAACGGAAAATACTTGCGACCGAGCGAAGTGGGGGGGGAAGCGAGATTGGTGACCTCTTAAACGACCCACGTATTAAGAAATCGCCGACTCTTAAGTTATATTATACTCCCGCGAAGAATGTGTCGCCTGCGATAGTTGTACTACCAGAGTTCGTACAACAGCGCGTATACGTGTGTTTGTGTGGACGCCCGTGAAAGGGAAACGGCACAGGCGGGTCGTTCAGCGCGCTGCCGCTACGACTCTTATCCAGCGAACTTCGAGAGAGAGAGAGAGCGCGGGAACGAGAAAGAAGAAAGAGGGTCTCGGCAGACTCGGAGAGGCTTCGACGCCGAGTCAGTGAAGAAACGGGAGGGAGAGTTGACAAGGGTGCGGAGGGGAGGGGATGGACGGGATAGATATAGAGGAGAAAGGGAGAGAGCCACGGTCACAAATGAATGGTATTCTAGAAGCGTTCGTTACAAATGGCGGGCGTTCGCACGACGTGTACACATACTATTGGTGTTATGAACGATTAACCCTGCAGACCGGTCACACCTTATTTTTCCATTACGGTACGCGTCTGGTGAGGCCCCCGCCAGTCATCTTCGACTTCGCTCTCTTATATCTTGTCAAGTCAATGACTTTTTTTTTCTATGGCTCGAGACGGCCGAACTATAGTTCCTTTGGTGTCTCGGGGCGGTTTAGAGAAGCCCAAAACTTCCTAACGATTCTGCTTATATATATATATATATATATTTACGGGGGCCAGTCCCTTGACATTAATAAACACACGTTTTTGTGTCTCATATAGGTTTTCAAAAGTAACTCACTTAATGATCTCAAAAAATAACAATTAGTATTTGTACATAAGTTAATTATTCGTGGCGAAGGATAATGTCGCGCTGAGTGACTTTCTATACACATATATATATAAATTTATTATGTTGGTAAAAGAAATATATATATATATTCTTTTACCAAGATAATAAATTTCTTTTCTCCGTTGTTGCAGACTGTCCTGGAATAGTTCCAGTAGGTCTCGCAGCTTTCGTCGGAATGGCTTCATTGCCTGCAAGTCGACTTGAGATTTAAAAAAAAGAAAGATGTTTGAAGTGTGAATATTTTTTGTTTCGGCGTGTTACATAGTTTTACCGGCGTCTGACCTTTACAGGGTTAATAGACTCGCGGTGAGGCGCGCGTAATTCATCTCTCGAAGAGACTGGACGCAGGTGCGTCCGCTTGTAAATATTCCTCCGAGAACAATGAAAGCGAAGCTTGGAATAGAAAGCATACGTGATTCATTGCGCGTGGGGTGGGGGTGGGGAGGAAGAGATGATTCGCAGTTGTACTAATCTTACTCGCGTTACGAGTCTCTCCAACGGTTACGGCTTATCGCTCGGTTTATCGCCATTGCGTACTCCCGTGATGTCGAGTCGGAAAAATGTTGCGACCGGAACGGGCACGAAACCGCGATACACGCCGTTCTCTTTTCTCGCAATTTCCCGACGCAATTAGCGCGACGTCGGAGACGAGAGAGTTCTGTCACCCGGGCAACTCGTTGCCCGCTCCACTCTCCCCTCCCTCGTCCTCCCGAGTACACATCGCGAAACTACTTGCGCCCGATGTGCTGCCATCTGACGCGATAAACTCCTTAACAATCGCGGTCTCGTGTTTCACGACGCGCTTGACACGGTCAACCAACCACGATCGCTCTCATTAGAGAAATTATAATAATAATAATAACATTATATAGCGAGCCTCGAAAATAATGTCCATACTATTTCCGTACCGGCGACGGAAAAACCCATCGCAATCTCGTAAATTTCAAGTCGCTTTGCTATCCGCCCGGAGAGAAAAAAAAGCGCCGCACGCTCCGCACCGGAAGTGTTATCGAAGGTCAGCGATCCGACGCACACACAGCGGCGCTCGGACGCGATTCCGACAGTCGAAATTCTTCGAAGATCAATCTATATCGAAGAATGCCCTAAGCTCGATTCCCCTCCGATGCTTCCGTCGCCGCAGCGAAACAGCGCCCCGCGTGGACGGTACGACGGTGCGAAATATAAAAACAATCAAAGAAAAAGACGCTCCTCGATCTGCCTCCGCGTCTCCCGCCATATCGCACGATTCCTTCCTTTCCCCGCACACCCGCACACTCTCCCCGAAGAGTACGGCTCCCACACGGAGCCGCGCGCTTCCCTACACACGTGTCCCTCAGCGTACGGACGCACGCCCCGGAACGCAGAGAGACGCGCGGAATTTTCTTCGAAAAGGCGCGCGCCCCTCTGTGTGTGTGCGTGTTCGCGTGAGCGTGTACGCATGCACCGCGCTACACACCGGCTCGATGTGCCGCGCTCTGCCGACTCACACGCTTCATCGCTGCCTCACGCACCGGGCTTCTTATTTCTCTCGGTTTGCCCCCTCACGCGCGCTCCGTCGGGCCTTACCTTACGCACAAAACTATCTCACTGACCTGTCGGTGACGATTTTTTTTCTTTTTTTTTTTCTCTCTCTGGTTCCTCCTCTTCCTTTATTCCTCGTACGTTCGTCGCGCGTAATATTTATTCACCCGGCGACACACTGCAATTCACAATCTCACTCTCACACGCAGCTTTCCCCCCCGGTCTGTCTCTGTCTGGCCGCTGCGCTACAGCCGCGCTGTACTCTCCGCTCGAGGATACAAAACCGAGCTGAAACGTCAGTACGACTCGATATTCGGGCCTCCGGCGGCTCCTCGTACGATGAGATGTGGGCCCTGGGGTCCCGCGCGCCCGCCCGACGCCCCACGCACGAGAAAATCCCTCGATCCAAGAAAAAAACGCGCTCGACAATCGCAAGGACTACGCTCGCGACACTCGACCCTCACTGGAGGAAAATGGCGGCCCCCGGCCAGCCGAGCGACTCGCGCGCGCCCCCCGATCTTTTCCGTCGCGGACCGATCGTCGACGAACTTTCACGAACTTGCACGATAACGCAGACCCGAAGACCCTTCAATCGCGCTGATTCAACGGACTCGTTGTTTCTTTTGGATTTAATCTTGTGCCTTGTTCTCGGTCTGTGGATTCGCCGAAAGGCGATTATTGACGCTGCTTACTCGACAGATTATGCAAACTGCTTGATGATGCCGAGGGACAATTTTGTTCGAGAATTGCGCTGTCCATAAACAAGGACCGCCTCGATGTTTCGATGCTGCGATTGGCTGTCCATCGCGATTTTGCGGAAATCTTTATTTAGATGATTCTTTTTTTATTCTTTTTTTTTTACTTCAATTTTTATTATCCGACAGGAGCACAAGATATTTTTACGCATATCGCGTCGGCAGGCAACATTTTTTTGTTCCCGGCCGAACGAGGAGTGTCGAACGTATTATCTGGTTTGTTTTTTCTTTCAACTTTTCGTCGTTACTGATTTGTCGAGGCTGTCGATTGGTCGATCTGTCGAAAGCGCGGGAGATTCGAACTGCGTTGCGCTGAGCCGAGGCTGTTTTGTTTCCTCGCGAATTTTGAGGTTGAAAATCGTGTATGCATGCATTTACGAAAGAATATAATAAATTATTTCTTGGACTCGACAAACACTCGTTGTGCTTGCGTGCGAAACATGCAATTTTTTGTTGTTTCTCAATGTAGGCACTTTTCGCATCGATAGCGCTTCCTATCACAATTCTCTCGTACTAAAAACCTTCTCGCCTAGGCCGTGCAACAGCGCTCGGTTTCGCTTCCACGCTCTCTGTTGTGTGCGGGCTTAGAATTTAAAGGTCCGTGTCAGAACTGCGTGCGGTTGGCCAGCGAGCTGCCAGTCGATTGCAGCCCGTACAAGCCTGTTTACGACACAGAACGAGCATCAGCTCGCGAGAAATGGGCAAGAGATTGTTCGGGAGTGTCACGGACAGCGTATACAATTGACAATTCGTTCCCACTTAACCCGAGCCTTATTCAATACGAAATTATCGTTCCATCGACGAAACATCGAAAATGTCGGACGTCAAGAGCTTGGAGCATCCAACGTTGAAGGTGAACATAAAAAATAAAAATAAAATAAAAAAAGTGTCTTATAATGCGCATATGACGAACGTCGCAGTAGCTTTGTTACCGAAATTAAACTGAATCCTTTCGTAAACGAGCCCGACGTTCCGAGGAAATTCCATTCCCCGTTTGGATGCGAACTTTTCTTTTTAATCGTACTTTATCTCGTACTCCCGATTTTTCGTTGTGTATATTTGATCAAAGCTGTTTCGATTTTTTTTTTTTTATACTTTCTTGGGAGACAGCCATTACATGATTTAACATGCCTTAAATTTCTTCCGCAACATTTCCAAGATTTCATCCGTGTTTAACGAAGATACGGTGTCGTATGCAGTTATGCTAGCGATTAATGGAATATCGACTGTCGACGTATTTTAAAAAGAACGGGTATCAATAAAAAATAAACAATGAATGTCTCACCAGTTGAGCTATAATACTAAATGGGAGGGGAATGCCTTTGTTCATTCTGCTGCACGTATTTTCCAGCTGTCCTGTACACTATGTTTTAGAGTAACCTTTAAACTTTGTGCTCTGCACAGAAAAGTTATATAGATATGTATATATTTTTTTTCACGAGAACAACTGTGTTATTTATAATTAAAAAAAAATTAGTCTCCTAATACAATATTGTTGGTAAACATTGATTGTACGCACAACGAAGATATCTTATTGTATTATTTTACAAGCAATTAAAAAAATATCCAGGTTGGAGAGGCAGCTTTCCGTGGCCGATTCGATCTCTGCTAAAAAAAAAGTGCATTTTTTATTATTTTCAATAAACATTGTCCAACTGGTAATTTTTTTTTGTCTGTGAATTAACTATTCAATTTTTTGGACTTTGTTAAATATGATTTCTTATTTACCAAATTTCTTCAATTTGCACTTGCTGTTTTATTTGAATACGGAGCAAATTATATGCAACGTAACGTTTTTTTTCTGTGCCCTCTGTCACCAATTTCAACACTCAATAGTTTCTGTCCAATTATTAAATTAATAAGAATGTAAGTTATTTAATTTTTTTTTTTAAGATATATTTTGTAAGTATGCCGATTTACGATTAATTGACTTGAAGTCCCCATAGGGATTGAAAAAAATATATATATATATATTGTTCCAGGTGCCGTACGAGCTGCTCAACAAGAAGTTCAGATCTGCTCAGAAAGCCCTGGACAGAGAGGTTTCCCATGTCCAGGCGGCGGCCAACGAGCTTGAGAAGGGACTGAAAACCAATGGCAACGGCGTAGCCACTGGAGAGATATCACGCCTCTTGGGCGGCGTGGTAGCCAGACTTCAGGTTTTGAAGCGCAAAGCAGAAGAGTCCATTGCCGAGGAGCTTCAGGCTGGAATGGTCTGCAAGAGACGTCTGGATCATCTCAAAGAGCATGCCAACACCGCTCCAAGCGCTGTGAATCAGTGGCGAAGGCAGAGACTGGACAGGATGCTGGTGGAGTATTTTCTGCGCAAAGGATATTATAAGACGGCCACCAAATTGGCGGACAGTGCGGAGCTCCGAGACTTGACCAATATTGGTACGGCTTCTGAAAATTATTTATTTATTTATTTATATACGGTTCTAAAAGACGTTTACAGTTCTATAAGTTTATTTCTTCAGTAATTTTCTTTTAGACACATCACTTTTGTTATGACTCGTGGAATTCCTTCCTTTCTGGAATTTAATAGTCCATTCGTTATTTATACATTTCAGCGGGAAAAACCCTTTGACAAAGACAAGAAAATAATGGTCTATTAAGTTTGATGTAGATAGTACATAATATTCTAAATAATATAGTGACATTCGAAAGTGATTTTTAATGTATTCATCGCGCTCTAAACGGTGTGTTTTATACTGTAAAAAATTGCAAATTTTTATAAAAACTTTCTTACCAGTACTTTAAATTTTACACGATTTTTTTACAGCATTTTTTATAGTATTTTAGATATTTTCCATATTTTACAAATCACAGATGTGGTGCACGGGGGAGTTCAAAGGGCTTGTTGCCCTTTTGAACACCCCTAGGGAACCTCTATTATAATAAAACTTTTTTTATCTGTAAGCTAACGATTTGAATTGACTGTTTCAGACGTCTTCATGGTGTCGAGGGAAGTCGAAAAGTCTCTGGCGAATCACGAGACAGCGCGATGCCTCGGCTGGTGTCACGACAATCGATCGAAGCTCCGAAAATTGGGCAGCACGATGGAATTCAATTTGCGCGTTCAGGAATTCATCGAACTCGTGAGATCCGATCGTCGGCTCGACGCGGTCAAACACGCCCGCAAATGCTTCGCGAATTACGACGATTACCAACTACACGAGATCCAGAGCTGCATGGGCCAGCTCGCGTTTCCGGCGAATACCTATCTTAGCCCTTACAAAGATCTCCTCGATGAGAAGAGGTAATCAAAAAGCTCGAAATGCTTCTGTTACAGAAACGTTGCCGATTAAATTTGCGCGTTCTTCTGTTTATTTTATTCTGTAAATTTTATTCTTTCGCTACAATTCAAAAAAATTTATCGAATCGTCGGTGATTAACATTATTTCGGAGCAATCGACGAAATTCGCCAACAAATCGCACGAGTTCTCGACCCTGCGGTTACTTGTACATTTTTCAAATCTAACAGGAACGTGTCCATGAACACATATTTCGTTTTTCTGAATGTGATTGATAACGGAGCTTTTTCTGTGAGGAAGTATTCTAATGTTTGTTGATACTTTTATTTTTGTTGTTGTTTGCAACGGCTGTCGGCTGATAAATATTGTATGCATTCCTTCTGTATGCATCTAGTATTTATTGATAAATTGAATTAAAAATTTAATTACTTAATACTTATATTAATTTACGAATAAATTAATCAGCTGCGTTTATATTTGTGACTTTAGGTGGGACAGGTTGATAGAACAGTTCCGTCACGAAAACTACCGACTGTTTCAACTAGCTAGCCAAAGCGTTTTTACAGTGGCCCTTCAGGCGGGTCTCTCCGCTCTGAAGACTCCGCAGTGCTACAGCGTCAGTAAGGAGGGTAAAAACCCCAGCTGCCCCGTGTGCAACGAGGCGCTGAACGAATTAGCCTCTTCACTGCCGTTCGCTCATTGCTCGCAATCCCGACTGGTCTGCAGCATCAGTGGCAAGCCGCTGAACGAGTACAATCAGCCTATGATGATGCCGAACGGATACGTCTACGGTGAACAGGTATACAATTTTCGAATACATAAAACAAAAAAAATTAATTAATTCAACATCGGAAATAAAATGATCTCAATTGCAATTTTTTTTTCAACCAGGCTCTGGAGAAAATGGCTCTCGAGTACAACGGCGCCGTAATTTGCCCGAAGACCAAAGAAGCATTCCCTTTCAGGAAGATCGAGAAAGTCTATGTTATGTAAGATATTTGTTTCGTGATTGAAAAAAAAAATAATAATGTAGCGATTTACTATTAAGGTCATATAATCTTTTCGTGGCTAATTACAATTTGGCAGATACGTCAGTAATACGTGTAAATCTCTATCATAAAAATAAAATATATTTTCCGGAATTAAAATGTAAAGGTTGTTTCACCCGTTAATCTGGGTATGGATCGGACAATACAGTAAAACGCTAGGTTTTATCGGTGGGTTCATTAATAATGATTTATTCAACATTCTATCATCATAGCATTGGAATAAGACTATAATACCTAGGTATCTAAAATGTGTCTTCAACCCCGTACTTATGAAGTATCTTACAATTTTTTTTTTTGTTTTCTCAATACATACGAAGCATGTACGGAGCGAATGTATCGATTATTTTTCGAAATATGTAAACATTCGATTACTACGGTGTATCAATTGAGCAACACTTTTTTAAAAATTGTTTCAAGTGAAATAGCGCTAGGTCGTCGCTCGTTGCTCCGTCGATACGCCGGAGTGATTATTATCGAAAATGTTACAATTTCTCATTTTTTCTTTTCCGAGTCATCGATTGAATGGAGGACACTTAATTACATTATCAGCGTACACAATATGCATCAAACAATCGTCAACCGAACACGTTCACGTCTGAATCGTTTATTACAAAAATATTCCTTCTATGCTATACAGTTCCGCCTTCAACGACTTACTCTCTTTTTTTTTGTCATTTTTAAAAATTATATGTTTCAATTACTGGATCGATTGCATTTCCTTTACGATTATTGTCGGTATTGCTTGATACGAGGATTGTCCATTATTTCAATTGTGACTCAGTTTTCAAAGAATAGTCTAAAAAAAAAATTCGCGATTCCCGACGCGCCGCAACTATAGTGGACGAGCGTTTAAGTTAATGCGCAACCAGAGAAGTTAATTCCCTCGCTACTTCCTTTTCATACCGTTCGGGGAAAGAATTTCGCTTTACCGGATAGCGTCGCATATGGAGATGCTCAAAGACTTTGAATATCTGCTCGTATTTTATTAACTCAACTGGTTGTGCAAACTTATCCAGTCGTCCGTCGTGGTACGTTTCTATATTTTTTTCATTACTTTTCTCAATGATTTTTCGATGACAGACCACACTCAGATGGCGAAGAACTATAATAAACAACGAAGTACAAACGGTGTGAGATAGTTCAGAAATAGAAATCGAAGAGATTCATTCATCTTCATTCTACGATACATAGAGTCGAGCAGAATAAGTATAGTTATGAATAAATAACTGTTATGTCTAAAAAAAAACATGAAGTTTGTATAATTTTTATGAGAGTTTCTTGTTTGTAGAGTGAAATTGCATTTTTTACGTTGATTCCCGATAGGTAAAAATTATCTAGAGGATTATCAATTTCGTAATTGCGAAAACTTCCGTAAGATAGTCGATATATATATAAATGTATATATATATAAAATTACAAAAGTAAAATCCTCAGCTGCGCCTCTCGAGCATGACGATCGCAGCTCGTGTCAATTGTAATGTAAAAAATTCGTGTTGAGTGTAAAAATAAAACAGATACATAGAGGATGGTGTCACCAAAGTTAAAAATAAAATAGACTACAGGCAGCGTACACGTAAGTATAGTGAGATTGTAATTTGCCGCGACTACGCTTGGAATTAAAATCTTGACGAATGGACGTTGGCGCGCCGGATGAATGAGCCGAGATCGACGCGTCTCGTTAATCTTACAATCGCGTGAATGTCGCTTTCTTTTTTATTATAAAGTATTCGTTACACCTTTACTCGCTTTTCTTTTTTTTCGTGTCTATAAAACCGATGCGCGCGCACGTGATTATCCGGGACAATCAAAACAACGGGGTACCGCTCTGATAAAACGAAAAGTACAAAGATAAAAATTCACGGTATAAAAATTGTACAACCTTGTAAACCTTGTTGTTACGTGTAACACTAACAAAATGCCCTGTAATCCACCGACGATCAACATTTTTCCATTTTTTTTACCGGCTACGTCAGCGGATTAATCGCACAACTCCTATACTTTGAACTCGGACTAAATAGGTAACGCTTAATCGCTAGATATATATTGTTTCATTAGTGATGTGCTTAACAAAGCGGCTCCGCGATCTACCTCACGCGAGTGAGTCAATGGATACACATTGTTCAATTTCAACGTTAAGGCGGTTTGGTCCGATCTCATTTGCTGTTTCTTTTTTTTTTTTTTTTTTTTTAACAACAGCAATCCCATGAAAAAACCGGCTACGCTTACGGAAAATACAAATAATATGAAACGAATATATATGATATATATAATAGTTTTCGAGAATAATTTAATATTCGAAATAACTTGATTTTCCGTAAGTTTGAAGCTACTGCCGCTCGTTTCCCATAGAACGCACGGTATTGGAAGGCAATTCCACAATTCACCCAACGCTTACCATTCTTTAGATTTCTCCAATATAACAACTACAGTATCATTCGGTGGGCTTTAAAAACGATTTGTATAGTTTTTCTTTTTTATCGATCTCTTTTTTAATCGATCGATCTTTCGTCGATATTCATTTTGTCCATTCAAATATAATCGACTTTGTGGAGCGTTTACCGCTTCGATGAAGGTAAAAGTTAAAAGTCTCCGCTCCGTCATCGTCACGGCGAGTCGGTTTCCCGTGAAGATTTATCTGCTCGATTTCCCAAGCTATTATGATTTATGCAAGTGAATATTAAATTGAATACCGCGCCTTTCTTGCGTGGCAAGGACGTCATTAATAATTCAACGTTAATGTAACGATTTTTTTTCCCCTTTCGCTGCCACATATTTTCGCTGCGCCTCATCCTACCTCTTACAGATTTTGCGGACGGCGATTCCCGCTCAATGATTTTTTTTTTAATCATTGTCCGTATCAACCGAAGCTAATGGCGGTCACGAGAACCGGCATTACCCTCGCAAACATCAGCCCGGTGAATATACCCGTGATCAGGAACGCCGCTCCGAACATCCCGGCCGTCGATGCGTAACGCGGCTCGACCATTCTGGAATAAAATTTTATTTATCGTCGATCAGTATGTGGCAATTATGAGCTTATGATAAATGCAAATCTCGTTGGATCGTGCATCTGGCGCGACTTACGTGGGGCAATACATCATTGCCAGGGATGAAAAGTAACCGCTGGTCACGCCCATCGTCACGGCGATAACCAGATATATCCAATCGTTTTGTATGTAAACCGGCAGAATTCTCGTAGCTGGCAGATAGTTGCACAATAAAAACAACGGCATGTAAAGTACTCTCAGAACGATCGGTATAACGATGTACTGCTTGCTAGGCTGAAAATAGAAAGCACAATTAACGCGGTCAGTGCATGTAATTTCTCACGGAAAAATATATTGCTGAAATGCATGTTGAATAAAGCTGTGGCATATATGAAAGCCCAAATTTAAAATGGATATATTTTGATTACGCACTGTAATTAAATTAATTTCATAAATCATGTACAAAGATCGATTGAAAATGTTAGGGAAGTATTGCATTGATGAGGTAATCTTTATCAACCCTTCGGATGTTTTTTTTTAATCTGGAAGTTTGTAGTACTACTTGAAGATTTTTACAGTGCACCGTTCAGGAATTACGTTTTTCGGCTTAAAGTCAGATGCGCATTACCGGGACTTTGTAAATAATCATATGGACGATACAGGTCGTTGTAACGTTGGATCAACGATATTGTAACGTGTACCAAATGAAATTAGCCGGTGTTATGTTTCTAAACTTTGAAGAATTTTTTTTTTTTATGTTTAAACGTCAACAACTTACCCACTGGACGCAGGAAGCCAGCATACTGCCCAGCATAGCGGTAATATTGAACGACAGGAAACACATTACATCGGCATAATATTTCGCCGGCACGACGAAGTTCGGATCAGAAATTTCAATTCCGGCTTGTACCCCTGGAAATACTGCCAGGGTGACGAAAAATATGAAAAACACGTTGAAGCACTGCGGTGAGCATTGTTTTAAGATCGTCCAGTAAGGAGGTCTCTCATTGGCGACTCGGAGATTGTTCTCCAGCTGCCTCTTGCCCTTCTCCTTTTCGTAGAGAAGCTCGTGGTATCTGTAGAATCTCTGGGGAACAATTAGAATTTACATTAATATACTCGCGATGCCGAACATTTTTTATTTTTAACAATAGTTTAAAAAAAGCAACTTTAAACGTCGAAGGTCAACTTACGTTTATCGGGAGCGCAAAGTACGTATCGAAGCATGCCAATAGTACGAACAGTGCGGTGATAAAGTAATAAATCGCTGCAGTCCGAGCGTTCGGAGACATGATTTTCGCCATGAAGCTTATCACGGCCGTAAACGTCCCACTGACATTCTGGAATGAATGCACAACGTAAAGCATTGCCTTTGGAAATGGTATTTCGAAAATAAAATTCTCAAGCGATGAATAGATACGTCTGTGTTAACGGTGACTTACCGATCCCAAGATAATCGCGCCTGTGTATTTCCCCGGCAATTTCGCTGCCATGCCGAATACTGAATTCTGATAAATACCATTAGCAGCTGAAAGGTACAAACGAAAGCTTCAGTAACGGTGAATCATAGCCGCTTTTAGCTTGTACACTCGTCGTTCAACGAGTCACCCTTACTATTCAATATAACTATGGAGACCATAGTGGACCAGTAAAATATATCGGGCCAACCGGAACTGTCGGACATTGCCAGAACGACGGTAAAAACGATGATGACACCTTGCACGAAGAGTCCCCATACTATTCGGGTCGTCAAGTTACCACTGCAATGTTAAATCGAATTATTTTTTCTTTTGCGTATCGAAAAAAATGTGTGTTTTTTTTTCTAAAAAACGGGTAACTTACCCAAACTGAACGAACACGTTGACCCAATTGAAAAACAAATTCGGTATTTGGGAAGCGAATCCGATGTCAGAGAGGAAATTCGTCGTGTCAATATCGACGCCTGTGTACTCCTTCGATAACTTGAATTTGGTGAAGTACTGAAAACAAAGAATTTTCGAAGATTACTGAACGCCACGTTCGATCACGTATCTCGTCGAAGATCTCGGAGAAAAAAATCATTTCACGTGTTATAGTCATTAATGTCTGACCTCGCCTTTTAGCGTTGATGAATGAATTTTATTGGGACCGCGAGACGGATAGACATAGGGGCTTAGAAATTACGGGATGAGTCACTCACTTCGTTGGCTGTAATGAATACGTTCCATGGCATCAAAGCCCCGATTCCGTGAAGAAGCATGATGAAGAAAACGACGTTCAATCTGTGGGAATATTTTTTTCTTATTGATATTGATATTGATGATTTATTATCGGATTACTCCTTTTACAGTTTTATCAAAAAATAGAACATTTTGATAAATATATGACTTAGTTTGTGATCACATGTGTTCTCTTTCGGCTTCAGAACAAATACAAAATTAAATTAATAACACTAGTTATGAATGAATGAATTAGGTAAACTATGTTGGATTAAATTGGTTACGGAATGGAGAAAAATAGATTTTTGTTTTTTAAATTTTGTTATTATCTACGAATTCGGCACGTGTCGAAAAATTTTTGTCGAGAGAAAAACAAAATCTCTTCCAGTAATGATTTCAAACAACTGCAAAGTTTCCGGCGATCTGATCACCGATTCGAAAAATTTGTAGTATTTTGTGCAAAGCCGAACCTGTCCTTCGGAGGATTCAATTCCAAATCTGCCTGATCCATCGTTACGCCCTTGAAGTTCAACTCGTCCTCCGGCCTTCCAGTACCTTCCCAACCAGGTGATAACCGAACAGGTTCCGCACCTGGTAATTAGAAAAAGTTTAGTGTTAGTAAATGCATGATGCAATCATGGACCCATGATTGATCGTGTGCCAATTTTTTTTGTTATCACGCAAGGATTTCTGTGGACAATTGACATAAAATTTTTATCCAAGATTATTAATTTCTTTATAAATTTTCCAATGGGTTACTGATTTGACTATAATTTTGTGAAAGGGTTTCCCTATAAATAAATAAATAAATAAATAAATAAGTACAATCGAAAGCAATGAATTCCCTACTGTATTATACTGTAGCCTATTTTTACACGTTGTCTGACGATTTTTTTATACCAAAGAGCCCCAAATAAAAAACTCAACTTTGTGAGAATGCCGGAGTGCAGGTGGAAATTAAAAGTTCAGCGATATTTGAGAACATGTAACGTAATACTGCGCAAAACATGCTTTATCAGGCATTCTTCGTCAGCTCTCAGGCATCCAGGGATCAAACGTTCGTGACAAAAATTAATCTAACATACAATGTGTTCGCATGCATCAAATGTTTCCGACCGTACCACAGTGATTGGATGGTTGAAATAGTCGAATCAATGCAAAGAGACGAGCCCAATCAGCACCAATTTAGTTATTCAACATACAGATTAATATCTCCGTGGGAACCAATCAAATTCATGACAAGGTCCGTATTGTCCCTTGAACAATTTCGATGGAATGCGATTCAAATGTTATTACCAGTGTTTCGAATGCGATTCAAATGTTATTACCAGTAAGCAAATCGCCTTTTGGTACCCATAAATAGAAAATTCAATTACCAGAAAGAGCTTGAGACCCAAAAGTGCTATAGTCTTTAATAGCACTCTCGCTGGATCCTGAAACATCGGTATCCGTACTGATTTTTTAGTGCCGGCTCTCGCTAATGTTATTCCACATAGTCTTTCAGAACGAATCGCATCGACGAGTACAATTTTGATGAAAGTTGTTCCATCCATTGCCCCGTGGATTTGCGGAAGCACCTGTGTCCGAATTGTGTAATCGTCCATCGATAGCGAGGGAAGAAGCCGCAAGATGGTCATACGAGCCGCAACAAGTGCCTTTTATCTTGAGCTGCTTTTATCTTCGGCGAGTATTGACTTTCTTGAGTATCGATTCTGTTTATTCTACCCCAGCTTTGTAATTCGATACAACAAACTAGCTGGCTGCGCTATCGAAGACTCCTGTTAACGCATGGAACTATCGTACTTGTGTAACCACGTGTTCGGCTTGTACATACGATAAGTAAATAAATAGGGGATAAACAGGGATGCAGAAAGTGAAATTCTCTTCGAAAACAACCGAACGATAGCGCAGACTGCGAGACCGTAAATATTCAAACAAAACAAAGATAGTGCATCGGAAAAATACAAGTCAGTAAGATAGTACACGTTGCTCCAGACAAAAGGAAATTGTGTTCTCTTCGCTGATGGACGAAATTGGCGATCGAAGGGGAGGGGGGAGAAAGGGCAGTCCATTTTTGGATGTGTGATGTTCCCATTGTGCCTCATGGTTTCCGCCATGAGGGCTCGAACTATTTATATACAAAATCGTCGATGGGAAACAGTAGACTTTGGACTCCTCGTCCAGTGAGTTCGATAAAAGATTATCGCGAAAGATTAGATAACAATGAGGGTCGGACGACTTACCGAAGAACGATATTTAATTTGGGAGTCGGACGATATTCGGATCGGTGGCGTTTCACGTTCCGAGGTATTTGGCACTCGTTCAGAGGATGAGAAAGGGAGTAAAAAAAATTTTAGGGCCATCGGGGGGGTTGAGCGAGAGGTAAACGAGAGATCGCGATATATGTATAGTTTGGACGAGTGTCGAGCCGGCGAGTCTCGGCGAGCCACGAGGTTTGGCGAGTGGCTAAATTTTTTTTTTTTTTTGGGAACAAATAAAAGGTAAAAAAAATGCATCCTCACCCTTCGCGACGATTCGTGCCGTTCCATTTGAATCCTTCAGAAGGGTTTGCTCCTCGGGACCCGCGCCGAATTCCTTCTTCGTATAGCTGCCCGCCATATCGTCAATCAACTCGATCGAACAAACTTGTAACGCGCAACTAGAATTTTTCGACCTCTAACACAGTGTTATAGACATGCTGGTTTTTTTTCTTATTCAATCGACGATGTCGGGTGTGCGAAAATAAAATGTATTCGTCAGTTTCGCGCGCAATGCGGTTCAGAGTGTATCGCGCGGTGGGCGGACCGGTTGTCGAGATTCTCTTGTTACTTTAACGTTAAATGATTTGACTCTTGCTTTTTTTTTTTCATTAAGCGTTTAATTGTTCAAAGCCGAGACGAAAAGTGTTTGGCGAGATATGTGGAAAAACGATGCGTTCGTCGCCCGCTCGCCGTTTACTTCGACCGACGAGACAAGACTCGAGAGGGGTGAAAAGATACAAACGCTTCTGCTAGAGCGAGGTTGACCATCTTCCCCACCAGTCACTTTTTCTAGGTTACCCGAGGTTAAAGGTTGTCCGCGCTGAGTCCTAGGCTCGAGCCATGCCCCGTACTACGATGAACGAAACTACTCCTCCCACATGGCTGCGGCGAGGAGAGAGAGCAGCGGCGCGGGAAAACTCGAAAACTCTCGCTCTCGAGACATTCGATAATCGAACCTTGGATGTCGATATTTTAAGGCCTTGTGTACGCGAAAAATTTCAAAAATTTTCATTAAATTTTTGACTCCATTAGCCTGAACGGTTAGGTATATTTTAAGCTTTACAGAATTGAAAAATTGCAGAAATTGTTAAAGTTGCAGTGTTTGGAACGTAAAAACTTTTAGTTTCTTGGGAGCAGGCAGGTAGCGGCGGTAACCGGCCGCGCTATACGGAGACAGGTGCGACCGACCGCCAACTTCAAAGCCGTTTTGTCACGATTAATTTCTGGAAACCTGGACAAACGGGTTTGTCACTTATTTAACAAAATTTTCAGCGAAACAATGGGGAGAGTGAGAGAACGAGGAGAACGAGGAGAGCAAGAGAACTGGAGAACGAGAGAACGAGGAGCTGTTGTATAAAACACCGCTGTTTTGTATAAAAAGTACTGAAAAATGTTTTAAAAAATCTAGATCTTAAATGAAAATTCGCAATTTTTTTTGCGTAATGGATTCAATCGGAAAATTTCAACGCTATCGTAAAGAAGACATTCTATTATACCAAGAAAAAAATAGAGCAGATGTCTGTGCTCCAAAAAGTATAATTTTTTTTAATGGATGAAAGTAACCAATTGTAACTAGATTGAAAATTGAGCCAGTGGACAGGCAAATCTAATTTTTCCTTTCCTAAAATGTTATAAATCGAGTATAAAATGTTCTTCTGCTACATGGGATACGAATGGATAGTATAAATGTATAAGATCGTTTCTGACTACAATTTTTTTCAGGAAAGGTTTTTCGTGTAAGCTTTTTTCATGAAATTATACAAGTGATACACTCGTATAATTTTTACCTCCCGGTGGTCAATTGGTCTTGCAGATCTGCAATTCTGTGTTGCAGATCAGTGATGGACTGATTAGCAGTTTTATAAGAACTGTCTATTGTCTATTTACCATAGATGTTGTCGACTCGAAGCACTGTTATAAGAAAAACAGTGCTTAGCTGATTAAAAAAGTCACTGAGGTTTGTTACGAGCATATCCCTCGCTGATTTGTGGTGTTAAGTATTAATTCTGTCGTATTCGTAAACTCGAACGTGGGTCGATGAAAGGACATATCAAGCTACATGCAGCATTTGTGAGAAATTGTTATCCGGAACGGCGTGAAAGTATAATAATAATAATGCCAACAGCCAGGTTAGTACTTTTAACTAGTGTGCGTGATTAACCGGCGCATCCAGTTCGCATTTACAGGTTTATTACCTGTAAATGCGAACTGGATGCGCCGGTTAATCACGCACACTAAAACCATGTGTTGAATCACGTCAGACTGTGTACAGTTGGAACTGCGCACGGTTGAAACTGTGCACAGTTGGAACTGTGTGCGGTAACGCCTTTGTTCCGGTAAAGCTGCATCCGTCCGCGCGATATTATCTTGCCGCTCACGCGTGAAGAGTCTCGCTGTGTGCAGTTGCGGCTGTGCCGAGTTCGGTCGTGTCGAGTAAAAGCGTTCTTAGTTTCGCTGTGTCGAGTTCAGAGGTGTTTAGTTTTGCTCCGTTGAGTTACGATGTGTACACAGTTTTGCCAGGTTCAATTTGTGCTCGTCTTCAATTTTACTGTGCGCAATTTAAACACACCGAAAGGCTGCCGATAAAAAAAATGTTTGTTTCGATTCTGCCTTCAATTCTTACAATTCCATATGATATAGAAACAACGATGGCAAGACTGTCAGGGTAACACTTTATCGTTTCCATCCGGTATGAAATTTTACGAATTCACAGTAGAATTGAAACTTTTTTTTTTCATTGGCAGCCCGCAAGCAAAATTTACTTGAATCATTGATATTTTTTTTTAAACCCTTGGAAAACCTCGTGCACGGTTGGAGCGTGTTCAGTTGAGTCTGTGTTCCGTTGGAACCCGTAGAGTTGAGGTATTGTACGCCCCCCCCCCCCCCCCCTCTATCCCGCGGATTCGCCCTACCCCGAGAGACTAGCGACTCTGAGAGATAGAAGAGACGGGATCGCACCACGGTAAAAAAATGCAGCTGATAAAAAATAGCCGCCTACAACTGGAGACGCTAAGCCAGCCGGGCGAACACCGTCCCTCAGAGATGTCCCTTGTTAATAAGTGGTAGTTTGTCAACAACAAACGACCTTGATCGTTTGTTATTAACAAACAAATAAACACTTTTTAAATCATCCGGTCATTGGATAAAAATGTTGTAAACAAGGATCTTTTCAAATTTCAACTCAGTCAGACGAATAGATTTTGAGATGCAAGTCCGTAGTGAATTGTTATGTGTTAATTGTTCATTCATAATAAGTGCGTTCTTAATTGATAATTTTCAATAAAACAAACTCTAAATTCATAACACCTTGTATTAACTGTGTATAAAAAACCGACCACGTCCTTCTAATATCCGCGTTAAAAAATTGTGAAAATCGACTTGTCTTTTGGACCAAATCCTTATATGCTAGTGTCTTACGACGCTGTACTGTCATAATATCATCACCTGCGGACACATATCTGTATTGTACCGGCACGACTCGCGTTCCTGTGCTACATACAGAGAACCCAGGCTGTCAGTTTTCTATCTGAGTATATGTGTGTGGTAGGGTTAAAGGGACAGATTGTATTTCTATCTGTCTCGATCTTATGAGGATATAAATATTTAGAAGCAGATCGCGTACGCATTATGATGAAGTTCGAGAACCTTCATTTGTTACGACTGCGCGTGAGACCGTGGTAAACAACTACGATCCAGCCTGACCTTGGCTCTCTGCCGAATAATATCTTTTGCGAAGCAAATCGTAGTTTGGAGAACATTCTCGAAGCGCTGGTGCGTACTCGGCTATTCTCGGTCGGCCTGGAGTGTTCTCTGGTTGGCCAGTTTCTTATAAATACGAGCCGCTCCGCCGAGAGCGTCAGTATTCAAACTGCAACCGAACAGTGAACTAAGCTTGAAAGAGCTACAAGCAAACGCTAAAGTTTGTTTAAAACAGCGAAACATCCTAACGTATAGAACGAAGAATATTACGTGAATATTTAAAACGCATAAAAGTGAAAAGTGATTTTATCAAAGAATCATAAAGATGCTTGCGATTGGAATCGATTTGGGAACGACCTACTCTTGCGTTGGAGTGTGGCAACACGGAAAGGTTGAAATAATAGCGAACGAACAAGGAAACAGAACGACTCCGAGTTACGTGGCTTTCACGGACACCGAACGTCTCATCGGCGATCCAGCTAAGAATCAAGTGGCATTGAATCCAACCAACACAGTTTTCGACGCTAAGCGTTTGATCGGCCGTCGTTTCGACGACGAGAAGATCCAAGCCGACATCAAGCAGTGGCCGTTCCGTGTCGTGAGCGACAATGGAAAACCAAAGATTCAAGTAGAATTTCGCGGTGAACAGAAAACCTTCAACCCCGAGGAGATAAGTTCGATGGTCCTAACGAAAATGCGCGAGGTCGCTGAGGCGTTTTTGGGCGAAAAAGTCAAAGACGCCGTGATAACCGTGCCAGCTTATTTCAACGATTCTCAGCGTCAGGCGACGAAGGATGCCGGCGCTATAGCCGGTCTCAACGTTCTAAGGATCATCAACGAACCAACCGCTGCCGCATTGGCTTACGGTCTCGATAAAAATCTCAAGGGCGAAAAGAACATCTTGATATTCGATCTCGGCGGTGGAACCTTCGACGTGTCGATTCTGTCGATCGACGAGGGTTCGTTGTTCGAGGTCAAAGCAACAGCCGGCGACACGCATCTCGGCGGTGAAGATTTCGATTCCCGTCTCGTTCGCCACTTTGCCCAGGAGTTCGAGCGTAAGTTCAAAAAAGATTTGAGCAAGAATCCTCGAGCAATTCGTCGTCTGCGAACGGCGGCTGAACGCGCGAAGCGTACTTTGTCATCCAGCACAGAGGCAACACTGGAGATCGACGCGCTCTTCGATGGTCTCGATTTTTACACGCGAATATCGCGCGCTCGTTTCGAGGAACTCTGCGCCGATCTGTTCAGGGCTACTCTGGAGCCTGTGGAGAAGGCTTTACAAGACGCGAAGATGGACAAGAAATCTATCAATGACATCGTCCTTGTCGGAGGATCTACGCGAATTCCCAAGGTCCAGTCACTCCTGCAGAACTTCTTCTGTGGTAAACAGCTCAATCTCTCGATCAATCCGGACGAAGCCGTGGCTTATGGTGCAGCGGTCCAAGCGGCTATCCTCACAGGCCAGGGCGACAAGAATTCGGCACTTCAAGATGTTCTACTTGTCGATGTTGCTCCACTCTCCCTCGGTATCGAGACTGCCGGTGGAGTGATGACCAATATCATCGAGCGCAATGCGAGAATTCCCTGCAAACAGTCCCAAACATTTACAACGTACGCCGATAATCAGCCGGCTGTGTCCATTCAAGTCTTCGAGGGTGAACGTGCCATGACGAAGGACAACAATCTACTGGGAACCTTCGAACTCACCGGTATCGCCCCGGCGCCACGAGGAGTTCCAAAAATCGAAGTGACCTTCGATCTCGACGCCAACGGTATTCTTCACGTCACCGCCAAGGACACCGCCAGCGGACGGACACGCGACGTCACCATCAAGAACGACAAGGGTCGGCTCAGTCGAGAGGAAATCGACAAAATGCTCTCCGACGCTGAACGTTATCGGGACGATGACAAGAAGCAGATGGAGAGAGTCGCGGCTAGAAATCAATTGGAATCCTACGTCTTCTCGGTTAAGCAAGCCGCCCAGGAATCCGGTGACAAATTGTCGCAGGAAGACAAGAACAAAGTAACGAATTTGTGCGAGGAAACTATTCGTTGGTTGGACAGCAACACTCTTGCTGACAAAGAGGAATATGAGCACAAGCTTAAAACCGTTCAGTCTGAGTGTTCGCCACTTATGGCTAAGATACATCAGGGTTCCGGTGGAGCTCCAAATGGACATCAGAGAGGTGCTCCAAATTTCGGCGGCCAGAATTTCGGCGGTAATCAAAATTCCGGACCGACAATTGAAGAAATGGATTAATCTAACGTCCAGTGCAAAGTTCCTCATTTCATGTTATTCACAAGAATGCTAGTCATGCATTGCTTGTCATGCAATGAAACATTGTTAAAACTTCCATTATAGTTCATTAGTATTACTATTATTATTGTATCGTTTAATACTATTATTACAAGACTGAGTTCCAATTACTATTATTTTTTTACTGTGCCATATGACCGATGTACATAGAAACTATAACTTATGTATATAGAAAGAAATATATGAAATAAACTAAGTCTCTCGACTTTGAAAAATATAAATCGTTGTTGATTATTTAGCTATTTATTTTTCAGGAATAAAAATTTAATATTCATTTTTTTTTAATCAGTCTCCTAATATAATTTTAAACGGCACAGTGACAATATAATCCTCCAATGTATATAGGCATTTAAAAAAAGCCAAGATTGTCCCGATATTCAAGGACGGAAAAGGTAATGTACTCAGCTAATAGCGACCAATTTCACTGACCTCTAGCCTAGCGAAGATTTTTGAAAAATGTCTCCAGAAAAGGTTGTTATCGTTTCTGGACGGGAACAACTATTTTTCGCAAGAGCAATTCGGATTTAGAGAAGGGAAGTCGACAAATGATGCGATTATGAAGGTTACAAAGATAATGAGTCTGGGGTTTATGAGTCTCTTGAAATAGGGTAACCGGGTCTTGGAATTTTTATAGATTTGAAAAAAGCTTTTGACCTGCTCAGCCATCACATATTCCTCGACAAATTCTACAACGTAGAAATACGCGGCCAGGTCCACCGATTGCTCGAGTCGTATCTGCGAGAAAGGCCCCAATGCGTGTCAGCAAATGGAGAAGACAGTGAGAAAACACCTGACCACGAGTTTTGGTGTCCCTCAGAGAACGGTTTTAGAACCCTCGCTGTTTATCATATATTTAAGATCTATTCAAAGTTGATATGGGTGGAAAGACCTATG
Source organism: Stenichneumon culpator (assembly GCA_964017025.1). Classification (NCBI taxonomy): domain Eukaryota; kingdom Metazoa; phylum Arthropoda; class Insecta; order Hymenoptera; family Ichneumonidae; genus Stenichneumon; species Stenichneumon culpator. The sequence goes on along the minus strand of OZ024770.1, from coordinate 1,150,488 downwards.
CAGATGACACTGTGTTGCTTTACACTGAAATCACATGGAACCTGCTCTTAGAGAAAGCACAGGGCAACTGTGCGAAAGTTTTTGAATGGTTTGCGCGGAATAAGCTTACCATGAATGTTGAGAAAACAAAATGCGTGACTTTCGGGTGTTACGAAGATTATGTTCCGAACATGAACACGGTGGAATTAGACACAGCGGAGAACGGTCAAGGGGCCGATACAGTTATTACCCCTATCTTGTAAAAAGAACATGGAATACAATGAGTAAGCGAACTCTGTGACACTCACGAACGAGCAAATCTTGCTTCTGTGGGCTAAACGAAACGCGTAGAGTTTCTACGCGTAGACACATTATATAGGCCCTTAACACTGACAGGATTCTATGGAGTCAATCTATACAGTAGAACCTCGATTATCCGCACGGCAATTTATTTTATCCGAACTTCTATTATCCGAACAGGAATTTAATTTATCCAAACCTTTATTATTGGAACCATGCCGCAAAATTTCGTTGGTACATATCGTCGAGCGTTACCTCATTGCAGGTGTGTGCAAGTTTGTATCATGCGCTTATACGTTATACCACTCGCGCGACTGAGAGATTCGAGGTTCTACTGTATCTAGTTTAGGGTTGCGTTTGCTCTTGATGGGCGAGAGACCTCCGGACCATCGTGTTCTACGGAAAGAAATACACAAGATAGGGCCTGGTCCGAAGTTTTAGAATCGTTTTGCCGTGAGGTTTGAGGACGTTGAAAAACGCGAAAAATTACATGACAAATATTGACGTCGGAAATCACACAGTCTTACTTTTATTCTTCATATATTTACCTAAAACAGATTATGATGTCTGTGTGCCACATATGTTTTTTTCAAACATGGATAAAACTTTGTCTTTTCTCCCAAAGTCCTTAATAGAATATGCCTTTTGTAGGCATCGAGAATTGTACACATACTTTCTACTCGTGCATTCTCAAATCTGTAAAGTAACGAAAACAAATGTAAAAATAAGTATTCCTTTCCCAGGTGTAATTAAGAAAAGATCCAGTATTTACTTTACTCACTTCAGTTCTTGCAAGTACCGCTTGAGATTTTGATCCTCCAATCAATTGCTACATGCTTCCAGGTGTACTTCAATTATCAAGAGTATGGCAGTGGGTTGTCCAACCACCTCGCTATGCGGCACATTATATTTTCCAACAATTCTGTTGAACCCTCCATCCTTGATGTGTTCCCTCCAGATGGATTTCACAGCATCTGAGTCAAACACGAATGTCTCAATTGGTAGATAAATAAATAGAAAAAAAAATCAAGTGAAATCCTGTACATAATCGCTCCTGTACATAATCAAGAAAGCAATATGAGAGGATAACTCCGGCGTTGTTCGAGAGGATTTACAAGATGTACGTGTGGCCGATCGTGGAGAACGAAAACGTGATCTGGGCGCCGTACTTAACGGGGGATATTGGCCTTCTGGAGAGTATCCAGAAAAGAGCAACGAAGATGCCCCATGGACTCAAATATCGGGCGTACGAAGACCGGCTGAGAGCATTAAACTTACTAACGCTGGAGAAACGAAGCTGAGAGGGGATCTCATAGAAACGTTTAAACTGCTAACCTGGCACTATGCAACAAATACCCAAGACCTTCTGATGCCGTCCGGGAACCAGAACTTACAAGGCCATAGAGCGAAACTTGAGAGGAAGCCCTTCAACAAAAATCCCTGGAAACACACCCTGTGTAACAGGGTGGTCAGGGTTTGGAATGCCCTCCCAGTGGCAGTTACAGATTCGGAATCAGTAAACGAATTTAAGAACAGCCCGGACCTGTATAGGTTTACATGAGATGTACAGATGAAATTATACACAAACATACGAATTCACATTACATATGTTCACACAAATTTACAAGAAGTTATAAGGAATTGAAAGAATTTATAGGAGTTACAAGAATTTATAACATAAGAGAACTGAATACAGTTAACAAGATTCAGGTTTATAAGTGTTGCACTTCCTTTACCTAAAGTTTAATAAAAAAAAATGTAATTAAATAAAAAAAGAAAATTCTAACTCAAGCTATTGAGTACTATTATCAGCTGTCAAAGGTGACAACTACGTGATTTTTCATGCTGTATTATTATTTGTTGTTAAACTACGGGACGAAGCGGAGTTTTCTCCAGGTTTCTTCAATTGTTGTAACATTTGTAACGAAACGTCTCATAAAAAACCGTTGAAAATGCAGTTCTACCCGTTAGTTAACCAAGCTGAACTGACGTACCAGAATTAATGAGATGCAACAATATGTGTTCTTTTAAGGTTAAGGGGATAAATTGTATTTCTCTCCATCTCTATCTCGTAGGAAAATCAAAATTCTTAACTAGATCACGCTCACATCATGAAAGTTCGCGAACCTACTTTTTCTCGAATTTTCCTGGACTGTTGACAAACACCGATCTAGATTAACCCAGATCAACCTAGCCTGATCTCTCGAAGTTTCGCGAAGCTTCTTTTTCTTCTGCGAGGAGGGGTAATCGGGCTGGCGCAAGCGCATTTCCTCATTTAACCGTCACCAAAATGTTCGCGAAGCGACTGGAAGCGATTTATCGTCTCTTCAAGAATATTCCCGAAGCGGTCGGTCGTTCTCGGCTATTCTCGGCCAGCCGAGAGCGCTCTCTGGTTGGCCGGTTTCATATAAATACGAGCCGCTCCGCCGAGAACGTCAGTATTCAAACTGCAACCGAACAGTGAACTAAGCTTGAAAGAGCTACAAGCAAACGCTAAAGTTTGTGTTTAAAACAACGAAACGTCGTAACGTATAAAACGAAGAATATTTAAAACGTATAAAAGTGAGTTTATCAACGAATCATCAAGATGCCTGCTATTGGAATCGATTTGGGAACGACCTACTCGTGCGTTGGAGTGTGGCAACACGGAAAGGTTGAAATAATAGCGAACGATCAAGGAAACAGAACGACTCCGAGTTATGTGGCTTTCACGGACACCGAGCGCCTCATCGGCGATCCAGCTAAGAATCAAGTAGCATTGAATCCAACCAACACGGTTTTCGATGCTAAACGTTTGATCGGCCGTCGTTTCGACGACGAGAAGATCCAAGCCGATATCAAGCAGTGGCCGTTTCGAGTGGTGAGCGACAATGGAAAACCAAAGATTCAAGTTGAATTTCGCGGTGAACAGAAGACCTTCAACCCCGAGGAGATCAGTTCGATGGTCCTCACGAAAATGCGTGAGGTCGCCGAAGCGTTTCTGGGAGAAAAAGTAAAAGATGCCGTGATTACCGTGCCAGCTTATTTCAACGATTCTCAGCGTCAGGCGACGAAGGATGCTGGCGCTATAGCTGGTCTCAACGTTCTCAGGATCATCAACGAACCAACCGCCGCCGCATTGGCTTACGGTCTCGATAAAAATCTCAAGGGCGAAAAGAACATCTTGATATTCGATCTCGGCGGTGGAACCTTCGACGTGTCGATTCTATCGATCGACGAGGGTTCGTTGTTCGAGGTCAAAGCAACAGCCGGCGACACTCATCTCGGCGGTGAAGATTTTGATTCCCGTCTCGTTCGCCACTTTGCCCAGGAGTTCGAGCGTAAGTTCAAAAAAGATTTGAGCAAGAATCCTCGAGCGATTCGTCGTCTGCGAACGGCGGCTGAACGTGCGAAGCGTACGTTGTCATCCAGCACAGAGGCAACACTGGAGATCGACGCGCTCTACGATGGTCTTGATTTTTACACGAGAATATCGCGCGCTCGTTTCGAAGAACTCTGCGCTGATCTGTTCAGGGCTACTTTGGAGCCTGTGGAGAAGGCGTTGAAAGACGCGAAGATGGACAAGAAATCTATCAACGATATAGTCCTTGTCGGAGGATCCACGAGAATTCCCAAGGTCCAGTCGCTCCTGCAGAACTTCTTCTGTGGTAAACAGCTGAATCTCTCGATCAATCCAGACGAAGCTGTGGCTTATGGTGCTGCGGTCCAAGCGGCTATCCTCACAGGCCAGGGAGACAAGAATTCGGCGCTTCAGGATGTTCTACTCGTCGATGTGGCTCCACTCTCCCTCGGTATCGAGACTGCCGGTGGAGTGATGACCAATATCATCGAGCGCAATGCAAGAATTCCCTGCAAACAGTCGAAAACATTCACAACATACGCCGACAATCAGCCGGCTGTGACCATTCAAGTCTTCGAGGGTGAACGTGCCATGACGAAGGACAACAATCTGCTGGGAAACTTCGAACTCACGGGTATCGCCCCAGCACCACGAGGAGTTCCGAAAATCGATGTGACCTTCGATCTCGATGCCAACGGTATTCTTCACGTCACCGCCAAGGACACAGCCAGCGGCCACACGCGCGACGTCACCATCAGGAACGACAAGGGTCGGCTCAGTCGAGCGGAAATTGATAAAATGCTCTCCGATGCCGAGCGATATCGGGACGAAGACAAGAAGCAGATGGAGAAAATCGCGGCGAGAAATCAATTGGAATCCTACGTCTTCTCGGTTAAGCAAGCTGCCCAAGAGTCCGGTGACAAATTGTCGCAGGAAGACAAGAATAAAGTAATAAATTTGTGCGAGGAAACTGTTCGTTGGCTGGACAACAACACTCTCGCTGACAAAGAGGAATATGAGCACAAGCTTAAAACCGTTCAGTCTGAGTGTTCGCCACTTATGGCTAAGATACATCAGGGTGCCGGTGGAGCTCCGAACGGACATCAGGGAGGCGCACCAAATTTCGGTGGTAATCACAATTCCGGACCGACGATCGACGAAATGGACTAAACTATCGTTTAAGCATATAGTACCTGATCTCATGTTATTCGCAAGAACGTTAGTCCATGCATTGTAGATAACACGAAACATTATTTAATCTTCCATTATAATTCTTTAGTCATGTATTACCACTGTATTATTAGTTATGTATTATACCACTGTATGATACTATTATCATAAGACTGAGTTTCAATGGCTGTTGTTATTTTTTTTTACTGTACCATAGATAGAACCAATGTAAAAAGAAAAGTTAAAAATAAACTAATATAAGTCGAGAGACTGCAAAATATAAATCGTTGTTGATTCTTTATTTACTCAATTACTTTACAGACATAAAACCCTTACGTGGATAAGCCTTTTACAGGCATAGTTTTGTTTAATCAATCACCTACTATAATTTTACGAGGCAAAGTGTAAATATAATTCTTGAAAGTATATCCTCAAAATTAAATAACATTTAATATTTAATGAACAACGGTAATAAAATACGAAAATATACAAAAACAAAATCATAGCTGCTGCCGAAACAGACAAATTTACTGACTGACACCAATGGGATAATTTTCTATGAGTTTTTCTGTTTCCCCGGTGGTTCGGAACCCACTTTAAAAACTGTAGGTCCAGGCTCAAGCAATTCGTATTCCGATTTTACGAAATTATTTTATACTGTGTAGAGTCTTTCGTTTATTGAATTCATCTTAGAAACAAGACAAGATAAGCAATTATATTATGAAAATGTGATTGGAAATCAGAGTTTCAGTTTTATACTTTATAGATTTACCTGGAAGAGACTTTAATGTTTATGCGCCGGATACATGTTTTTAGACATGGAAGGAACTTTGTCCTTTCTCCCCAAGCATTGAAGAGAGTGGGCCTCTTGCGACCGTAGAGGACAGCGCACGACACTTCTATGCACTTATTTTCATATCTGCAAAATGAGGAAAATAAAATAAAAAGACTACAGCAAGTTCCTGTACTTTTTACTCACTTCGTTTCTTGTAATCATTGCTTCAGATTTTGACTTCTGGTAGAATTTCAAGATGCTTGCAGATGTACTTTAACTATCAAGAGTATGGCAGACCATCAGCCATCCTCCTGGCTTTGCAGCAGATTACATTTTTCAACAATTCAGTCGAGCACTCCATTCTCAATGTGTTCCCTTTCGATGGATTTCACTGCAATCAAATCATGCATCAAACAAAAGGGCCACAATTAGTAGATATATTATTATTATTATTATTAATTGAAAATAAGTTTTCACTTTTTACATCTGCTTCTATTCATTGACTCTGCTTTGATTGCATCTGCCGGTAGTGTGTTCCACGCATAAAGAAAATAAAACCATCAAAGGAAATGAAAAAAGAAAAATCACGATTGGAATCAGCTGACTTTTATTGTTTATCAACTGTCAAAGATGACAATTACTCGGGAATTCGTATTACTTGTTATTGAACTATGGGACGGAGGAGAGTTTTCTTTAGTTTTCTTCAATCGTTACACCGTTTGTAACGAAACGTGTAAAGAAAAACCGGTGAAAATGGAAGTTTACTATCAGTCCACCGAGCCGGAGCGTTACGTGCTGTGGTTAATGAGATGTTTGAATGTTTTGGTTTAAGGTTAATAGGACAGATTCTATTTCCGTCTATCTTTTTTTCCGTTTATCTCATGGGAAAATGAAAATTCGGAATTAGCTCGTGCACGCATGGTGAAAGTTCACAAACCTTCTTCCTCTCGAATTTATCTGGACCGGTGATAAACAAGGATCTAAACTAATCTGGACAGGACTCTGTCGAAAGTTCGCGAAGGGACTTGTCGGTTCAACAACCGTCCGGAATCCCTCGGTCGTTCTCGGCTATTCTCGTTCAGCCGGGAGCGCACCCTGGATGGCCGGTTTCATATAAATACGAGCCGCCCCGCCGAGAGGGTCAGTATTCAAACTGCAATCGAACAGTGAACTAAGCTTAAAAGAGCTACAAGCAAACGCTAAAGTTTGTGTTTAAAACAACGGAACATCGTAACGTATAGAACGAAGAATATTACGTAAATATTTAAAACGTATAAAAGTGAATTTATCAACGAATCATCAAGATGCCTGCTATTGGAATCGATTTGGGAACGACGTACTCGTGTGTTGGAGTGTGGCAACACGGAAAGGTTGAAATAATAGCTAACGATCAAGGAAATAGAACGACTCCTAGTTACGTGGCTTTCACGGACACCGAGCGTCTCATCGGTGATCCAGCTAAGAATCAAGTAGCATTGAATCCAACCAACACGGTCTTCGATGCTAAACGGTTGATCGGCCGTCGTTTCGACGACGAGAAGATCCAAGCCGACATCAAGCAGTGGCCGTTCCGTGTGGTGAACGACAATGGAAAACCGAAGATTCAAGTTGAATTTCGCGGTGAACAGAAGACCTTCAATCCCGAGGAGATAAGTTCGATGGTCCTCACGAAAATGCGTGAGATCGCCGAGGCGTTTTTGGGCGAAAAAGTCAAAGACGCCGTGATAACTGTGCCAGCTTATTTCAATGATTCTCAGCGTCAGGCGACGAAGGATGCCGGCGCTATAGCCGGTCTCAACGTTCTGAGGATCATCAACGAACCAACCGCCGCCGCATTGGCTTACGGTCTCGACAAAAATCTCAAGGGCGAAAAGAACATCTTGATATTCGATCTCGGCGGTGGAACCTTCGACGTATCGATTCTGTCGATCGACGAGGGTTCGTTGTTCGAGGTCAAAGCAACAGCCGGCGACACGCATCTCGGCGGTGAAGATTTTGATTCCCGTCTCGTTCGCCACTTTGCCCAGGAATTCGAGCGTAAGTTCAAGAAAGATTTGCGCAACAATCCTCGAGCGATTCGTCGTCTGAGAACTGCGGCTGAACGCGCGAAGCGTACACTGTCGTCCAGCACAGAGGCAACACTGGAGATCGACGCGCTCTACGATGGTCTCGATTTTTACACGAGAATATCGCGCGCTCGTTTCGAGGAACTCTGCGCCGATCTGTTCAGGGCTACTCTGGAGCCTGTGGAGAAGGCGTTGAAAGACGCGAAGATGGACAAGAAATCTATCAATGATATCGTCCTTGTCGGAGGATCCACGAGAATTCCCAAGGTCCAGTCGCTCCTGCAGAACTTCTTCTGTGGCAAACAGCTCAATCTCTCGATCAATCCGGACGAAGCTGTGGCTTATGGTGCTGCGGTCCAAGCGGCTATCCTCACAGGCCAGGGAGACAAGAATTCGGCGCTTCAGGATGTTCTACTCGTTGATGTTGCTCCACTCTCCCTCGGTATCGAAACTGCCGGTGGAGTGATGACCAATATCATTGAGCGCAATGCGAGAATTCCCTGCAAACAGTCCCAAACATTCACGACATACGCCGATAATCAACCGGCTGTGACCGTGCAAGTCTTCGAGGGCGAACGCGCCATGACGAAAGACAACAATCTACTGGGAACTTTCGAACTCACCGGTATCGCCCCGGCGCCACGAGGAATTCCTAAAATCGATGTGACCTTCGATCTCGATGCCAACGGTATTCTTCACGTCACCGCCAAGGACAACGCCAGCGGTCGCACACGCGACGTTACCATCAGGAACGACAAGGGCCGTCTCAGTCGAGAGGAAATCGAAAAAATGCTCTCCGACGCCGAGCGTTATCGGGACGACGACAAGAAGCAGATGGAGAGAGTAGCGGCTAGAAATCAATTGGAATCCTACGTCTTCTCGGTCAAGCAAGCCGCCCAGGAGTCCGGTGACAAATTGTCGCAGGAAGACAAAAACAAAGTGACGAATTTGTGCGAGGAAACTATTCGCTGGCTGGACAGCAACACTCTCGCTGACAAAGAGGAATATCAGCACAAGCTTCAGACCGTTCAGTCTGAGTGCTCGCCGCTTATGGCCAAGATACATCAGGGTTCCAGTGGAGCTCCGAATGGACAGCAGGGAGGTGCTCCGAATTTCGGAGGCATGCCCAATACGGGCGGACATACGTTTGGCGGTGCACCGAACTTCGGTGGACAGAGCTTTGGCGGCGTTCCAAACTTCGGCGGGCAGAACTTCGGTGGTAACCAAAACTCCGGACCGACGATCGAAGAAATGGATTAAACCGACGTTTAGGCATAAAGTTCCTAATTTCATGTCATTAGAACGAACGTTATTCGCGCGTTGTAGAAGAAACTAAACATTGTTGAAAGTTTTTATATCTTTCGTTATAGTCTTATTACTACTCTTGTAATATCAGATACTATCGTTTCACACTACTGCCATTGTTCTTCCATATACCATATTACCTTCGTATGTAAAAAAAAACCAAAGTTTAAAATAAACCAACTAGTCGAGAGACTTTGAAAAATATAAATCGTTGTTGATTATTTATTGCAGATGTAACTTATAAGGTTGACGAATTGCGAACGAGATTTTCTTTAATAACCAATCAGATGCGCATCTGGATATACAAGCCAGCCTTTACTTTTTTTCAATTCTCTAATGAAAAAAGGAATTCAGTTTAATGTAGTACTCGATCTTGCTCGATACTAATAAAAATTTCATGATATCGTATCGTGCATGATCCAGAGTACACAAAAATTGTAATTCCAATAATAGAAAAAACTCTCTCTATATATATATTAACTGAGATGGATGTTCTTCAGTGCGCTAGTGTTTTCTATTTCCTGGACCTTTAGTAACAAGCTTGCCAGCGTGTGCCTCATCAGGTGGAACTTGGGAAGACTCAATTCAAATATTTGTCGTTCGCCGGTGCTCAGGACCCATTCCATCAGTATAACAGGTTTCAGGACACGCGAAAGGGAACTGAAAATTTGTTAGACTCTAGATCAAATCGCGAATCTCGCGCGTCGGAAATCCCATAACTTAAAGAGATTTAGTTAATTAAGTTTTATGCCCTACGTATCTACCTGGAAGAGATCGTGATATCTATGCGCCAGACACATTTTTTCAAACGCGGGAAGAACTTGGTAGTTTCTCCCAGAGCGTTCAAGAGAGCGGGTCGCCTGTGGCCGTACAGAACTGCGCACAAGTCCTCTATGCACTCATTCTCGAATCTGTAAAGCAATGAAAAAAATGACAAAAATAAAGACCGTTCGCTCGGTGCTGATTGAACCGAGATTTCCGACGTTGCTTCGCTCACTGTAAGTCTTGCAGACACTGCTTGAAATCCTGATTTTTTATAGAATTGCCTGGTGCTCTGAGGTGTACTCTTATTATCAAGAGTATGGCGGCGTACCATTCGTCCACCTTGTTGGAAGGAACATTATATTTTTCGGCGATTCTGTCGAGGACTCCATCCTCGATGTGTTCCCGCTCGATGGATTTCACTGCAACTGCAACAGAGACAAGTGGCGCGATTTTGTGTGTCAATAATAAATAAATATTCATGTCAAAGATATCGAATTACTGGGCAATTCTAATTTTCTGTATTATCGTCTCACGTTGAACCAGAGGTCGAAGGAGAGTTTTCTTCAGTTCCGACAAAACCTTCCCCTTGTTGCTTAGACTAGACGACAGTTCCATCAAAGCGGTGGCCGACATGTTGTTTTCGACGAAAACAACAAACACCTTGCCTTGCGCAGCAATTTTGTGATTACCGGCCCGATCGACGCAGATTCCCACAGCCGTACGGTTTCCCGTTCTCGGCGACGAGGTCACTCACCCCTCTACTCCGGAGAGTCTCGGTCAAATTGTGAAGAAGAAGAAAGGCTCCTACTCTCGGGCTTCGAGGAAGGATCGTCGCCAAAATATCATCGGAAAGGGAAGAGAAGAGGAATTTATTTATTTATTTATTTATTGCTGTTTTTACGGGACAAAGCCCTTGTATACATGATATAGTTATACAACAGTGCGCAGTCTTGCATTAGTGTGCCCATTAAGCAGTAGAAGCTATACATTACAAAAAGCATATAATTAAGGACGACAGCGTATACAATATCAAATATAAAAGAATAAATAGGAAAAAATAGAAGCTATACATTGCAAAAACCTTATAGCGAAGAAATTGAAAAAGCAGAACTCGTTCGCACCTCGAACCGCGAACATCGAGCTCTTGAGCAAAAGCATGTAACAATATACGGAAACATTCATTGAAATCTAATTCATAGTAGTGTTTATTCCGAGTTCTCTCGGTCATCCTAAATTACCGAGTTTCCACCGGGACTGAGAACTGACTGAAACGAGTCTGAACTGGTGACAAAATTCTAGTTAATTCGAAACTTTCTAATCAACAACTAATCCCATAAGTGAATTTTGAGTCTACAAGACTTTGTCCACTAGTTCAGAGTAAATCTCGGCCCGGTCTCACTGACGGTGGAAACTCCGTAAGTATCACCCAGAACCTCCTTCCACAGTTCCCGCGCACAGCGAGCCGAACACTTTCGTCCTCCACGGACGAAAAGAACCATAGCGCCATCTCGTGCGAGATAACAATAGATTCGCGATAGGACCTACATCACAATATGTTGCCCTCGTCGCTCCCGCCCCGCTTTTCTGCTTTACGCAAGCCGCCATTTCTCGTCGTTCGCCGTCGCCCGCTGACAAGTTCTCCGGCTACCTGTTTTATCGAGTGAACCGGGTTGGTTTGCAATACCGGCGACGAGAGTCTCGACGTCTCGACGCGCGGTGTTTCCTCTCCTCTCGACCGCTCTCTCCTCTTTCCGCGCTTTTGACAGTTACAAGCCGAACGCGAGAGAGAGACAATTTGAAAATCCCGAGGTGGCGAATCTTAATGGCCGCCAAAAAGTCGTTATCGACGTTTCAACAGTCGTGTTATATTATTTTCGCGAGTAAAATTGCTTCACGATAGAGTCGGCCGAGTGAAAACGGCCTCATCTCGTTCGACGAGGTCGGAAGACGAGAGGACCGGGCCACGGGCTTTGCCTCAACGCTCATCCACCAAGGCAAGTGCGTTTGATCGAGAGATCGGAATTGACGGCCTTAACGCTCCTTCGAGCTCTCGGTCGAGGGTTTTTTTTTCTTTGTTTTTTTTTGTTTCTCTTACTCCTGCGCGACGATTCCTTGAAGAGCCCAATTTTTCGCGATCCCGTGCATCGCGTAAGAGCAATTCTGTACTCAGTCGAAAAAAAAAAGAAAACATTTCTCATACGCATGCTTGCCAGTTAATTGATGTTGCGCCGCGAAGACACTGTGCTTGGGTTATGGATCGTCTCTCACGATAGTGCGAACAAGACTCGTCCATTGTACGAAATTCCACCCACGCCGAACCGAGCGGCGAATAAGTTTATTGACGAATCAATTGCCGAGATTAGTACGTTGCGCCGCATGTACACTCGTGCCGATTATGAGTCACAGCCGATACTCGACTCGATATATATCGTTGCACCACCAACTATGAAAATACCCCCTCCCCGACGATTTTCGAAGCGCATTGACGAATAAATAGGTATTTACTTCACTCGGTCCGGAAATTGCAGTTTTATGCCGCACGTGCGTAAAATCACTCTTTTCACACCGCGTGAACTAAAATGTGGTAGGACACTTGTGCGTAAAACTTTTTCTTAACTCGTGTGATTGCAACGCTCGCCTTTGGATCGTGCTGTAAACCCACGACTCGTCAGAAAAAGTTTTGTCGCACTGGTATCGTAAATTATCATTGTGCGGTAAGGGTATAGGAAGGGAGTTCTTTACATGTGTGAAAATGCTGCATGAATCGAAGGCAAATGCAGCTTTCACACAGGGACTCCCTTTTCTATGTCTCTGCGATTTGCATAATTTTTCATAATAAATTTACGATAATCTTACTTTTCGTTCTTGAGAAGTGTCCTCAGAAAGGTACTTTTTAGGCATTAATTTGTAGTAGTACAAGAAAAAATCTTATATTGCATTTATAAGCGTATGCAGTTTTTTTCTTGCATGCCATGCAAAAAAGTACCTTTCTACGTCCATGTCGTTCACATAATTTTTCTGAACAAACTCCTGAAAATCATGCTTTTTGTTTTTGGAAAGTGTGTCCGAAAAGATACTTTCTTGCATTAATGCAAGAAAAAAGACCGTATTGCGTTTGTACACATGCACACTTTTCTCTTGTACATGATGCAAAAAGTGCCTTTTTATATCCATGTCATTCACTTAATTTTTCCAAAAAAATTCATAAAAATAACGCTTTTGATTTTTTGAAAGTGTGCCCAGGAAGGTACTTTTTTCCATTGGTTGAGAGAAAATACTCTATATGTAGTATTTTCCTCATAAAAGTAGAATGTTACGTGTATGCATTAGGAAAACAATATTCTTGACTTAATCTTATTAATCCCCGGCAGGCCACCGATCATGGAGGAAGAAACGGAATACACGAAATTACCCCTGGAGGATCGCTGTGTCCACAAGGTAGAGTTGGACGCCGAATTATTTCAATCTCAGCACTGGTCCGCAGTACTGATTCTATAGAAATTCTAGATTGTCTTGATTTTACCTCGGGTTGCGTTTTCTTTTCCAGTCCTGGAAGGCGAGACTCCATGGATATGAGGAGTGCGCCAAGAAGTTTCAATGCATCGACGATGAAAAATCTCCGGAATGGAACAAGTACCTTGGCCTGATAAAAAAATTTGTGATAGACAGCAACGCAGCTGCCCAGGAGAAGGGCCTCGAGGCTGCGTTGGCGTTCGTGGAAAATGCAGCCTGCGCCGGAAAGTATGTTTCCTTGTAAAGATCATCAAACAATGGGCTTTACCGATACTTTTTGTTAACTTATTTATTAACGTATTTGTGTAATTATTTATTTATTTACTAATTTATTTCCTTATTTATTTATTTTTTTTTTTACGGGTGCTGCCCTTTTATATATTTATAAGTACTATTGCAATTATAATAGGAATAATAAGAATTTATTGGACGCACAGATACAAGAAAATAAAAAACATAATAATGATAATAAATAATAATAATTTTTGCGTTGCAGAACCGTGGGGGAGGTCATGAGCGGGATAGTAAACAAGTGCATTGCGGCTCCAAAAATCAAAACGAAGGACTTAGCGGTACAGTTGACCCTGATGTTCATAGAGATCGAGAAGCAAGAGGCTGTTCAGGAGGAACTTACTAAGGGAACGGAAGCCAAGAATCCAAAGATCGTATCCGCGTGTATCGGAGCTCTGACTCTCGGCCTCAAGGAATTCGGACCCAAGGTGATCAGCGTGAAACCATTGATGAAGAAGATACCGGGATTTTTGGAGGATCGCGACAAAACCGTTAGGGACGAGGGAAAAGCTATGGTCGTGGAGATTTACAGGTGAATCGATTGAATTTACCGTTTTCTATGGGAAATAATCTTGAGCGGAGTTTGTACGTGAAAAGTATCCAAAATTCTCCAAAACCTCTCTCCTCCCCGCCCCAAACAACTGCCACAGGCTCCGATCATTCCGAGTTTTTTTTTGTTCACTTTAGTAGTAAAAGTACTTAAAGTACCGTAAAGTACATCGATACTTTAAGTACGTACTTTAGGTACTAAATAAGTCCTCTTGTACTTTAAGTACTGCCCAGCTCTGCAATATAATACAATTTACATATTCATTATCTATTGATATATTTATAATGTTTTTTCGTCAGATTTTGTACTGAAAAACGTTATAAAATGATCAAAAAAACGATTGCCGTTTGTGGACGAGGAACGTTTCTCAAAAGTCCAAACTTTTTTTTCATCGCGTAAGGGCGGCTGCTGGGGAGATTTAACTCGGGACAGTCATGGCTTAGGATGTGGATCTACCGGAGATGAATTCACATGCACAAAAAACACAATGGTTTTTTGAACGTTCCTTATTTTCACTGTGATCGCAGGTGGATTGGTGCGCCCCTCAAGCAGCAACTGAACAGTCTGAAGCCCGTGACGATTGCGGAGCTCGAGGTTGAATTCGCAAAGTTGACGGACGCGAAAGCCTTCCCGAGTCGTTACCTGAGATCTCAAAAGCCGAAAGCAATGTGCGTCGCGGAGTCGACGGCGGGTGGCGGTGACGGCGATGGGATCGACAACGACGACGACGACGAGGAGGCTGCGTCGGTGGACATCGATCCGTACGAGCTCATCGATCCGGTCGACATACTCGCGAAGCTTCCCAAGGACTTCTTCGACAAGGTCGAGGCGAAGAAGTGGCAGGAGCGAAAGGAGGCTCTGGAAGCGCTGGAGACACTGACGAAGAATCCAAAGCTGGAGAGCGGCGAGTACGGCGACGTCGTGCGAGCCTTGAAGAAGATAATAAGCAAGGACTCCAACGTCGTAGTCGTCGTTCTGGCGGGAAAATGTCTTACCGGCCTGGCGGGTGGTCTGAAGAAGCGATTTCAGCCTTACGCGGGCGCCTGTTTGCCGGCGATTCTCGAGAAATTTCGGGAGAAAAAACCGAACGTCGTGCACACTCTTCGCGAGGCTGCCGACGCGATGTTCCCGAGTATCACCATCGAAGTCATAGTCGAGGACACGATCGCGGCTCTGGACAACAAAAATCCTTCCGTGAAGGCAGAGACTGCCGCCTTCCTGGCCCGATGCTTCGCTAGAACCCCGCCGCCGAGTCTCACGAAGAAGCTCCTGAAGACCTACATCGGAGCCCTCTTGAAAACGTTGAACGAGCCCGATCCGACGGTGAGGGACAACTCGGCGGAGGCTCTGGGGACAGCGATGAAGCTCGTCGGCGAGAAGGCCATGCTTCCTTTCCTCACCGACCTCGACGCTCTGAAAATGTCAAAGATCAAAGAGTGCTCCGAGAAGGCGGTCATCCACGTGAAGCTGACGACATCGCGAAAGGTCGAGCGTCCGAACACCGCGCCCGCGAAGATCCCGAGCGAAGCAAAGTCCGCCGAGCCGTCGGCCCCGAAAGCGGCCAAACGGCCGAACACGACATCGACGAAGAAACCGCCGACGAAGAAATCATCCACCTCCGCATCGTCGACCAACTTGGCAGGATCGAAAAAATCCGCCGCGCCGAAGGTGCAGGTAGAGAGAAATCTGAGCAGCGAGGAAGTCGACGAACTCGCGACGCAGATTCTACCCGGAGAAATCGTCTCCGGCCTCACCGACGGAATTTGGAAGACTCGTCTCGCGGCTGTCGAGCAGCTCTCGGACCTTATAAGACAAATGGAAGTCGCCGACGTAAACACCCAAGTGATCGTTCGAACACTCGGCAAGAAGCCCGGATTCAAGGACACGAATTTTCAGGTCGCCAAGCTGCGTCTCGAGATCGTAAAGATGATGGCCGAGAATTATCCATTCTCGTCGACGACCTCCGAGTATTGCATAATGGACATAACTGAGAAACTGGGCGACGCGAAGAACAGCAACGTCGCCGCGGAGACGCTGACGGCGATAGCCGAGGCGACGAGTTTCGAGCTAGTCGCGAACGAGGTAACGGCCTTCGCTTTCAACCAGAAAAACCCCAAAGTCCAGCAGGAGACCCTTCGCTGGGTGGCGAACGCGCTCCTGGAGTTCGGCTGCACTCTGAACGTGAAGTCTCTGATAGACAGCGTTAAGAAGGCCATCGCAGCGACGAATCCCTCGGTTCGAACGCAGGCGATATCGCTCCTCGGAACCCTCTACATCTTCATGGGAAGGTCCGTCCTGATGTTCTTCGAGAACGAGAAGCCCGCTCTGAGACAGCAGATCGAGCAGGAGTGCGAGAAGCACAGCGGCGAGACACCGCCGGCCGCGACCCGCGGTCCCAAAGTCAAGTCCGGCGGGAGAGCGAAGCTCGACGATCCCGAGGACGAGAGAGGCGAGAACGACGAGCAGATGTGCGACAGCCAGCCGGACATAAACGATCTCCTGCCGAGAGTCGACATAAGCGCTCAGATAACTGAGAGTCTGCTCGCCGAGCTCAACGACAAGAATTGGAAGGTTCGCAACGAGGGTCTCCAGAAAATAAGCGTGATAATCAGCGAGGCGAGGCTGATAAAGGGTTCGATAGGCGAATTGCCCCGAGGTCTGGTCGCTCGTCTCGTCGACCGTAACACTCGGATAGCCCAGACGGCTCTCGGAATTTGCGAGAGTCTCGCTACGGCGATGGGCCCACCGGCGAAGCAGCACATTCGCACGCTCTTCCCCGGCTTCGTCCAGTGCCTCGGTGACTCCAAGAGCTGGATAAGGTCGGCCGCGGTCTCCTGCATAAACACCTGGGGCGACCAGTGCGGCTACAAGGAATTCTTCGAGGCCGAGATGGTGAGCGACGCTCTCAAGGCCGGCTCGCCGACCCTTCGCATCGAGCTGTGGAACTGGCTCTCGCAGAAGCTCCCCGACGTAGCGCCGAGGCAGGTCTCGAAGGAGGAGCTCATGGCTTGCCTGCCGCACTTGTACAGCAACCTCGAGGACCGCAATTCCGACGTTCGCAAGAACGCCCAGGAAGCCGTTCTCGGATTCATGATTCATCTTTCCTACGAGGGAATGGCGAGACAGACGGAGAAACTCAAGCCGGGCTCGAAGAGCGTCGTCCTCGCGGCGCTCGACGCCTCCCGTCCGAATCTCCCGATGAAGCCTTTGCCGACGAAGAAGCAGTCCCTCGAGGAGCCGGCGCAGAAGAGCGTGAAGAGCGGAGGCGCGGTCAAGGCGGCCAAGAGCGCGGTGAAGACGAAGGGAGGGTCCGGAGCCTCCGCGCCCGGCGCCGGACACGCGCAGACCAAAGGCGGAGCTGCCTCGAAGCCGAGCAGCGCACGCAAGAAGGACGACGACGCTGACACGAGTCCGCTGCTTCTCATCAACAATCTCAAACACCAGAGGCTCATCGACGAGCAGAAGCTCAAAATCATCAAGTGGAACTTCACGACCCCGAGGGAGGAGTTCGTCGAACTTCTCAAGGAACTCATGACATCGGCCGGTGTAAACAAGACACTCATCGCCAATATGTTTCACGCAGACTTTCGATATCATCTGAAAGCGATCGAGTCGCTCACCGAGGATCTTCAGGACAACCTCAAGGCCCTCGTTTCGAACTTGGATCTCATTCTCAAGTGGCTCACGCTACGCTTCTTCGACACGAATCCGTCGGTTATACTGAAGGGCCTCGAGTACCTTCAGACGGTTTTCAATCGGCTTATCGAGGACGAATATCACATGCTGGAGAACGAAGCTGCCTCGTTCATTCCTTATCTCATAACCAAGGTCGGCGATCCGAAGGACACCGTTCGCATGGGAGTCAGAGCCCTCTTCAAACAGATCGCTCTCGTCTATCCCGTCAGCAAACTCTTCTCCTACGTCATGGAGGGCCTCAAGTCGAAGAACGCCCGACAGAGAACCGAGTGCCTCGACCAGCTCGGCTCTCTCATCGAGAACTATGGAATTTCGGTTTGTCAACCGACGCCGTCCGCGGCACTTCGGGAAGTCGCGAAACAAATCGCCGATCGCGACAACTCCGTCCGAAACGCAGCTCTCAACTGCATCGTGCAGGCCTACTTCCTCGAGGGCGAACGCATCATAAAATTGGTCGGACAGGTACGGTATTTTTGCAGGATGATTTTCGCGGCCGATCGAAACTTAATTTTTCGTGCGATATCAACGTTTCGTTCAAGGTTGTTCTTTCGAATCTCCCTTTGTGAACTATTCGGATATTTATCTTGGTTTTGCTTTCATCACCGAACTTCATTTAAAAAAACATTTCGTTGTTTCTCCAAATAGATATCCGAAAAGGATCTCTCGCTTCTGGAAGAGCGTATCAAGAGGGCGGCGAAGAATCGTCCGGTTAAATCGGCCTCGTCCACGAGAATCTCAGCACCCACCGCTGCCCTTCCCGTCGCTCCGGTGCAAGACGCCGACGGCGATTACGACGAGGACAACGACGAGGAGGACCAGGACGAGCCCGAGGAAGTTCAGGAGGAACGGTAATTACCCGAGTCCATTGAGGCCATTAATTAATCGCAAAACGCTAATACCATCAACCAAGCTAACCGAACAAGCCACGATGTTTGTTACAAGTTAATTTTTATTTCGTCCTTTTCTCATCAATATTCTATTTTTTTCGGGTGTTGCGCGACAAAACACCATATACGATATGTCGCATCGTACAGGAGTGATAAGCTTGTGAAATCCCCTACGAGAGTGGATGATAAAAGGGTCGAGGAACAACCGGAAATGACCGATGTGGTTGCGCCAGGGTCGGTCACGTGCCCGGTCTCAGACAATAAAGAAGATAAACCATTTACGATCGACGATAACGCTAATCACGATAATACGAAAACGTTTGTGTTCCTCAATAACTTTTTTTTTGTTTTATTTTGTTTCGTCGTACGGTAGCGTGGTGTTGGAAAATGGGTATAGTTTTATTGTTTGTACTCGATGACGGGATTACGCATGAAGGGTTGCAGAGTAGGATCGCGATGATGCGTTGATTTGTCCCTTATGCCGAATGTGAATTGGGTACATTAATGCGTGTGTATATATTTTTGTTGATCTTTTTAAACCGATTTTTAATTGCGACGTCGAAATGAACTTTTTAGGCACACTTCACCCATCACAGAGGCTAAGACTTCGGGACCTTTTGGTTTGGATATGGACTTCCTCAAGAGGATCGAGGAGAGCGCCCCAGTCAGGTGGAAAATGCCCATCCTCGTTGAACCGTGCTGGGATCCGAACGAGGGTGTCAATACGCTGAAACCACCGCCGTCTACTACGTTAGTAGCTAAAAAAAAAAAAAAATCAATGCTGCTAGGACATACGTCAGGGTTTTTTTTGTTTATTTATTTTATTGACGGACTAACTCCTTTACCCGGAACTCAAAGTTGTGAAACGAAAACACGAGGCATATAAAATCTGACTATACTACATAATACATAATACCGAATAACATTTTTCTTTAAGGTGAAGTGTAACCGCTACGAGTGCGAGATAGTTGCAATTTAGCAAATCTCTCAAACCATTTATTTCTTGGGAAAATGATGAGAATGGTGAACTGCAGAATTACTGCGCATAGTTTACCGTTCTCGTTTTTTCCGAAAGATTAACCGTCTTTGAGAATTTTGGATTGCAGTTCTTGTTACCAACCGAGGCGTTGCACTTCACCTTAAAAAAAATTAAGATTTCCGTTTTTTTTTTTCATTAACCCTACAACTCATGACTGGGGTCCGAACGCACCCCAGACGAACGGGAAAAAAGAGCTTTTTGCTGATTTTTCCGGTTTTCGGTTTTCGAATGGGTTTTTCATTAACTAAATTTAAATAAAATCAGATTTCTCGTACGCCATTTTCTTCCTTATGAAAAAACGAAGAAAACTATGTATGAGAAAATTTGTGGCGTGCGTTCGGGCCCCAGTCATGCGTTTAGAGGTAAAAAAAATTAAGTCATGGGTTGTGGGGTTAATGAAAGTATAGACGAATTTGAATGTGAGACAATTTTCTTAGATTACATTTATGTTATATTATTATTTTTTCAAATTTCAAAGCGATAACTAAAACCCGCTGACATAAGAAGATTCATTGTGTTTTCCTCCAGTGTCATATCGCTGACTCCACCGAAGCTTACCGTGTCGAGAACCGGATTGTTATCGCCGGTAACGATAACCCCTACGAAGGACGATTGGCTGGAACGAACGATCCTTTCCATCGCCAGCCTCGATCTTCCGACCGCCATTCAGTCGATGAATGCGGTTGAAAACGTAAGTGTTTCTCGTTAAACCCCTCTCACCCCTTTATAATACGATCTATTTTTTCAGCTATTGCAAACGCACCAAGTATCGATGATCCAAATGAAGGA
The DNA here is from genome assembly GCA_964017025.1 of Stenichneumon culpator. Classification (NCBI taxonomy): domain Eukaryota; kingdom Metazoa; phylum Arthropoda; class Insecta; order Hymenoptera; family Ichneumonidae; genus Stenichneumon; species Stenichneumon culpator. The sequence goes on along the minus strand of OZ024770.1, from coordinate 1,130,023 downwards.
GGAAAAGTTCATAAGCTCGGTGAGCATGCAGCTGAAACTTTTGCAGACTTATCCGCTGACCCCGGAGAGCAGCGAAGTGGCGAAGGGTTTCCGAACGGCGTTCATGATGACGCTTTCGGTGCGTGAGTGGGGAGTGGTTAATACTCTGTAAGCGTTCGTTTAATTAGCGAGTGATTTGCAAATCGCTTCTTCATTCAGTTCTATGGTTCGGGAGTTCTCGGGAAGAACGTACCTCCGATGCATCTTCAGGAGCTCGTTCATCAGATGATAACTCTCCTCGCCGAGAATAAGTTGGAACGCTTGGATCAGTCGGACGCGTACACGAGAGTTATAAATAACATAGTCGTTAAAATAATCGATCATTCTAATCACACGACGATCATATGGTGAGTGCTTGGTTTCTTTTTAAATAGTTGAACAATATTGTTAACCCTACAAATCATTACTTAATTTTTTACCTTTAAACGCATGACTAGGGTCCGAACACACCCCACGCTTTTCTTGATCATAAAACCGGTTCTATGCTGATAAACAGACTTTCTCATACATGGTTTTCTTCGGTTTTTTCATAAGGAAGAGAATGGTGTACGATGAATCTGATTTTATTTACATTTAGTTAATGAAAAACTCATTCGAAAACTGACAATCAGAAAAAATCAGTAAAAATCTCATTTTTTCGCGTTCGCGTGGGGTGCGTTCGGACCCCAGTCAGGAGTTATACGGTTAAATAGTGCTAATGAACTTTAATTTCAGCGTGTTGATAAGACTATTGCACGGATGTGCCGAGTCCAACGGACCGCCGAAGTACGAGGAACTGGTGATGAAATGCTTGTGGAAGATCGTCAAGACGATTTCAAATTGGGCCGGTGACCTGGATTACGACACGATTCTCCTCGAAGTGCATCACTTCTTCAAGGTTCGAGAGATCGAGCAAACGGCGTCTCTTGAGAATGGTTGTATAAATGTGTTTCTTTCCGCAGGATTATCCCTCCTCTTGGTGGAAGAAACGACACTCCGATATGCCGCTGCGTACGATAAAAACGGTGCTCCACAGTATGACTAAAGTGAAAGGTAGCACGATTCTCAGTCACATGACGAAGATAAATAATACTCAAGAATCCGAGTTGCACTCTTACTTGGATCGCTTAATCGCGGTGAGTTGATGCGTTTGCACTACAATAATCGTAATCGGAAGAATTAATAGTAATTAATAGAACAAATCTGTGCAGACATTCAAACCGGACGACATCAGCTCTGGAACGAGAACAATAACGAGATCCTCCGGTCAGGGAAGACCACCAAAACGGCTGTCTAAGTTTACCCACGAACAACTTTCCGAGATATTCAAGAAGATAGGCTCCAAGCATCAAGTTCAAGAGGTCAGCTGCAGCGTGTCCGATTTGGACGCGATATTATAACATTAACGAAAAATCTGTTTAAATTTTTTAAATGTTTTAAAATACATTTAAAATGTTCCCCAGGGATTAACACAGTTGTACGACTTCAAACTTCAATATCCAGAAGCAGACGTTCAGCCGTTCTTGGTGAAGTCGCATCAGTTCTTCCAAGATTTCATAGAACGAGGACTCAAGGACATCGACCAAGCGCGAAAGAGTCAGAATATTAACACTCAGTGTAATAATCAATATACAACAGGTAAAGAATACAACAATAACTGTCCGGCTGGTTTATAATAGTATTGTTCCTAACGCATGCACGTAAAATTCCGCTTTCCGTTCCGGTGAAGTGTGCGCAGAAAGGCACTTCGTCGCTTCGCGGACGCGACAAATACTGTGCATGCGTACAAATCCCATATGGTCTTTTTTCCAGCACTAGTGCGGTAAAGTGCCTTTCTACGCACACTTCACCGGAACGAAAAGCGTGCTTTTCGTGAATTTGTTAGGACAATTATGTGAGTGGCATGGGAGTAGAAAAGGGAGTTCTGACTCGTGTGAATGCCGCACTCGTCAAGAACTCCCTTTCTACGCCCTTGCCGTACAAATAACTATTGCGATACAAGTGGGGTAAAGCGAACTTTATACGCACGCTGTGAAGTGAGTCGCACGAGCCGAAAGCGAGTGCTCCCTGTGGTATGAGTGCGGCGAGTTACGAATGACTTCACAGTCCGCGTATGATGTTCGCTACACGGCACTAGTATCGCATAATATTTTCTGTAACGAATGCAGAACTGCTACTTCGTGCCCGCTGATTGTGATGCTGTACAGCCAGAGTGCGTAAAGTATGAGACGCGTGCGTAAAGTCCGAGACGCGTGCAATAAAGTAAAATTGGCCCGATGTGCGCATGCACTGGGTATTTATCGTACACTTGGCTGTAAAGCGCCACTTACGCCACTCTCGGCAGGCACGAAAAGTAGCGCTTTTCATGCATGAGTTACATAAAAAAGCAACTGGTTACAATGTATCTTTTGGTATAGAATCTCCCTTGGAACCCACAAGTATTAACGCCGACAACAAAGTCGTAATGGATCCCATTCAACGGCTAGAGAAATTGAGAGCTCTGGAAGCACAATATCGGGCGAGCGTATCCACCCAATCGAATCATACATGAGATCTGCGAAGTTATTATGTTGCCCTGGGTAAGAGCTCATCAATTATCTTTGAATTGACGATTCTCGATAGATTTTAATCTCTGTCACGAGGTGTATTATTATTATTATTATTATTATTATTATTATTATTGTTGTTGTTGGTTGTTCCAGAACTGAAGAAATAACGAGAAATCATGACAGCAATTGGCTCGAACTATGTACCTAATAATTGTTCCCATGAATGTCCAATAAGAGATTGTCTGTACGAGTTATGAACTATTACGTCATCAAGTAGTTGTGTATAGTCAACACTTATTAATTATATATTAATGTGTTATATTAATCGTATTTATGACTATTCGTAGAGAGGGATGCATGTAAACGCCGTAGAGCAGAGATTCCGCGTCCAAGTTCGTTTGAAATGCATTTTTTTGTAGTCTTGTTTATAATTGCGTTATTTTTTTAAAAAACTAAAAACAATTAGCTGTAACACGAAACTGTTTGCTTGAAACGATTAGTGACGACATACAGCGTGGTGTAATATCCCCTTACTGAGCTCTATACACACACTGCAGTCGACTTGTAATAAAAGTGTTCGCATTATCAAAAGGTTTTTCAATGTTTATCATCCGTCTTAAGTACGACCATGGAAATATGATTATTTTCATGCCGGATGACCAGAAGTAACGTTATACCGGAAATACGTCACTTCCAACGAAAACCGACCCGACAAAATTGTAACATATGGAATAGGATTTCCTACTAAAGAAATCGTATATAATAATAGTAATGCCAATAATTATTTATTACTATTAATTATTAATTAATCATTTTTTTTTACAAACAGTGTACTCAATGAAGTCACAGGCGATTATGGTTTTCGGCATTAGGAATTCCATTTCATATGCTATAATTTTGAGAGGACGGGTTTCATAGTATGTGTAATGGAATTCTATTCGCATTGCCTTATGGCATAAAATGACAAAAAAAAACCCGGCGATAACGCAAGCGTGTGTTTCAAGTAGCTCACCGCTGATATTCCAAATAACCCGTCGATGGCGCCGAGATAGACAAGAAACGTCACCGTGTCGGAGCGGTGGCTGTCCCTATCGTACCATTCACGCTTTACGACACGTTTATCTATCTGCGTGTAAGTATGTGAGTGCTTGTAGATATTGAAGAAATGCGTTTCCTAACGTTAAAAAATCCTAATGCCTGCGAATGCGTTTCTAAACGTAAAAAAAAAAAAAAAACTAACAATTCCGATAAGTTTCTTTTTTGGCTCTAAAGCTGAATATGTTTAGATCGATATGGTTGCAATTGTTTTCTGAGCATATTTTAATATGAAATGTTGGAGTTTTTATCTCAGGTTATTGATTCTTAAAAAAAAGTTTACATTGAATTACCAATTGCATTACAACGTTGCAAAAGGGGTTTTCCCCTGTAAATCTACGAATACATAAATAAATAAATAAACAATCGAATGGGATACTTTTCTGACGCACAATTACCATATTCGCAATGAAAACTTAATTTATTTTTTCTCGCGATCTCCTCGTTCCCCTCCGGACAATGAGATATCGCATACAATCATTAAACCTCGGCGCCCAGTCTCGTTCGAAAACGATGAAAAGATTCGCTGAACCCCACAGGCCTTAACTCCTGAAAGGGAAAAAATAAAAAATAAAATACATGTTATACGAACTGCACGATGGATATTTAAGGTAGTTTTGTCGCTTGGTGTTCATTGCGCATAAGTTCGAGAAAAATTAGATAAAATTGCGATTGCGAATCATTTCAAAATATGATTAACAAACTGACGAAAAAAAAAATTGATCAACAAATTTCCCGGAAACCCAACCTTTAGTTTAATGAAAATGATTCGTTCATTTTTCTGAATATGTATGAACTTTTTCAGATTTTTAAATTTGTTTTGAATTTTTTTTTTATATGGAAAAAATGTGTTTAAAATCACAAAATTCAACGCAAATTTAAAAATCTAGAAAAATTCATGTGTATCCAGATTTTTATTAATTTGTTAATAACATTTTGGGTTTATCATTATGCGAAATCAATCTTTGCAGTACCTTTAATATGCATGAATTCTTTCAGATTTTTATACCATCCAAAAGTAATTGCAATTTTATCTCATTTTTCTCAAACTTATGCAGAATGAAAACCAAGCGACAGAACAACCTTAAGAAAATACAATGGATCGGTCGAAAGGCAATCACCTCTCTTCGGGACTCTTTCTCTTGGGCAGCATGCTCTCCAATTCTCCATTCTCGCTCATCTCCCTGACGATGTCGAGTCCGCCGAGTAGTTCTCCGTCGAGGTACAGCTGAGGATACGTTGGCCAGTTGCTGAATTTCTTGAGGCCCTCCCTGACCGCGTTGTCTTGGAGAATGTCGAAGCTCTGATAATCGGCCTTGCAACCATCCAGAATAGAGACTATCGTGCGAGAGAAGCCGCACCGGGGATTTGCCGGATCTCCCTTCATGAACAGCATGCATGGGGCTTTATTCACGAGTTTCTTGAGTCTCTCCTGGAGACTCGTTTCTGGCTTGCTAACGTCGTCGTTTACAGAATTTTCCGAGACAAGACGTTCCTTGACCTTGTCGGCCAGTGCGGCTGGATTCGCACCGTCGACCCTGTCGTCCACAGTGCCGTTCCTCATCAGGAGAACGGTCGGCACGGCGGTGACTCCGTATTTCAGCGAAATCTCGGGCACGTCCTCGGCGGCGACCTTGGCAAATTTCGCTCCCTTGTAATCGCTCGATCTCGTCATGTCAGCGAGAACTTCGTTCATCTGAGCGCACTGTGCAGCCCATTCGGCACAGAAATGAACGACCGCGAGTTCCTTTGACCTGATAATTAAAAAAAAAAGGAATTTAATTTTTATGCATAGATTGATAAGGCGATGTTTCGAGCCGGGTTATCTGTGCGCGAACGCTGATCCGAAGCAGAGGTGAGGTTAAGGGTGAGACTAAACTTATTCTATCGTCCCCCGAGGGGGTTAACTCACTTGACATATTCCTCGAATTCAGTGAGGCTCGTCAATTCGGTTAGGGCCATCGTGTTAACTTATTCTACGTGACTCTGCGCTCGGAATCGCGAAACTTTAGACGACAACGAAATCGCAGGATGCGTTTCTCCGGGTAGAAGTGCGCGAGTCCCTGCGCTTGCTCGATTACTGTGAATGAATGAAACTAAATGAAACAGGGCTGTCGGTATGTACGGAAAGATGGGACATAGTGTAGGGGCGATAGGCGAGCACGGTGTTTGAGTCTGGAACTACGGAATACCCGGTTCGGCTTTCGATGTGAAACAAACCGTCTCAAATTATTATCTATAGAAAATTATTAAACCATCTCAATGAAACATGATGCAATCATTCCTATCGAGTGATTATTGATTCTCCTATCGAGTGATAATCACTACTAGCGATTTACCTTGCGACCGTCACAAGACCGTTAAATGACGCGTGCAAAAATTACCGATTATTTGTGATTATTCAAAGTTGCCGCCCCATGCGCATGCTTCGAGTTTCGTCGATCGGTAATCGAACTGCAGTGAAACCTCGGCTAATTTATCCTACCCTACTTATCAGCCTCTCCTAAATTATAGAACGAACTTTTGAAAACTTAGAACTTTCTGCTCGAAGACATTCTAATAATCGGCACGCGCATGCGCACTGATTACTCCTACCGGGTACATCGCGTTGTAGGTATGGTAGGTATCGTCGTAGGATTAAGAGACGCGGTATAGCGTCTCGATTATTATCCACTAGGTACACTCGAGCAGCTATTAGAAGCAAAAAGCGCGAGATACGCTCGACGAGCGGAATGTAACCAATAGCAGTGAGAAACCACTTGGTGCGATGGTGAACGTGACACGCCGCGTAACGCCGCTACGCACGCTCCTGTAACATACTGCTGACCCGGCTGTGAGTCAAGTGGGAACTAAAAGAGAGAAAAAAAAACGCACACACACACGAAACTGTCGCGACGCACCTCGCCCACAAAAAAGTTGCACAGATGCGCGGACGCGCCGTCACGTGCGACACTTTTTCTACGTGCCGCGGGTACACGGAGAATGTCCAAATCGTTATCGCGCATCACGGCCCTCGAAGAAATCTCGAATTGGAGTACCAACGACGTTCTGTCAATTTTGCGGAAGGTAAGTTCCGCGGCGAGCGTCGTACCTTCTTTTTTAAATGTAAATACCTCGTCGCGACGTATTATTTCTCATTTTATTATTTCCTACACCCAATTCGTCCGGCACCGCCTTCCAGTTCTCGTGTATCTCGAATACTGTTGTGTACGCCGCACCTGTCGCGTACCGTGCGCGTCGAACGATTCATTCGTTGTGAGGCGGAAGAGTTATATTTTTTTTGTTCATTACTATTTATCCGTCGAATGAGTTAAACAAATTTGTGTCGTGCAAAAGAAGAATATTACGTAGGTGAGACCTATAATAATAGTTCATTGAACTTTCGAATGTTAGGAAACGAAATTGAATATCTTCATTGATACTCGGGTCAACGATCGAAGCGACTTCGCAACGAACGCCTTCCAACTCTGAGACTTTGACACTTGCCGAACGTTTTGGTTCTTTTTTTTCTCTCTTAGGTTTCCGCCCTACCAGGCACGTTATGCAGTGTTCCGCGCATACGATATTTCTGTACTCAGCTGCGCGTATCTTTATCGCTGTCTGTTTATAGAATACGTGTGCGATTTATGGTGAACGTCGGAAATTGCGCGACGTTCTACGCTGGCGTATGAATGTTTCGCTGATGTATAAAAATAATTATAAAAACTAGAAAATCTCGATCGTTTGTTACAGAATGGTTTGGAGGATTGTTGCAAGGCCGTGCAGAAGCGTCAAGTCGACGGTGACGAGTTCTTGGTGAGTTTGTTGTAGACTCGTGTCGCCTAGTTCTTTTTTTTTATCCAACGATAGATAGAGACTGATATTTACGTTTCGCATCACCGCTACTGTTGTCGTTGGGACAAAGAATAACCTTAGCGTTATCGGTCTAATGACTCGCGATCGAGATTATTCGTGCCCGATCGTACCAGTCGAGATCGCAGGAGCGCATTCGGTGTAACCGAATCGCGGTAACGCGACGCGCATAAAAAATTCGCCAAGCGTGCACGCAGACTCGACAAATCCGAAGCCGGTAGAACCGTGAATTACGATCGCGGCCGTGGAATATTTTCGCTCGGACCGGACAACTGTCGAGTGCCGCCGACTGTTGTTTTTTTTTTCGACTTTGATACGGCCGCCTTTAATGGATGCTAATTTCTTGTAATTACTGATGTCATCCTTCCAGCACTTGACCGAGGGGAAACTGGCGCTCTGGAAGAGCGATCTAACACGGCCGTTAACATGGTACGCTCCCTTGTACTTTTTTTCTTCATTAATTTTCAATAAGTAACTTTGATAATTCATTAATTTGAGTTATTAAAATTATTAAAGTTATTAAAATTATTGAAATTATTAAAATTATATTACAATGGTTAAATTGTTAATTTATTAAATAGGAGCAGTGAATTTATCGACAATCTATAACATGGAACAGTTTTTGATAGATAACAAACTTAAATCATACTACCAATTGACCATTCACTGAAATCTTTAGCCATGGTCTTTCATCCATTTTTAAAATATTTTGATAAGTATCGATAATTGAAATTAAATTCGCCAGTTTATTTCTTCATTGATCATTCTTTTGAGTTGCTGTTAATTTATTGAAATTATTAAAATTATTAAAATTATTAAAATCATTAAAATTATTAAAATTATTAAAATTATTAAATCATTTAAAAAATGTTACTTCAGGAATTTGTGGAGATTCGTGGAGGAGCTGAAAAAGTCGCCAGAGCAGTATGTCGCGGAGAAGAGGTCGCCGGAGGCAGGAAGCGAGGAGGCGATGAGCGACTCGGGTTCGTGGGGAACGGATTTCGAGGACGACGTCGACGAGGAGGACGGCCAGCCGGACGTTCAGCGGGTCGGTGCGAGCGTCAACAACGGATTGACCGTCGGTGCGATCGAGGTTTCGTCGCGCAATACCGAATTTCGTAACAGTCTGATGTTGTTTCGCGAGAATGAAAAAACATCGCGGGAGAACAGCAATTCCGTCGTGAACGAGAAGCGTTCGCGCGCGGCGAGAAACGAGGCGACGGAGAGTACTTACACTAACTGCGAGACCGACGTTGATTCGCCGGAAGACGAGAGCACCTACGCTAATTGCGCCAAAGCGGAGACGCGCGTCGCGGCGCCGAAAAAGGTCTCGAATCTGCATGCAAAATTCGAGAAGAGTCTGGCCGAGCAGTTGAAGGAGCAGCTGAGACTGAGAAACGCCCGGAAACCGTCGATCGGCCCGAAACCGGAAGTCCCGAGATCGGAAATATTTCCGCGTACGCAGCCCCAAAAATCGTTTCTTCACGATGTGGTGCCGGCTCTGCAGCAGCAGCAAGTTGCCACGGAAAAATCGATCTCGTCGATCCCGGAAGCGGAGAGGACCAAGTCGATCGAGAGACCGGAAAACGATCTGCCGAGACCGCCGGTCATGCTGAGAAACTTCGATCTCGTCGCCAATCTGCCGATGCGAACGGAGGAGAGCGAGGACGAGTACGAGACCTTCGACGAGCAGATAATCGAGCAGAATCAGAGGCTGTCGATCGCCCGGGTGGACAGCAAGCAGAGCCTCAGCAGCGCTCGGCAAAGCTCGTCCGAGAGCATCTACAAGACTCCGAGTACGACGAGTCAGGACAAGCAGGAAGAGGATTACGAGATTTATGAATCGATAACGGAAACAGTAAGTTCGGATCTTTTTGGGTTTTTTTTCTTTCACTGATGACCGGGCTGAGCGACGTGGATTTTTTGTCGACGGCTAAACATCCTCTTAGGATGTATGCCTGAGAAGAAAATATTTTCCGGCAAAATAACGCGTCCACAAAAAATGTCGTTGTTGGCTGTGCCGAAAATAATTTTTTAACATTATTTAAAAAAATTTATTTGATATTCGTATGGACGGACAAACTGTAGTACAAATCTAAAATACTTTCTTATTTCAACGAATTTTATTATTATTTTAGGAAAACAATAATACTTATAATTACAATTATATATTTGTTACCGATCTCGTATAGAATTTAATATGCACTTGTAAATTTCAGCCGGAGGACAATGGCTATTACCCGCCATCGATCGACAGAGAAAAGCCAACGGAGCAAGCTCCGCCGCCCTTGCCAGCGAAACCCACCAGCTCTCCGATTTCACCGTCGCCGACGCCGACGCGTTCGCTACCGGAGAAAATTAATGGTAGGTTATCGATCGCAACCCGGCACTCTCGAAATCCTCGGTACTCCCAATAATCTCGCGTCAGCTTCGAGAGAGCATCGGACCGAGGGTTGCCGTGAAAAAGAAAAATTTTCGAGGAACAAAAAACAGCGGGCCTCGTGGATGCTGGCGGTGCACAAGCGATTGTGCGCGACGGCAACACATGGACCGCAACTGGTGGTTCGCGGGTCACTTCGCATTTTAATTCTCACGAGACGGCTTCAACGACGATTCCGGCCAACCTCATTCTCTCGGTGTCTGGCGAAAGACGAGCATCCGCGTTCACTCGCGGTTTCATCGCGATAATTACTTAATTAGTATCGCGAAGATTACGCGTTGCATCGGGTCGGCGAACTTTCGCCGACGATTACGGAAACGCCACGGCGATGGTGTTTCGCCTCCGCGGAAATCGCGTTTAGCTCTGGGCGTGCACTCTCGCGAGGGATAATTTAATTCACGCGTTTCGGAGCATCGTCGAGATTGCGGTAGAATCGTTAGCGTTCGTCTCTCGAAAGTGGATCACACGACACAGTGATGGTATGTGCTCCTGCTTCTATCTGAGACTCTGCGGGCAACTCTTGGGGGGTCTCGGGGCTCGTCTAGCCGACGAAGTTTCCGATATGATCGTGAAAATCAAGAGAGGATTGTCCAGATGTTGCTACACTCGACCTCCCGAACCACCAGGTATTCAATTATACTTGTCTATTCAGCGCGGTTCGATCAATCATTTTCATGGTGGTCGCGGTCAGGGAAAACCGGGAAAAGTCAGGGAAATTCAAAATTGGTCAAGGAAAAAAGTAAATTGTCGCCGAACCTTCTATGAATAAATAAAAAGCACATAAGAGAAAGTGTTGAAAAAAATGTCACATACAAACACTCTTCATAGAGCTATAATTTACATCGTACGTAGACCAATTAATTCACTTTTATTTCAAAAAAATTAATTGTAGAGTATTATAAGTAACACAATAATTGTTGCGTTGTTCATTATCAGTCAAACATTACACTTAGGAAACTAAACTCTTTAATAACGCATTATCATGTAACGTGATTCATTAATTATCAACCCAATGTCGAACCCATTCATCGCATGAAAAAATAAGCTTTCGTTATCGTTAGCATCAACGCTGATTGGGGAAATGTGTTATCAGAGCTCCGCTTCTGATCAGGAGGAATTTTGATCTCTTTCACGGCCGTTATGGCCATGTGAAAGTTGTACCACGTGACATATGAGTGCGAGAGAGATAGATGCATTTTTCGAATCAATGCCATTTAAATCTGGTTGACGTTTCGGATAAAACGGAAGCATCATCGGAAGCGGTATTAAACTGTACATCCGCTAATGCTTAGCTTTTTCCCGAAAAATCTACACTCTCTAAATCGCATTATTTAGAGATTTTGGTTACCGCCTGAGTCGTTTCACATGTCCTTACGAATAAGAAATCAGCTTATAGCAAGCGTTGTGGGATTTTTGCTCTCAATATGCTGCAATCTCGTGCTGAAACTATTGTTTCAATATTGCTGGCAAGCAAACAGCCAAGCTTGGTGCCAAGCAATTGCCCTTGGTTGCCCGTGCTCCGGTTGGCAGTCTGAGCTCGATGGGAATTTTTTTTCTTCTCGGTTGTCGATGCTTGTTTTTTTTTGTCGTAAGCGCCCTGCGATGGAAATTTAAATGCCGACTCTTCGAGTTAAAGACCTATTTTTAAGCTACTCGAGAGAGATTTATTTTTCACCCCATGCCGAGAAGGACCACCACGTCGCTCCGATACGCTCGACCTTCCTCGCGCGCAGATCCCAACTTTCCCATCAGTTTTGTTTCTCCCTTCGGCCGGATAGGACATTCGCTCGCAGAGTGATTTTTTCATTCTTATTTCTTCCATCGCGCAACGAATTGTCTTCTCGGTCACGTTCCTCCGCCGAGTACTTGGTCACAAAAAAAAATATCCGACGAACTGACCTCCGGTGATATATTCGTGAAAATTGAACAATTTTTTTTTTCACCATGGCGACTTTGGTGGGCAATTCGAAGAGATTGGTGTCCATGAACACGGCGAATCGTCGTCAAGCGAGCTTGTCCGAGTGCCTGACCCAGGCGACTTTGACCCAGGCGCGACTGAATCTAGCGAGTTAGCATCGTCAATTTATTTTATTAATTTAATTCATCAATTCTATCTGACAAATTGTAAACAAAAAAAAATTATCAGAATTTTTTAACTGAACTATTATACACTTGCGAGGTTGCTAAAGCAAAAGTGACGCCAATTCTATTCGATATATGTTCTTCGTGTTTGACTCGGATTGAATAATCGATTATCAAAATCGTTGTGCGTTGACTCACTAGAGATAATCCGTTAACGCCGAATTTGATTTATTTTTTCAGAGCGATCGCCGGATAAGAAATCAGCCACGTTGCCGCATTCGGGAAGCGGCACATCTCTCTCTGCTGAATCGCGGGCCACAAGACCGCTCCCACCGCCGCCCGACAAACAGTCTTACATGGATTCCGCGTGGTTTCACAATGTCACGAGAGAACAGGCCACGGCGTTGATTAAAGACCGTAAGCACGATACACAGTCGAGCGTCGTACTTTCGATAAAAAAATCTTTTATTCATAGTTAATTTTTTTTTTTTAATAAAAGGTGCATATGGGAACGGACAGAACGGATATTTCCTGCTGAGGCCATCGACTTCGCACCCCAACAATCCGCTGGCTCTCGTGCTCTGGTTCAAGGACAGAGTTTACAATGTTCCCGTACGCAAGAGGCCCGACAACAGGTGAATTGTTTTCTCTTTTCATTTCTTCAATACTTTCGTCCCGTCGCACACGGGACGAATTCGAAGAGTATCGAGCAAATCGTACAGTCGATCCGAGTACGCAAGCTCGATACTCTGGAATGCAGATTTTCTTTTAATTAACATTTTCATTATATGTTTATTTATTTTACGTGAACAACGCTTTTGCACACGTATTTTTGTTTAAATCCGTCACCCAATATAATTTTAAGAGGCAAAGAACAAATATAAACGTCTAGTCTATATCTAATTATTTATTTATTTATTTAATTATCGTAGACGGGAGAAATCCCTTTTTTCATTTTAACAAGTTACTAAATCTTTTATGTTTATGTATAAAGAAAAAACATGAAAATATTTCACACTTTGTGCGCCAAAAAAGAAAAAAGTTATTTGGAGTAGAAAACAAATGGTAAACCCTTGACTAGTAAATGGCTAAATTACGCACAGCGAAGAATTTGTCTTGACACTACAGTCTCGAAGTTTTAAATATTTCTCTCAGAGAAAAATACTCAAAATTAAGGAGCATTCAATATATCGACAGCCAAAGACAAAAAAGCGTATTGCCCATGATGAAGTACTCACAGAGATACTCTGAGATACTCACAGATGCTTACAGTTACTTACAGTTACTCATAGAAATACTTAGAGAAATACTTAGATGTATACTTGGAGAAATTCTTGGAGAAACACTTGGAGAAATACTCAGAGGTACCCCAGTTACTCATACATATTTACAGACATGCTCACAGTACTCATAGACATACTCATAAATGTTCATAGATCCTCACAGATACTTATAGAAATACTCATAGATACTTGGAGATACTCCCAGAGCCTCGCAGTACTTATACACACTTTCCCCTCTCGCACCGTAATTGTCAACGAATGTCTGTGAAAATATTAGGTAAATTACAGAAGCACGGTCAGGTCTGGCCTATTTAAAGAAAACCCAATGTGAGCCCGCGAGTCACGCGAGCCACTATAACTCGCTAGTTTTTTCAATAATCAACATCTTTATTATAAAAACATAATTCTATGCTCGCAGGTACGCACTGGGTTCGGCTAAAGTGAACGAGCAATCGTTCGCGAGTGTCGATGAAATCGTAAAGTTCTACTCGAGGGAGGAGCTGGTTTTGCACACCGGTGGAGTACAAACTGGTAGTACCAAATTGACGGATACGCCACCAAAGTAAAGTATACAAAGTCGCTCGTAAGTCGGCACAATAATCTGTACAGCGAGAAACAGAAAACGCGCGCCCAAGCCATGTTTCTCCGATCGAGTGATGCAGCTCTCTATATAATCTCGGCGGTGATCTCTTCGTGCAGTTTTATTCGCAACACAGAGAGAGACACGCCACGGTTTGGCGTCGATCATCGAAGTCACGATTATCGCGCTTTAGTTGAAACTCCGCCGGCGATAAATTGTATCTAGTATATTTTCAAAGTGTGTACGCATAAAAGCTTTTCACCGCAAACGGCTGATGCACATATCGTGCACCTCATTTTTTTTTAACAGCCACAGCCTTCGACATATCGTTGTTTGTAAATTGCACCGCAAAGGATCAAATGAGGCGTCAAAGATCGATCATGTTATTCGAGTCACTGAAAAATACGATATTTACTCAAGAAAACGTATATCTAAAGGGGCGCACAGTTAATATGTAAATTGTTCGTGAAAAACTCATCCAATCTGTAATCGCAATTAGATTATACGACGCGCCATTCGTTAAACCTCGCGCAAGCGCGTGGAGGCTCAAGATCATGAAACTGCAAGTATTTAACTACAAGTGAAATATCGAATATACGAGTATACTACATACATATATTTCTATACAATGCATTTACGACATCGCAAGCGAGTGAAGGGGGAAGAAGTCACCCGAAATTGTGAGTCTTATTTTTTGAATAATGTAAACTGTAATAATTTGAGAAAAAAAAAATTGTGATTTTTATACGAAGCTAGATGTTAGATTTTAAAGGAGGGGGCTTTAGTGAATCACCAGAGTCACTGTGTGATCAAGGTCAGTACGACTGTTATTGTGTAAGAAATAAAAATATGTTTTTCTATTCACACTGCGTTATCCATCCTCGAACCGGCAAGTGAAATTCGATCCGCAAAAAAAAAACTACCGAATGGTACTTTGGGATAAGTATCGTTTGTCACGTGACCGCCATAAGATTGCCCGCTCGGACCGTCGAGATAGGGCGATTAAGGTTATACGGCACATGATCGCCGTTTCTTAATGGTGGGAGGGCATGTTACTAGCAGTGATCGAGGCCTAGATATCTATTCATATACAAGTTCGAAGCTCCTTCAATTCTTAACGTCTTCGAAAATCTATGGGCATAGCCCGATTTTTTTTTTTTTAATGCGTCCCTAATAATGTTGTAATGTTACTTTCGAAAGAAAATTTTTATACAGTAGTCTGGAAATATATATATATATATATATTTAAAGAATGTTGCTGTTCCCGCGGCACTATATGCAGCGCATGCTAATTGACGCAACTTTAAACTCGTGTATCTCGGAATCCATGTGGAGAAAAAATTATTAGAAATTCTTCAAAAAAGCCTCGTTTATTGCTTTATAACACATGTTATTTTTAGTTTCAAAAGTAGAAAAGTTGCTGTGTGATGTGTTCCCTTAACAGCGTCAATAAATTTGGCGGCCTTAGGTCGTCCGCGCATACACGGAACAATCGCGCCGCCGATGCAGATTCCGCTCTTATCGCCCGAACGAATAGCGATAATTGTAGTTGATAATGAACAACACCCAATTTCCTCGAAGTTGCAACTTCCAGCTTCGTTAAATATGCGCGCGAGGGAGAGAGAGAGAGAGAACCGTGCTGACATACACATGAAAATACAAAATGAATAGCGAACCATAAAATAAACAAGCCGAAAACAAAGCCTAAATAATACCTTAACACTACCTTAGTGTGTATAAGAAGCACACTAAAACAAAGCAGAGGCAAGATAACGAAAAAATACCGAAAATAGAGCAATACGTAAAATAGAAGTTGTGAGAACAACTAAACAAAATAAGAAGCGAAGAGAGTAAGTAAAGAATATAAAGAAACAAGCAAGGTAAGCAAGAAAACAAAAATACAATTAGAGAGAGAGAGCGAGAGGAAAAAAAACCCGAATGAATCATTCCAACATCCTGTGGTAGGAATTTCCGTAAAAATCGATATCAGCGTGCGACACAGAATTATTTATACCCGCGTCAGTCGCGTGTAAAAAATGCAATACGCGAACGAGAATTTTCAACGAACAAGCAACGATTTCCCGTGCAATCCCTTCAATTCTATATAGAACGAACGATGCGCGATCGATCGAACGATATTGCGTGTTAGATATCACAGTCGGGGATGTTCATGCAGCAATCCGAATGACGCGATTGCCGAGGGAGCGTGATCGATCGGTATCTGTTGAACCGACTGATTGTAAGCGATAAGCCGATAAGCGAGCGAAAATACGCAGATAACGAAAACCCCTCAGGCTTAATTTAAAAATGATTTTCTGTTCCCTTAAAAATATTTTATTCAGTTCTTCGGGCTTGCGTAACGAGTTTTGCTCGATCGTAACCAAAGTTTCTGGTTAGTTGATAGCGACGCAGTCGTAGCCAATGCGGCACGGCGGACGGGAGAGGGAGTGCGAGAGGAGAGAGACGTAAGAGATCGCAGTACGAGGCGCACGTCCCAAAGCAAAACAGTGGCCGAGGACCGTGCGTGAGACATATCGAGCGTGTCGTGCGCGGGGCCTCTTCGTTAAGTGTTGATAAGTGATCGTCAATTGAAGGCATTATTCGTAGTTTCACTTTGAGCCTTTCATGAGTGCAATGGGCGAGGAGCTCGGTGCGTTGTTGATCGGGCAATAATCGCGGCCTCGGTAACCGCGAAAATTTGTTCCATCGACGGTGTTCCTTCGCACCGCGCCGAGAGGCCGAACACTCTCTTCGTGCCCAAATGTCTCGGGATGGACTGTCGCTTGTGACATGACTCACTGAGCGGACTCCACGAGAGAGAGAGAGAGAGAGAGAGGGCGGATTCTGCGGGGAGGGCACGACGATGACCCGTTGACACGGCGCAAACGGTGGAAGACAGATGAGAAACCCGTCGTCGAGACATGGACGATGAACAACAGACGACCAGAGAAGCGAACAAGATTTGCGGTGTGTGCGGCGATCGGGCACTCGGTTACAACTTCAACGCGGTGTCCTGCGAAAGCTGCAAAGCTTTTTTCCGAAGAAACGCGCTGAAGAACAAGGTAACGAACTTGACGAAACCGGCACGTCCAAACTTTTGATCGCAACGTCTCGATTTTTGCTTCTATTATTATTATTATTATTATTATTAAACTGCAGAAAGGAACACTTATAAAATCTGCATCTCGTTAATTGAATTACATTTTTCTTTTTGTTTTGCTTGTTTGTTTGTTTGTTTATTAAACGGATTTCTCCTTTACAGTATTTTTTCTTTTACGTATGCCTTAGGCCAAGATCGACGTTACTAAAATATGCTATTTTACCAGTATAAAACATTTTTTTCTTTTTTTTCATTTTTCTGCCTTAACTCTATATCACATTTATCTTATGACTAAATATCGCTACGTCACTTTTCTCTTATAACTAAATATAATTTCGAATCAAACCGAAGAACCTTCTCCTTAGCACTTTTCAGGAAACTGCTGAGCGGCAGACCTGTGTAGCGAAGCTCTGGGTTCGCATTACCCAAGCTAACTAATCGTGCCACCGTAAAGTTAGCAGAAAAAACGGAGACATCGTTTTTCTCATACAACTTTATAGTCTCCATGTCGATTCTTCAAAATTGTCCTCATCAATAAATATCCTTCTCTAGCTTCGCTCAACATTTCCTGCAAACTCATTTCCGTTCGACGCTCCGTCTGCAACTTGCAAGTTTCTATTTTATTTCCCGCTCTAATATTAATTCATTTATTATATATTCTTTTCCATGAATCCATATTTTTTGCATTCGTAATTTTTTTTTGCCTTTACTTGAAACTACCACAAGATTTCATTTCTGGTAAATAAGCTGATCATTAGCTTCGACTAATGATTATAACTTATTTATTGTCTACGACGATTAATCTCTATAACAACCAAACAAAAAAAAATAAAACGAGCGTCTAACTATATTATGTAAACGTTTAATCTGATTGCAGGATTTTCGATGTCCCTTCACGGAGAATTGCAACGTTACGCCAGTGACGCGGCGTTTCTGTCAGAAATGCCGATTGGACAAGTGTTTTACGATCGGTATGAGAAAGGAGTACATAATGACGGAGGAGGACAAGGTACTAAAGCGTCACAAGATAGAGCAGAACCGAGCGAAGAAGAGGCCGCCGTCCGGCGAGCCGAGAGTTTCCAAGATGAAGCGAGAGATAGTGGAAGACTGCAGCTTCGACAACGACACATCGGTGTCGGTGGCTTCGGTGAGATCGGCGACGTCGACGATGTCGTCGGACGGATACTTCTGGGAGTCGGAGAAGAAATACGCGGATCTGAACGGTAGCGGGCATTCGGCGGCGGAGAGTCTGAGTCCAGCGACGGCAGCGAGCGTGCCGAGTCCGTCGAGTCCGCCGGAGAACCGGGACATAGTCGGCTCGAAGACCCTCGAGATGCTAAAAGACTCCGGGCCGAATCAAGCCTCGGGCCTCGAGCGAAGGGCCAAGAAAACACTGCAAGCGGCCGACACGCCAGGAGCGAAAAGAAAATACTTCCGGGGCTCGAGAGATTTGAATTTCGATGTTGACAAAAAATCCCTCGTAGTGCCTGAATGCGATTCCGTCACTGTCGGTTCGCCCGGTCCATCGACGTCGAGGGTCGATTCGGACCCGATAGACTCGTCGATGTACGCCGAGAGCGTGGCTGAGACACGCGCGGAATCCGTCGGTCCATCGAGCCGTGCGGACCACCAGGA